>OX401910.1:9094495-9694495 GCA_947859195.1 Drymonia ruficornis | reverse complement strand
CATTCAAACATCACGAAACAGCTGTGTTCTGAATAGTTCCGCCGACCGAGTTACCTAATGCTAACCTATCTCAATATAGGATGCCTTGAAATAGCTGAGCTAGTGAGGGGCTCCCCAGACAGCATTGTTCATTATACTTGGATAAAAGGGAACCTTCAACTTGAGAAATAAATAAGCTAAGGTCGCTATTACAAAGACGCCGTCTGGAGTTAGACTGCGTCTAGATGGGATAACTAGGCGTTGAATGGAGAGCAGGGGAGGTGAGCATATCCGGTGTACGATATGGCATTGACGGGTATGTTGTACACTCTTGGTTAGGGCTAAATGTTAAAAGTGCAAGGTATTTTGGTAATAAAAATCAGCATTAAAAAAACAAACTGAAATTAATTATGATTTAGTAACTTTTTAAACAGCGGTTTTATTAGAAAAAAGTTAAACACGAGTGGTAATTCTAACGATGAAAACAACTTGTCATCTTCGTAGAGTAAATGTAGCGTTATGTCAGATTTTACCTTGTGCATTGTGATTATATCTCGTTTAACTTTTTTGTAATAACGCGGTTAAAATTGTCATAACATTTTACGATGAAGCGATAAATAAAATAGCAAGTACTACCTATCACCATTTCAGTTTCGCTTCAGGGCTACAGAAGTCCTTAAATACCTAATAGTTATCGTATATAATATATTAGTTATTAATTATCACTTTTTATATCGAAATAATCGACCATGTTAGTATTATGTTTCTGTTAATATTAGGTATGTCTCGATACTAAAACATACCCTGGGCAAACTGGTATAATGAAAGGTGCATTTAGTCTTGTAGTCCAGACAGAACAACCCTTTCATTTTCATTGTTTCACACCTCACGAGACGTTTAAACCTGCCCCTTTCACGTACAGCATTGCATTCGTTTTCAATGAAGTCTTGCCAACATCTTATAATAATACAATTTTAAATTTGCACTTCGGCTTTTAAGTTTTTGGTTCTATTTCAAGACGTTATGGAGCTCTATTATTTTGGAAAATACGCATTTGTAAGTTTGTTAAACTTCAAGATCAAGTTCTTTATAGAGGGCTCCAGTCTTCAATAGAAGAACCGTTACATGCTGCAAATTACTTTGTACGTTGAAAATAAATACTACATGCACCTATACATAGAAACACAATTTCAATAAACCCATGCAAATTAAATACAGTGGATATAGGCAATACCCGGAAGAACCACAGCATCTCGAATTGAATATAACAATGATATTGCACCAAATATTAATTTCACGTAAGATTAATGACAAAATCTCTAATTTTACATCAAAATCGATTCAAACATTAATCAAATTCAGTATTATTATTTAGCTAAGCCGACCAAAAAAGTATCAGAGCCTGGCAGATGTTTCGGCCCGCGCCGTTTTACCCACACAAGCGAAATACTCGCATCCCTTTCTACTACTGTACATTTCAGGTGAGTAAAAGAGATGGGAGTTATAAATAGGGGTTGAGTTGAGCGTTTGGCCACGTGACCTCATCCCTGTGAAGCACCCACACTTAAACATAACTATGGAACCCTTGATTCGTTTTATCGACCGGGGAATAAAATCTCTGCAATCAAATCCATATCCTAGGTTTTTGATAAGAAAAATTTATAACTACATAAATTACAGATTCAGAATCTATTATCATAGAATCTATGCGGATCGATCGATGTATTATTAGATGCATTTACGTCTACATCATACTGCGCCCATAGATTGATGTCAGAACTCATAGACATATGGCCGAATACTCAAGGGCTACTTAAATATTTAAGTCCCACTTAGCAGTTTGAGACGTAGTTAACTGTCATTTTTTGTATGGTGCGTCAAAGTTAAGCAGCTCTCAAATTTAAGTTACGTACGAGTATTCGGCCGATAATGTCATAACATGAAAGCTCGGGTGAGTTAAGCGAGGCATCTGGACGCATCAATTTACTTTTGAAAGTACAACATACTTTCCTGAAATCTAGTCTAGCGCGTATGTATCAGAATAAATGTATGTATTGTCAGAAATCCAATTAGACTCCAAAGCTAGATTCCATTTGAACTTTGAATTGTTGTGATTTCAAATAGCACACGTGACTGTTGTTATTAATCTTAACTCAGTATTCCTTTTGCCGTGCTAAATTAGTAATCCGTAGGCCAGCAAGAAACATCACTAGTTCTGTATCTCATAATTTAAGTCTAAATATTCTACCACTGTCGGGCTTTCGGCAAAACAATATCATCATCCCGAACTGATGGGCTTCCGTCAATTCAGAGTGTGTAAGAAAAACAAACTACTGGACTCGCGTATCGTGTTACACTACTTAAACTGTCGTCAGCCGCCACCCACACCGCTCCTTTCAGTTTTTTACCAATCTTTTTACAAAACTAAATAGATTTCCTGTTAGAAAAACAAACAGAGACATTTTATTGACTCGGAAATTTTAGTTTAAATGTCTAGTTGCGAATGAGCGATGGATTTCGAATGACTGTCGACCTTTGATGGAAAGATGCTTCCGTTCCTTATCATTCATTCCACAGGGAAGATTGGTGAAGTGGTTACAATTTGTTTTGATGACAATAATTTTGTCATTATACTTTCTGATTGTTTCGGGAGCCTATAAAGAAATAGATCTCGTTTTTTACCAAAGGGGTACCTAAGTGGTATGTTTTAAAATTATCTGTTCATCGGTTTGCGGTAAATATATCGTTTTACGGAATATTAGAAGCGGAGAATCGGGCTGACGGAGCGTAGGCAGCGATCCTAATCGATGTCCAACTGTACGATTCAGTTTCACGATCCACTGACGATGTTACTATTATATCCCTTTCTTTAAAATTGGTATTAATTTAGTCGTATATTTTATCAAGTCTAGTCTCTATAGGAAAAATATTTCACTCCATCAGATATCTTCCAAAATATTTGAAAGAAAAAACCTGGGGACTACCGTGGACACGACTTTGATTTACGAGAAATAAAAATTTTGGGGACCTTTTTAGCGGCCGCAATTAAAATATTTAACGAACCGACCTCAGTGGGTGGTGGGCGACAGTTCTCACGAGCCTATTAAATATAATTTTATTTGTTTTGTTACGATTTATGAATAGACGCCGTCGCCTTGTTTATAGTTGTGGACAGTTCGGCGGGACTTTGACATGTTTTATGACGATGCGATTTCAGAATGGCGCAAAAGTTTTTTTGGAAATAAATTTAAAATTATCTTGATTAGTCTGATTATTATCTGCAGATATTTACTTGTTTAGTTTTGATCTCATACATGATCTATTGTTTAACCTACATTATCCCACTGCTGGGCAAAGGTCACCCCCAATATACTCGACATGTCTCATCCATCCCTCCAGATAACAGTCGAGGTCATCACGCCATCTTTTCCTGGGTCGACCTCGACGGCGACTTTCGTTATCTGGTACCCATCCTGTGCATTTCTATACTGTCTTTTAATTCTTGCGATTGCAAAAATGTTATTTTTTTATTAAACAATATCTATATCTGTCTATTATAAACGAACCCTTATTTTGACAAAAAAGTTAATATCATAACGAATAGAATCGTTACTTTGAATGTATCAAATAAAAAGTATCATGCCGATTAATTGCTAGGCATTTCAACAATACACCCCTTTTATGGCTCCGTTGTTCGTGTGTCAACATTCATAACCGCGCGATACTATCAACGCATACGCATCGCAGCTAAAATAAAATGCTGTTATAAACGATTTGTGAAATGCGTTGTCAGCATGACGCGAACTCGGTTTAGTGATATCAAACTTTTTTATGATAAAGGGTATAATAGTTTTGTCCTCTGAACAATATTGTGATGAAACGTCCCAGTGGTATCACAGCGTGAGGCTGACGGCGCGTTCACTGTTTGGAAGCCACTACCTTTGTATAATTTAGTTCAGAATTAACATATTATAATCGTTTTTAACCCCTACATTCACCGGCGCAGACGCTCAGAAGCTCTACCTAGAGTTTTATGACCGCTTGCTTATAGCCTCTACGTTAATATTGGGTGCTTACATTGATATATTATTTTAGCAGATGTGGTACCTCCTTACATTGCAATCACTAAACTTGTGCTCAGCGCACCACTAGATTTATTTGTTGATTTTTAGAGGCTAAAAAATAACGTTGATAAGTTGCAAAATTTGTCGCTGACGCATGAGTTTGAGGTTAATTTTTTAATCATTGTTGCTCTTTAGTTGACGCTATATTCATAAAACAAAATTGATTGTGTGTAGAGTACGTGTTAGAGAGATAAAATTCTTGTTGCTTGCTTTTATAATTCCCCAATAATATTCATATAAAAATTAACCATGTTCCATACTAATATTTTATGTGGACGCTGCGACCAGCGACATCTTGCGAACATATAAAGTCACGGTAGAGCTATTGATAAAGTAAAATAATCGTATTAGTTTATGTTTATAGCTGGCAGTAGTCAGTGCATGTCTTTGTTCCTATAAATTGACTCGTATAGTGGTCGGCGAAACATAAGTGCGGTCGCTACTTCTAAATCACTTCCCTTCGAACGTACGCAGTGTGTTTTCTATTGCAATAATTTCCGAGGCGTTAAAAAGCCCGGCATGGGTGTCGGCGCGCACCAAGAACAATTTAATTGAATCAAATTAGCCAATAAAGTATGTTCATCGAAGCCCGCTACAATGGCATACCGCCTTCGCAGCACGACGGCAGTAAACAAGCCTTATTTACTGGAGACTCCTCAGAGAATCCACATTATGTGGCCTCGATATACTGGGAACGTTTGCGTTTCGTACCGCGGTAGTTTTTCGATTCCTTTGTAGGCTGATGGTGATTTCTCTGCAGTGCGCAGGTAATGGCTGTTCAAATGTGTGTTATGCTGCGTAAAGGAATTGTACCATTTATTCCAGTCATAAGTTGTTTACTAATTTCGCGTCGTTTCAATTTGCGAGTCCCGTTGTTTAGTATCCTTCTTGATGTGAACCTTAAATAAATAATTAGTGGGCTCGTCGAGCGAACACGCGCCTGGCCCCGGGGAGTAGCTTACAAAACAAGCACTGAAGTCTTAATCGAAACAATTACTTTCGCGTTCACTTAAACTCTTACGACAAGAAGAGTGGCATAAAAAACTACCTACCAAATATTTCATACAGAACTTTAACGTTCTCCTCGCACGTTTTGTATCCTGTATGTATGTATGTATGTATGTATCATACTTCCAATTTTAAGATTATCAACTATTAATATAAAGAGATAAGAAACAAATACCTACGTAGTGAATTTTTTTTAAATAAATTAATAAATAACGCTAGACTAATACACCAATTGTATCGTCCCAAGCTAATCAATGCCTGTACTATGGGTAGCGTACAATGGACTTGGTGCGACAGTCCAGTGACACCCATCATCATCATCATCATCTCAGCCGAAAGACTTCCACTGCTGGACATAGGCCTCCCCCAAGGTTCGCCACAAGACCGGTCAGTGACAGTCAGAGTATTAAAATTACTAAAAGGCCATTTCAGAAATTTTCCTCTGGCGAGAATCGAATTCGCAACCATCCGGTGTATCACTAGCGGCCTACATTCGAACCACTATTCCAAGCGGTCGTCAATTTAATTTCGAAGTATCACAATTTTAATAATATAAACATTATAATGATAATTGGTAAAAAAGTATATAAAATGTGAATATTAATGCGAAGTCATTGACATAATTGGAGTGAGCACGGAAGTGCGCACGAGTCACCGGGCGGCGGGCGGTGCTCGGCGCGGGCGCGTGCAGAATGTTAAACAAACGGACCGAGCACGCCGAGCTTCCACTCCAACAGCTCATCACACTTGATAGACATCTGAGCACCACTTAATAAGCGAATTCCCCACACCACTTTACTGCTACTCAAAAACATCGATGTCGTTATCGAAAAACCTGAAGCTTGCCATTTTTCCCCGCACCTTATTTATTATCACATCTCGTGTAATTTTCTCGCTCGTTATTTCTGTTAAGTGCAAAATACGATCATCCTAATTAGCGTATAAAAATCACGCGTTTATTACAATAAATTACAAATAATTTCGCTATTTGCAACTGTTCGCGTGACAAATGTGTGCCGCGTGGAGCTTTGTCGGCGGCAGTAATGAGACACTGCGCAACCGAGAGACAAATTTATCTCATAAATATCTTCTGGATGCGTCGATCTGCATCGTTAATTTACGGCATCGATATCGATATCGTAATTCATTCGCATCTTTATTATGTCATTTATTTTAAAGCAGCTCTACATTTTATTGCTAACACTAAGTTTTAATTCAATGACCAATTGCCTTATTCTCCAGGGTGTGACATTTAGAGTAGGCACTGCTGTAACTTTGAACTTAAATTATTTCAAATATCACCACAACAATTTGTTGGTGGATGAATTTTAGGGTTCTGTACCACAAAAGGTAAAAGCGGAACCCTTATAGGATCATTTAAGTAACCGACAATAACATTTTAAGTCAGGCTACCTACCTTTTTGTTGTTCTGTCTATTTATTTATATTTTTTGTTTTATTTAACCTGTCTTGTGTCTTTTGTGCTGTGCCAAATAAATGTTTTCTTTCTTTCTTTTTCTTTCTTTCTAATATGTACATAAATTAGCCTATAAATAGCCCATGCCTATGCCTATGACTTGATTTTGGGTAACCTACTACATAACCATTAATTCTTAATTATGTAGGCGCTTACAAATATTAAAATCAGAATGCAAATACAAGTTACGAAGAAGTCCGAATTGCTGTGAGTTATAGCTGCTACAGCAATTATGTTGCAAACAATTCTTCCTGAAGCCTTAATTTTCTCGGACGCTGACATCTTGGAAGCAGAAGCGCGCCACACACGCCGCGATCCGAACCGGCAATCCTTTATGCAAATACCAACAATATCTGACCACTTCCATTTTAATACAGTAATCATGTTATGAAACGGCCGCAAGATAACATCGGAGATGGCTTCCTACACTCTTGGGCCTATCATTACCACGACACTTGCGCACATCTTTAATTAAAGCCTTCAAATATTTTATTATATTTGTGTTTCAAACGGTGCGGGCACGAACTCACAAGTTTCAACTTTGCGACCGCTCATTATTTACTAAACAAACTGAGATAAGAAACGAACAAGCGCGAACATTTTTGGAACTTTTTGAGATATGCCAAGCGCAAAAAATGCGGCGGTTTTTTCGCCGTTCACCTGTTTTTATGTGGATATCGCACGAGTTTCCTACCACCCGTGTTCTAATAAACATTTATCGGAGCGTGATCTTAGGAAGCAAAGAATTATGGCATATTTAAACAATTTATTGCCGCCGCAGAACAAGGGCGACGCTGATAAGACTCTTGTAACCAGATAACGCTCCTTCAGATGTACAATCTGCCGAAATAAAAGAAATACAGAAAAGACCGATGAAACTTTCTGATTATGATCTGTAAAGCATTCAAGATGCATTCAGCTTGATAATACCTATTTAATTAACTAGTTTTCTTTTTTAATGTAAGTACCTAAATTCTTAATTTGTTAATTAGGAAATCTGGAATTGATCTCGGATCCATAATTTTACAAATTTATTGAGGCAGTACGTAAATAATAGCGAGTAAATAAGTTAATTTTATATAAAAAGTATATTAAAAATTGTGTTAATTGAGCCATTGATAACATAAGGATTGCTGTTTTAAATATCTAACGAGTTATAATGAATGATATTTCACCGTTAATTGCAGATATAATGTCACAAGTTGCATACAAATCGTTCATTGCCGTGATTGTCTATGTTATCATCAACTAACGTTTTGTTCTTTTCACATTGTTTTGCAAATATTCGTTCGCAAATCGTTTCTGTCACAGTTATTAATGGATAATGGAATTTCCTTTCGATAATGTGCGTACCGTCAACAAATGAATGTAGAGAAAATACCTATCTAATACAGCACTATTAAGCAGAGTTGCAAAAAAACAGGAAATTTAAATTGAGAACTGATTAAAACGTGTTTAAATCATTGTTTTAAACATTGAATTAAATCAGAAGGAATAAATCACCGTGTTTAAAACATGTTTTAAATGATTAAAACATGTTTTAAACACGGTGTTTAAAACAAGGCGATTTTTTCGTAACAACCCTGCTATTAAGTAAACATAATAATATTATGTTTTGTAAATGGATTAAAATTATCATGAATTTTGTTACGTAATAGTGTTATATCCCTATTTATCTCAAATTGTAGAGAATGAAACATAATAAAAGTACTTAACTTTATTTGAATCCCAAAAATGTTTTACTTACTGTATCTATATTGTATTTATTTTATAGTTGCTACTACACAATTCCTCACAAAGTATCCATTACAACTTTATCATAGAATAGTAACCCGATCCTTTTTGCCGACCGTGAAATGGAGAGCACGCTTTGACGTCTTAATCCAATCAAGCAAATTAGTTATTAGATTACAAAATAGTCGTGTAGATGTCATATAGACGTAAATTATGTACGGTTGAGAGCCGTACGTTGAGAGCCGGAGCGTGTCCGAACGATTCTCGGAATTGAGGTAGGTCGCGTATAAATAATATCGATTAGTATTTGGCGGTAATTATGGTTTTGTTCGTTTTTAAATGGAATGTGTTAAATGATCGTAAATTATGGCGTGAATGAGAACTGAGTGTTTATTAGACCATTTAACTACGAATTACTAGCGCCAATGGCTTGGTGATTAAAGGGGTCATCTCTTAAGAGAGGAGTCTCGGGTTTGGTGAATTAGAGACTTATTGCTAGTCATATAAATAACCTCACCTGAAAATTTTATACAGATTTTTCATGTAGGTAGAGCAGAATACTAGAGACGTATACAATTTATTAATTTATTATATAGAAGGCACATTCCTGTCTTTTCCTGCGAGAACAGACGGGCCTAAGGGATACGAAATTCTGTTATTAAGATTAAGAAAAGGGTTCATATTATGTTACAAATGTGTCAAAACTATCTTTCAACGATAGAGTTCAAAACGACACCATTAACACACGAATGACCAGCGTTTCAGAGACGGTCACTATAAAGCTATTATTAATACATATCTTTTTGTCTAGCCGGCTCGTTATCTGACGCAGGAATCCTTTCAATCCATCCATTCTATTGTTTTTGGTTCACTTTTTTATGTTGATATCAATATTTTTTACGATGGGAGTAACGATAAAACAGTGATTTGTTCCGAACTGATATCGAGTGAGCGAGATGCCTCGGGGCCCTTATGATGCGTTTATCATTCGGCGGCAACGTTCCTTTTGTATGTAAATATTTTATTGTTACACAAAAAACTGATTTCTTTACGGTGCTGGGAATAAATGGTGATGTTTGTACGACTTAAGTTGAGATTTTATGGTAGAGCGAAGCTGTGGCCAATTGACTGCAGCTCATATACTATGGGATGGCTCAACCATGGTAATACCATCCTCTCACAGAAGATTCGCGTAAAGTAGTTATTACAGCTGCATTACGTGCGATGAGGAGAGGGCCGTAACGACAACCCCCCTTCCACTCCCTCTTTCCCACTCCCTTCAGGGTCGGCAACGCGCAAGTGATTCCCTTGATACTGCAAGCATCTATAGGGTAAAGTAACTGCTTAACATCAGGCGGGCCGTACGCTTGTTTGCCACCATAGTAACATGAAAAAATATTACACTTATTTTTGAATCGATATCATATTAATTGCAATTGAATATCGATTGGTCAAGCTTAATATCCCCGGTGTGACACTCAACTCGTTTAAATGAAGATATTTCTTTTCGCGATGTATTTTTCAGACTCATGCGCTGTGTACAGAGGCACCGACAGGAGTTCCAACAATTGGATTTGTGCTAAGTAGATCATAAAATATCGTTGATTTTTATTGCGGCGGATTTAAGCTCTTGGGAATGGGGATTGCAATAACTTTTGAATTCTAACGAGCCGGTAAGTAGCGCATTAAAAATGTGAAGTTTGCGAACTTCAAACGTAATTTGTATGGCAATAATTAAGATTATAAAATTTCAATAAATATATATTCAAATACAGTTTATTTCGTTTAGGTATAGGCCTAAACACACTTAAAAATTTACATTTTTAAGTTGTTTACTTAATTCTACCTCCGGATCGGAAACGCGACCTCGAATGAGAAGATCCGGCAAGAAACTCAGCGGGCTTGTCTTTTTTACATTGTTTGTTGATTTTTTTAATAATCGCCACTTGCTCAGTACACAGTAGTAGATAGCTTAATACAGTGTGTTTTGGTAAATATAACGGCTCCATTATTCTTTACGTACACTAGAACTCAGCATAATTTTTTTTTAATCTTCAGAACCATAGGCACTGAGCAGCAAAGTTCATCCTAATAGATAGTTTAAAAAAGTTTACTACTCATTAAAATATTCCAAGGAACATGGTCCAATTTTTTTCCGCCTCATTTATACATTCAATTTCAAATATCACATTACAGGTTTTAATAGAGTTGTTAATCGTACCGTGTTAGTTCTCGATTTGAATATTCGAATGTATCGATTATCGATTCGGACACTCGAGATGATTGATATTGGTCCCGGTATAATTTGGTGGCGGATCTCGTTGCGGTAGAAGGGAATTAATAGAGATGTTTGTTTTAGTGGTGCTAGTGGGCAGGCGCCGCGGGCGCACTCGCCGGCCTTTAATGAGGTGTCGGATTCTGTGTTTCAATTCGAGTTAAGGAGAGTGTATACTGAGCCTGGGGATAAGTTAACTTATAGTAGGCATGGAGAATGATCTAATCTTAATGGCATTGGAGTTTCAATTCGGTTTTTATTGACATGAACTCCAAATAGGTAGAGTTTAAAGTTATTTCGTTATTTCCAACCAGTTAATTGAATCAATAAAAATACCAATATAAGTTATACTAAATACTGGTTAGAATGATATATGATTACTTCCGACGGCTGAAATGTAGAGACAAGAAATCTATCAAAAATTGGAGTTCGTAAAAATGTAGTGAATATCATTTTGAAGAGTGTACAGTGTACTCGCCCCTTTACAGAACTCGCTTCTGAATTAAGTTTCGGATGAAAGATAAATAAATATTTATATTGTGTTAATGATAAAGACTGTATTCGTCTCAGATCTAATAGATAACAAAACCCTCAGTCGCCTGCAGCGCCGAATAACACCAAGAGTTATCTAAAATAACGTAATACATTCATATGTAATAGGGTATGTTAATAAATTTCTTAGTAGGGACCAATTTTAATAACTTACTTAACCAAACTTGACAGAAATTTATTTTTCTGTTTCGGCGGTTATAGTTCAATATTCTCATCCTAGAAACTTCAAAATCACGACAGCTTGTGTTAAAAATTATGTACCCTCTTTCGGAACGATTATTTATCGATAATAGAACCTCATTAAATCAAGATCGGCGACATCATACCGATTTAAATCGAGTCAAAGGAGACTTAATTGTTCTTACGTGACCGTACTTGCGTAGCGCGCAAGGTAGCTCGGCAATTTGATGATAAATGCACGTATACTCTGCTCTGCATACGTCTTCACGGTACTTAAAGTTAATGAATGTTTATCATGTAAAATGGCACGCACCGGCGATGCGCATGTAGGATTGTGGTAATAAGTGAAAAACATGAACTGAAAATATATTTTGCGATGGACGTGAAATTACGTATCATTCTAGTTAACGAGCGTACAGTACGTGATGTTATTTCAGATATCGATGACTTGAATTGTTGATAAGAAAATAATAGAAGTTTATGATACACTACCACCAACCCGCACTGGGCCAGCGTGGTGGATTATGGCCTGAATCCCCCTCGCATTGAGGGGAGGCCCGTGCCCAGCAGTGGGACGTTTAAAGGGCTAAATTATTATTATTATTATTATTTATGATACACTAACGGCCGAGTTCTCAAAGGTTACAGAATTTTTTCAAGTCCCACTTAGCAGTTTGAAACGCCGTTATCTGTCATTTTTTGTATGCCGCGTCAAAGTTAAACAGCTCTCAAATTTGAGTTGCGTACGAGTATTCGGCCGTTAGAAATATGCACCGTTCAATCAAATTTATCTAGAGACGGAAGATGTACTTAATTACACTTGGCTGAAAATTGAGAAATTTTCATTGTTTAAACAAATAAACATTTATTCAGTTCTGGCCGTCTTCCGGGTGATTGATGAATGAACTCCATTACAGAAGCATTAAAGCGAGTGGAAGGGATACTATCACGAGTCTACGCGATCACGAAACTAGTGCAATTAAAATTTCCATAACCTGTTCCTATTCTAAACCATAAATTAATCTGAAAGCTCACCTCACTCAGCTTTATCGCATCACTATACTACGCTATCTGCTAGAACCTAGCTGCCGTGAAAAAAAACTTTAATAATTCCAATTAACCCTAATAATAGGCCCCGGGCAATGTAGAGGCAGCGCGATTAAAAAGACAAATCCTTGACCATTACCATAGAAAAGCGAAATTACTAGAAACGACGCTCGAGCTTTTATAAGGACTTGTGGATGGATGGAAAATCACCTATTATTCAAAAGAGATTAACTCCATATAAAAAGACACGCGTGTTGCCATTTACAATCTACTAGCATCGAAAATTCTAGTGAGTTTGTTCTGGCGAAATATCGATACAACATATTGATGCAATATGTTGATACACTGTAAACGGATTTATATCGCTGTTTCTATTTTTTGAGAGCACATAATAGAGATAACATCGCTAATTGATGCACCTAAGAATCTAGTTCTCCAACACACTGTATGTAATGTTTCAAGTATTGTGTACGTATACAATTTTTTTTTGTGTTTTATTTGATAACCCCGTTTGCAGTGGCCTAAATCGTGGGGTGCAGCCGGGGGAAATAATGTTTTTTTTTTATCGGCAACGATTTTCACAAAGTACAAGCGTCTCTTCTACAAGGTCTTCATTATTCATATGCCATTACACTACAATAGCAGGTTGCGGGCATTCCGTCGGTTCGAAGCCTGCCCTTTATTAATAGACCGACGACCGGTAGCCGCCACGGTTGCCATACTGAGCGAAAGATATGATTAGCACAAAGACGATACATAATAAGCGATATTGGGACCAGTTTGGAGAGCTATGAGCTTAGGTTAACCCCACATTGGGTGTGCGCGTTCCGCGAGCGTGTGAACGACGCGATCGCCGCGTGCGAGCCGCGAATCCGCGCTGTAAGCGTCGGGCCCCGCCTACGCGCTGCGCTGCGTCGTCGCAGGTGTCAGCGGGCGAGAGACGAAGCGGGGGAGGGTGATGTGCCAGTACAAAATCTTGCGACGACGCAGCGCAACGCAGGGCAGCGCGTAGGTGGGGCCCGGCTCTAAGTTGTTGTGCGCACGGCGTTCACGCTGTATACAAGCTGCACCCTGGTAAAACGCGACGTTCACGGCGCGTTGTCGCAGCTCGCACGCGGCCCTCGCATTTTCACACGCTTGAGGAACGCGCACGCCTAATGCGGGGTCAGCCTTAGTAGCTACAGCAGGTTTCTATCATACCCATTATTGAGCCGGACAAACGTACGCGTTTAAGTTCAGTCATCTATAAAAAGTTCTAAGCTGGGAGTGCGTAACGTAAACGACATTTTCATTGCATTTCGAACCTGAGGATCAGTAATGTCGAGTTATGTCGGTAAGCTATTGTGTAAGTCTAGGCCCTAATTAACGAAAGTTGTAGCACGTACGCAGTATTGAGAATGAGCGAAAAAATGTTCATTGGTTACTTAAACTGTGGTGCAATGTGGTTTATTAGCTACGATTGTTTTTACGATGGTTGGCCGCATTATTTTCACATTATTGCTGGAGTATCTGCAATGGACAAATCAGCCAGAAGAGATTAAAATTTTATAAGTCAAACAATTTTCCAAATGCATAAGTAATAATGTGTCATACCTATTAAAATTAAAATAAAAGTAGAAAAAAACAAAAACAATTTTTTTTCGGTTAGGTTTACGGGGGCACTTAAATGGTCATACCCATCTTGAAAATAGTTGTACGTGCTACGAGGTTTTATATGATGTGGTTCTTAGTTTGAACTTTGAATATTTGAGTTGATAACTCACTTAGTCTCGAATAAGCGACAGATTTCGCTATGACACTTTTAAATTTAAATCCGTAAATAGCATCGAGTGTTCCATTTATCCTCCAACAACCTCCAAAGGACGACAGTCAACACCAAAGTGGCAGTTCAGACAGCGTAATTATATGGTGCATAATTAAAATTAACGCAGATTATAATTGCAATAAAAATCTAGCCACAAAGTTGCATTATACTTACCTAATGACGAGTATCCGCCAATTAAGGTGCGCTGCGCTGAGCATTGTGACAAAAACTTGTCAGTGTGCCTTCAAGGGGGCGCTACCGAAGTTAATTGGCAGTCGTGGTTATCGACTGCTGGGCCTCGAGTCCCTTAACAATTGTTCATCGCGAAACCACTGAGTGACAAGTCGCTTATCAATAATGGCGCAGAATATGATGAAAGTGGTTGAATTATGACGAAGTACGAAGTCTCCTGTCTATCAATAGCAACGGCAAATTGCTATTGCCAACCACTTTTAAGTGTCGTAAAATTCGTAGTCTCCTTGCTATTGACCTGCCACTTTGATATTCTGACCGACCAATCGCAAAGAAGAGAATAAGGGCCTTGTTTTCTTCTCTGATTGGTAATTTTACCACACAATAGCAACACACTGAGAAAATTTTTACGACAACAAAAACGGTTTTTGTAATTCCTAGTAGTGTTTGTAATATTTTTTTACTAAACGTTTTGTATTTACAGCAACTGTTTTACATAAAACATTTGCTATAAATACAAAACTTTTAGTAAAACTTACTAATAAGACTACTAGGATCAACAGAAACCATTTTGTTGTCGTAATTTTTTTCTCAGTGTACGACAACAAAATGGTTTCTGTTGATCCTAGTAGTCTTTTTAGTATGTTTTACTAAAAGTTTTGTATTTATAGCAAAGGTTTTATAAATGCGAGACATTACATAAAAAATTTGCTGTAAATACAAAACGTTTAGTAAAAAATATTACAAACACTACTAGGAATTACAAAAACCATTTTGCTGTCGTAAAATTTTTATCAGTTTAATTTTTTTTCTCAGTGCATAATAGCAAAACGTTTGCTGCCAGTCCTCGGATTTTTGACACGATGTCAATAGTATTCCCCATTAGTTTACACACGGTACCTAGTTGGCATGGCATTTGGGGGTCAAGTCGCTTGGACTTGACCCCTAGATGGCCGACAAAATGTCGACCGCCAAGAATTTACGATTTACAATGAATCATTCACGAAAATAATATTATAGACCAGCGGTTTCGCAATGGACAATTGTTAACAGACTCGAGGCCCTGGCTATTGTGCCAGTACAATTCCGATCGAGTAATCGAAGGTCGGGTGAATTCCTCCTAGTACTCCATAGTCTATTTCTGTCTACTACCACAAAAACCCTCGTATATTGCATCGAACAAAAAGGAAGCCAAAATTGGAGTTTGAAATTTTAATTGTGCGGTTAGTCTTACTGTGGCCTTAAGGTAGGAGTTCGATGGACGCGGCAGACGGCAGACGTCAGTCGATCTCATACAAACTGTGGCGATGACATGTGCCGCGATGGCAGACGGCATTACTACAATTTCTATGAGATCGACTGACGTCTGCCGTCTGCCTTTTACATCGAACTCCTACCTATAGAAATTGAATGCCGTCTGCCGTCGCGGCACGTGTCATCGCCACAATTTGTACTGACGTCTGCTGTCAGCCGTTTGCAACGAACTCCTACCTTTACCCACTGCATTTTAAAAACGAATTGACATCTGACGTGTGATTGATGACACTTTGTCCATGTTACGAACATAGTTTTGTTACTTACATGGATTTTCCTTTTGTAAGAATGAAAGATTTTTTGGTTTTTATCTATTCTTTATAAGCACACGACTGCTTATTGTGTGCTAGACAAAAGTAGTTTTAGATCGTAGGCGAAGGTGCTAGGAACCTGAAAATCTATTTTAATCTCACGCTTAAAAAACATTTGCGACTGTAGGAGGGAGAGACTTCTTATAAAAAAAAAAAAATAGGTAAGTAGGTATTTGTTGTTTCAATAGCCAGTGATATGACAAGTTGACTAAGTTCATTGTTTGTGTAAAGTGCGGCGCGGCGCGGCGGGCGGGCGGTAGCGTGGCGCGTGCCAGGCAGCGCCCGCGCACGCTTTGCGTTGCCGTCTGCAGTACTTTACACACCGACAACGCGAACATTTGACACGTATAATCGGCAAATTTATGCAAAATTATGTATGTATTATCTAGATACTATTTACTACTATTTTACTCTTAGATATAAAACGGTAGAAACGAGTCGTATATTTGGGCATGTACTTTGCTTTCAATAATCAAATAAAATGAGTTGAAATCCAATTAGAGCTTTTACACAACTAAATGTCAAACGATGCCAAAACAACAACCGCGAGAATTATTTCACTATACATTTACAACAAAAGTCGGGTTTATCTCGCCTCTCTTATTTTTCTCATTCGTTTTGAATAAAGGCGTATATTCATTTATTTCTTAATAAGCGAAGCGGCATGGCGGCGGGTGTTTAATTAACAACTAGCAAAACGGCATTGCCGCAGCTTCGCAAATCTGCATGCTGTTTTTTTTTAATCTTTTATATTAATACTTAATTATTAATACTCAGGGAATTTAAAGATTGTTTATGTTTGAAACTATCATAAAGAATCGTTTAAGCTTTTAGATAAGTAAGCATGCTTAGGCCGGTCGGCCGATTAGGAGTCGAATGCGCACTTACAACGTACATAATCTTGACATGCCATTTTGACTCAGCCTTCAGATCGATTTCGGTATCGCTGTCGGTAAAAATCAGTGTTGCCCAAAATCGGTCTTGATGATGCATTGCAGGACTTGAGAATCGGTTGTGGTATTGCTCAAGTCCTGCTGGGTAGGTGGTCTTGATTTTGACCTTGCGATAATGCAAGATCATATCAATTTTGGGTAACACTATTAAAAATATAAGTTTTGATAGCACCTAGTCAGTATCAATGCGGAAAAAAAATTGGTTCACTGGAGTGAGGTCGACGCACCGAGACGTCCGTATAATATCAACGAGCACTTTTAATTGATTAAAATATAATTGTTATACGAAAGTATACACTGATTACTCCAATAACTATAGAACCGTGTCTCAGTGCGACACGCACGTAAACTGTTTATTATTTAATTGTGATGGTGAATTTATTTAATTCGAAAAGGTTCCATCAATGATGACTTGTTTATCGAGTATTTCGGGTGGGCAAAAAAGGAATCTTGTGCGTCCAGTGGAGTTGTCCATTCAAGAATTTGTTGACAAGCAATTAAGGGTGGGCCATGTGCGCATGGTCGAAACAGTAGCGGGGGACAGTTTCGTGGCTCGCTTTTTATTCATCAACTGAAGTGTGGTATAGAAAATGCTCGCAGTTTTTTTTACAGGCACCAGTAGGCTTAGCACAACAACGCGACAACATTTAATCGCACGGATTTTGCCTCGCTAAACCGCACTCTCGCTTTTGAATTTCATAAAATTATGTCGTACTGGCGAAATCACGAATGGAAATATTTGTAGTCCATTTCAATTTAATTAAAAATTTTCGTGTTTTGGTCCGGGTGAATAGGAAGAATAAATGGTTCTAGATGTTTCCACTTTCAGCGGTGGGGGAAGCGTTTACATGATCATTTCAAAATTGTATAAAAAGCAATGACGGAATTACTCGAGCGCATCAAATTTTCAGAGGGGGTGTTCAGTGAAACTTACAGATGCTCCCATTTCTTAGACTGACGATCAAATTAGCAAAATTGACACTTTTGACACTTCTTAGCTAGTAATGAATCCCCCTTATCTTAATCTGACGAGTTCGAGTATTTTAAGATGGTCTATTTTTTTTTGGTTCCCCTGAGCGTAGGTACCCACCAATATTAAGGGCTCATACTGGTTGGAGGTTCTTATCAATATGTAAGGTATTATCTTATTCTGACGCGCTGGAGTAAATCCAGAAAACCCTTCTACGGCTCCCCATCTATTTCAGATCATCATAAATCACGATTCACTATTGTTTTCCAAAGATTGAATTATGTAAGTACTAGGTATGTCTGGGAATATCGGTTGAAATACTTTTGACATTGGTATCCCAAAAAAAACTCGTGTTGTAACCTCGGGAGCTAACTGCGCTACTAATTATAATTTTCAATAGTTCTTACCACATTTTATTAACAATAAACTCAGCCAAGATGCAATGAAAACGTGCAAGACAAATTGTTTTCTGTTCGTTAAATTATTTTTCTCGCCGTAAAATCGAGTAAACGTATTGTTAACCAAATTCAATTAACACGCAAGGCGTTCGGTACGGGAGGCGTACTATTGCATCCGGTAAAAGTAGAGATTACCAAATAACTAATTATGAACAAAGCTTTCAGAGCTATTGTTAACAAAATGCAGTTAATTACGATAATTATTAACAACAACTATTATACCCTCTTTTGTTAAATCTCTGACTGCCGACTTGGCAGTTTGACAATCGGTGTGAAAAAATAAATCGAGAGTCCCATCAAACTCAGTACTACTACTCACTACTACGGTGGAATCCATAACAAATTTAAAACTTGAAGTGAAATATTTTGAGGCGTTTTTCCATCAGCCGGCACGGCAACGGCACGACGACGGCTTTTTGCGCGGTTGTCGAACCTAATCTACTGACCAAAGCCACCGCGCAAAAAGCTGCCGCCGTGCCATTGCCGGTGCCGTGCCGGCTGGTGGAAAAACGCCCAATAGTGAAGTTGATGACAAAGGTGTGGTCACTGACAACATCAGCGATTTAAATTAAGAATATATTTATGTGAAATACCTACTTATCAAATCGCCGACAAAGCAGTCTCACCGACTGTCAAATCGTCAAGTCAGTGTCGGCCGTCCTTATCAGTGGGCACTGCAAAGCCTGTTTAAAATTGTACTGCTTCCACGATCATTGACCGAAACGTTCTGACCGACTGTAAATACGTCTTCCAGATACGCCACAAACCCTCATACAGTACTAAATGATAGTTATTAATTTATTATTAAAAGGTTTACGTCGAAATGTTTCATCAGTATTTTAAAAAAACACTATAAGATGTGTATGAGCGCGAACACAGAATCAAGTCAGAAATCGACCGATACGTGCTACAGTTAATAATTAAAATAATTATTTTTGCGAGAGAACTCAGCGGGATGTAATTAATAGTGTTATTATGATATAAGTTAACCCGTTATTAATTAATTGTTATATCAAAGTATTATTAATTTAAAGGTACTTACGAAATGTCTATTGTTGTACATTCTCATTTTGCCGAAAATTAGGGAAAATACGAGACGCGAAAAATCATTTAGGTAGTTTCAAACTGGTGCCAGAACCTTGATTTAAAAAATAGCAAAATATGGCAACCTATTATTGTATCATATTGTTTGTATTACACGATGCAATAAAAATCCCTTGTCTACCAAAGCATTATTCATCGCAATGGTTCCAACTATCCGCAACGAGAACTAGCAATTATGCGCGGCAGGTCTTAAATCTACCATTTCAACTCTACAAGATTACCCACATTGGACGTCGTTTGATTTACCCATGATTTATTGCACCACGGGTAACTTAAGGACATATTACAGTAAAGATAATTATTGGTTTAACAAACGCGAGCGGCGGCTTTTAAAATTAATGGACATGTGAATTAAAGTTGCGTACGGTAGAGTCGGTAGAGTCGTAATGAAGATAACGCCGGGGTGGACGCGGTACGATAAACTTCTGACGGCGTTTCTGCCTCGAAGATAACGCTTTAATTATTGAGATAAAGCCTCCAGTATTGTAGGTATATAGGCTTAAAAACGTTCAGCAATCGGGGGGCTTACCACGAACTCTTATTGCGATTCAATTACAGGAACGTTTTAACGATTCAGCGTCTTTTTGTGCAATGACGTACCTTATTGTCATGACAATAAGAAACGTCATTGCACAAATGGCCGCTGAAACGTTAAAACAAAACTGCTATAAGAGGTGGTGATAAGCCCCCAGGGTGCAATAATAAGAAGTCATGTTGGGTTGACTTTAAGGTGGCTACTGTATTTTAATAGTTTGCGTAAAAAAAAACTTGCAACCATTGTGGGGTATTTTCTTTAATCTTGCAACCATACAATTCTAATTTATTTTGAATACAACACACTAGGCCAGCGCACAGTGAGGACGGCAGGGCATGGCATTTTAATTTGTATCAATCGAATTTAATACTTTTCCAAATCGGTACCTATATATTTCAATGCTCGGTGATCGACCTCGGAGCATTGCGGAGCATTTTCTCGGTGCACCCGCTGGAGCACCTTATTTCGATTGGATGCGTATTAAATACGATTGATAAAAGTTAAAATGCCATGCCCTGCCGTCCTCACTGTGCGCCGGCCATAATAAAGCATAGTAGGTATTTTCAAAATTAAAATAATAGGTATATGTTTTTTTAATAATCATTATAAGGCAGCAAACAAGCATACGGCGTGATTCCGTAGCTTATGCTTGCAATACGAAAGGCATCACTAGCACGTTGCAAACCTGAATGGACATAAGGAGGGAGGAAAGGGGCCCTCTCACTCATCGTACGAAACGCAGCAAAAAATAGCTACTTTACGCCACTCTTCTGTTCGTGGATGTACCAAGCTGTAGCCAGTTGACTGCAGCTCATGGTCCTGCCACCTCATAAATAATTTACCTAACGGTCAAGTTTTGCAAAAGCACAAATTTGTGGCAAACTTCTCCGACTTCCATTCCTGAATTGTAGGCTTCGAATTGAACATATTTATCGGTTAACAGGTAGCGCTTATTAATAGGCTACACAAGTGAAAGGTCATCAATCTCTCGTTCATTAAAGATTTCCGATTGCAAGATGGGAATTCTCGCGCCCCTGCTCCGCCTACATTTCGCGCAGTGAAATGTGTTTATAACGACTCCCGCGCAACACCCACGACATTGCGAATATTTTTTTATTATCCATCCATTTCCTAGTTGGAAATAGGTATGATTAATGGCCGAGTTAACTATTTGGCACGAATTAAATTACTCTCAAAACAGATATCCGTTCGTTTTATGTTAAACTTATAATTATAATCGCATCAATCTTATATTAAAAAGAAAATGATGTAGTAGATTAATTCGAATCCTTGAATATTAAATCAATAACTTGAACGGAAATGACAAATACGAGCAACAAGATATGGAATACGATGCTTCCGCTATCAATCTTTATGGTGAAATTATAATATACAAGTGGACTATATCTTAATCAAAAAATTACATAGGTTCAGTAGTTTTCTGGAAGTCAATGTGAATAATTAATATGTAAGGGCCGATCGGAAGACCTATTTTAATCTAAAAATGTATATATTTTGGATATCCATAATAATAAGTTATTAGATCTTAATTAGGTCTTATTCAACTGGGTTATTCTCTTCTCTCTGTGGTAAAACCTAGCGTCATTCTACAAAGATAATGTTGCACATTTAAAAATACAAATGAGTACTTCAAAACACCTGATTAAATAATTAACGCGAGTGCAAAAATGGCAAGATTTACGACCTGCAACTATGTATGCACGTTAAATAATATTAGCAGTTGAAAACGCGCCAAATTGGCATCGTTATTATAAATTGTAAACGATTGCGCGCGAGTATTACCTTTAATAACTTTCTTGGTACTACTCCGCCAAGCCAACTAGGCACTCGGATAGAATGCGGCTTTCCCGTCCGCACACCCGCCACCGCCTGCGGCATCCCGCCCTCACCCCCGCTCGCACACCGCCATTGCCTTTTTGTGCGGGTGACGTCACATTTGACAAGTCTCTAGTTGGCTTGGCGGAGTAGTATACTCGAGTTTACTCAAACTTGGCCTTGCCTTGACATTTAGTGGTCATATAAATCGTAATTTGATAACTTAATCTCGTATGATAGGCGCTGTCACATGCTGCACCGTTCCACCCGTATTACGCAGTTTGTATCGGAAGAGTATTCGTAATAAGTGTATAATATGCTTCAAGCAGCCATTTCGCTTTGATATTGGATGATATACCTCAGATAGCTCCATATAAAGACGCGAATTCCTATAGTCTGCAGGTAGAGAGTTCGTTCATTGGTGAGCCTAACTGTGTGCCCGAAGAACTTGAAGACTGTTTGAGTCTCGACCCAGGAAAGGCTGATCATCACTGGCTGTGTCGACGGAAAGCGAAAGGCTTTGTGTGTAAGAAAAAATAAACATATATTTTTCCTCTCGGTATATTATTAATAATAATAGAGCAATTTTTTTTTGAACACGACTCTCGTTATTATACTTGTAAAAAACCGCCTTGAGGGCTAACAGCGCCACATAGCAATTCTGCGAAGACAATTTATCTTTCTGCTTTTCTAGCGGAATCCTTAGCAACTCCGCTAAATTTCTGTAAAATCGCACACGTCACACATTTTACGCCATTCGTCACCATTTCACGGAAATTTTGAGGAATTGCTAAGGGATTCAGCCAGAAATTTAGAAAAATTATTTGCGTTTGCAGAATAAAATTGTTATGTGGCGTTGTTAGCCACGCTTTTGCTTTCGGCAATAAAGCGGGTTCCACCGCTGTAAGTAAGTATATCAATTGCCTTTGCATTTCAATTATGAGCAATTATTAAATCCCACCAATAAATTGTACACGTTCGCTTTTGTGAGATGTTTTATGAGTATGATTTAAATCGGTACGGGAGCCGACAATTAATGGCAAATGATACTAGGAGCGATCGATGACGCTACGTCAGTGTGCCCCGTATCGAATCGCAGTAATCGGGCCATTTTAATACGTTTTTCTCAGTCATTTATCAAAATAAAGGAATTATATGAATAATTTGATTCGTAGGTAGTGTATTTTTTTCGAAGTTTGTTTTATGAGCCTACTACGATAACGATCTATCTCTATATCGTTTAAAATAGTAACCATTATTCGATTTAAATATCATTGAGGACCTAAACCATGTCATAAGGTCCATAAACACCATACAATAATGGTTAGTGGACAACCTGGTGTCAGAGTTGTTTAAGCCACCCGAAGGCCTGACAAGGCTTAAAAACTGCTGCCTAGATAACGACAACCGGGACCGACTATACTAAGTGCCCTTCGAAGCAAGGAGACGCTCAGTTAAAATGCCACTAAATAGTCACTCATCTCTGACTGACCCTACGAAGCGTTGCCTAGCCTCCGATAATTTACCTATCAGTGATTGCAGCTGGTTATTTTTTTTTTTTTTTATTTGACTGCGGTGGCAAAAAAGCGTACGGCCCGCCTAATGTTAAGCAGTTACCGTGGCCTATAGATGCTTACAATACCAAAGGCATTGCTCGCACATTGCCGACCTGAAGGGGAGTGGGATGGAGGGAGAGGGAGGGGGGGTGAGCTTACGGCTCTCTCACTCATCGTACGAAACGCAGCTGTAATAGCTGCTTTACGCCGATCTTCTGTGAGAGGGTGGTACTACCCCGGTCGAGCCAGCCCGTTTATGAGCTGCAGTCAATTGGCTACAGCTTGGCTCTACCACCTTTTGGTTATGAGAGCTTATCCGACCGAGGAGGACCGAGGAGGACCGAGGAGCCGACCTACAGCCGACCGTTTGGAAGGGAGAGCAGTCTAAAGACTGCTGTAAAGTGTTCCCACACAGATTTTTATGTAAAAATATTTATTTTTTGTTCTTATAGGAACGCACACGTAGCGGCCACGGGGAGCGGTGCGTCCGCCGCGCCCGCGGCATCCAGCTAATTCCACAGTTAATATATCTGCACTGATTGCTGGGACACGGGGCGACTATTTACTACCACCGCCACTTAATGTATGACAAAAAGAGTTTATTTGCAATGTTAATTCGAGAACTGGGACGTTTATCTCTTGTTTTTAGTTTTGTTGTTTCATTTACATGACGTATGGCGTGTCTCGCGTAGACATAAGTATTACTTTACTCCTACATTTATGGTTTATCGTGAGTATTTTTCAGTAAATACCAAGGAGATTCTGGTTGTATGTACGAAATTGATTTCCCTATTTAGTCCCATGAACATTAAAAAAAGGAATCCAATCAGAGAAATGATACATATGGTATCTTATTAGACATTACTAGATTTTGCAGAGTGACTTTGAGCGCATGCGCTCGACCAATCATACATCAATGATTTTGCAATAAGCCCTCACGTAGTTGAACTTGTCTAAAGTTAATATATTCGATTTAAATAAACTCCGATCAATTAGTCCAATAGAAGAAGAAGGCCAAGAGATTTGTGTACTCTCTTTTTAGGTAACACCATGGTTACAGGGTGTAAATCAAGCGTTTTATACAGTTCAGCCTTACCAGGTCGCCTCCGCCCGAGGTGTTCCGGTGCAGGCGGCTCCCGGCGGACGCATAAACAGCTTTTTGTCTCCCGGCATTGTCGGTAAGGCACATTCGCAACGAGATTTCGGCTAATGAGCGGATAGAAAGGCTGTTATGTATGCCATGCCGACTGCCCGAGGGTATCTGTTGCAATTTATTATTGCATCTCATTGGCTGCGTCCACATCAAAGGTGTTTTTGAAGGTGGTAGAGCCAAGCTGTAGCCAA
This sequence comes from Drymonia ruficornis, assembly GCA_947859195.1. Classification (NCBI taxonomy): domain Eukaryota; kingdom Metazoa; phylum Arthropoda; class Insecta; order Lepidoptera; family Notodontidae; genus Drymonia; species Drymonia ruficornis. Next base: position 9,669,743 of record OX401910.1, on the reverse strand, counting down.
TTGACTGCAGCTCATAACGGGCTGGCTCGACCGGGGTAGTACCACCCTCTCACAGAAGATCGGCGTAAAGCAGCTATTACAGCTACGTTTCGTACGATGAGTGAGAGAGCCGGAAGCCCAACCCCACCTTCCCCTCCCTCTATCCCACTCCCTTTCAGGTCGGTAATGTGCGAGCAATGCCTTTGGAAACATTTATAGGCGACGGTAACTGCTTAACATCAGGCGGGCCGTACGCTTTTTTGCCACTGCAGTCCTATAAAAAATATCAGGCGCATACCACGCCCGATCACTCAATGTTGACATCGGAACGCATAGATATAATGTCATAATAAGAGTGGTCGGGCGAGGCATGCGAGGCATCTGGACGCACCAGGCTGCGTATACATCAGGTCCGAGCACTCATGTTACCTATGACATTATGTTTTTGCGATCCGATGTCAAAACTGAGTGCTCAGGCGCGACATGCGCCTGATGTAGATGCAACCATTGTTATGAAATGGCGTAACAAAATTAGGTTGATGGACTTTCGATTGAATTTGTAAGACGGTATTGTTTGTCTATTGAATGTGTTGCTTCAGTTCAATTTGCATCTTAAAAAAAGCTTCGGACGAGATAGAGTTTCAAAAAAATCTAGTCTATGACTACCACATAAGCATGTACCTATACCCGATGAGATGCTTTCGGGTCAAAATGCGCCTGACCTCATAATTGCGCACATAGTAACTTTGGTTTTATGTACAAAATGTTGGCAATAGATCAGCAAAACAATTGTGCTGTTTTGTGACGGCATAATCTTAGAACCAAAGGGAATAATAATAGGTCTGATAATAATACAAATTACGACAGTTCTGCTGTGCTGTAATTTCAATGCAAAATCGCGCCACACTCGCCCTCCGACCCTCTCCCTCGCATAAGGGTTGCCGCACACCTGTCATGCGCGCGCGCACGCCACGCGCCACCGCTTGCGATTCCCTCCCGCCATTATTACAATATTTGATTGTTGTATTATCATTATTTTTGTGTAACGGCACTTTTTGAACCACGTGTAAAAAGGGGTCGCTATTGTAAGTAGGTATTTTACATACTACATATTAGTAAACGTATAATTATATATATTTACACTGTTGTTATATGAGTTGAGCATTGAGTATTACTGATGCCAATTCTGTTGTGATAAATTTACGGCAAAATTAAATTTGACACATAAAAAATCAGTTCTGCTCGAAAGAGGGATGACAACATGTACTTAGTATAGTTGGGTTTGGATTGAGTCACTAGTTTACATACATACATATACGTCACGACTTTTATCCCCATTCGGGGGTAGTCGGAGGCTTGAGTGGCCATACACCACAACATTGTGGAGGTATTAAGGCAAATCAAAGCCCACGTTTCACCAGATAGGTAGTTAGAACCCAACATGACAGGTGGTGAACCTTGTCGCCGTGTGTGAACTGACTAATACCTAATCCCGAAGGATAAGTAGGTTTCCTCACGATGTTTTCCCTCACCGTCAGCGAACTGTAAATTATGCACATAGATGAAAATTCATCCATTGGTGCATGCCCCACCGGGGATCGAACCTGGGACCTTCTGATTGCTAGCCCAACCTGTTCACCCCTAGGCTACATTACTAGGTCACTAGTTTAAATAGGAAAAATAGTGGGGACAAGGCCACAGGGTTGCTCACATATCCGCAGGTTCACGTAAATTAAAGCAACAACGGGACTCTCTACCTAATGGTTTGAGACAAGCCGAAGAAAGAGTGAAGTGGAAGCAGCACGACACCACCTTCAGCAATAAAGAAAACCATGAAGATGAAAGAAGATTTCGTTTGTGTTTCCAACAACCAACAGTTCCAATGTCATTATTCTTATCTAAAGTGAAAAATAGCTCCATTTTTAAACATTCACCCCTTCTCTCCCCACTTCGCCTCCTTCCATTCCTGTCCCCTTCAGGTCGGCAATATGCAAGCAATGCCTTTGGTATTGCAAGCATCTATAGGCTACGGTAACTGCTTAACATCAGGCGGGCTGTACACTTTTTTGCCACCGCAGTCCTATAAAAAAACATTAATGATAATATATTGATTTAGCAAGCTATAAGCCCTATACTCGGTACATTTATCCAAAAGTAGATTCAACCTAGTACCTATTAAAATATCACCTTTTTATGTGAATATAATAAACACTGTATTTAACTGCAAAAGGGGATTACACGTTTCCACTTGTACTAATAATTTCAGTTGCTCCTCCAGTATTTTATCGAATTATCACAGATGTAGGTGTCAACGCGCGTTTTCGAAGTAAGCCGACGGTAGAACAATAAAATAGGCTGTAAACACATTTTACCAATTTGAGAATGCACAATGGTCGATTGCTCACCGTCAGTGCGACGAGAGGCCTTCACTGATCACTCCTAGGTACCTATTTATTGCAGACTTGTAATTCAGACGATTGTTTTATTTTGCGTTAAAAAAAAAATAGTGTGGTCTTGGGAAAATTCTTTGCATACATTTTGGAATGTCGTAAATGTTTTACAATGCAAATCATTTGAAATAAGTAAGTAACAGGACACAATCAGACGGGTACAGCAGTCGTTAAGCCATGTCAGAGTTCTACGGGCGGCTGTAACTCTGACATGGCAACAGTAACTAACCATACGATAAGAAGAAGAAAAAGTACGGGTATTTGCCTAAATTGAGGTAAGTTCCAAATAATACAAAAACTGTAAACTAAGCGTTCCTTCCACTCGACACCACCAAAACGACACCATCGGTGGTGTCGTTTGGAATCTCTAGTCCATACGACACCACCCTAGTGATGTCCAGAAACGCGTGTTTTTGACAAACAGCTCCCAGTTCATTAAAATAAATAAATAAATATCAGACAACATTCCATACATTGATCCGACCCCAAAGTTATTATTTCAAGTTATCTATAGTTAAACGATAATTAATAAAACAGAGTTTATGAAATAAATATAAACTAAACTAACTAAACTAACAGATAAATATAAACTTTATCAAATGACATACCTCATTAATGAAACTGGAGTTTTCATATCAACAACTTTGTATGTAGGTAACCTCACTAATAGTCGGTGGTGTCGTATGGACTAGAGATTCCATACGACACCACCGGTGGTGTCGTTTTGGTGGTGTCGAGTGGAAGGAATGAAACTAAGCTGTTAAATGTAGAACATTAAAAACGACTGCATTAAATTTGTTGGTTTTGCAACTAATAATAATAAATAACACCCCTTAAAAATTCACCCACAGCAATGCACCATATCCACAACAATGCACATTGCGTTACACATGCCCAGATTTTGAGAGGACGTTTTAAGGCACCCTAACTAGCAACAACTATTTTAACAAGACCTCTAACGACCGGTACTTTTACATTTTTACTGAAAAAAATTGAACAGATTCGCGAGAGCTGTGGAGATCTGAATAGACTGGTCGGTCACCTTGTGCAAGTGGGCGTCGCGTGTCAGTGAGGGCGCGGGACAGGTGTGTCGCACCCCTTATTTGAGGGAATTTCGGGCCACAACGCATTACTATACTTTGTCCGATAGAGGGTGAATTTTGATTACTGGTTAAATATGGTGACTTTGGGGCTGACCGTTATCAGGGATTTTTCTGACACAGTTTTTAATACATTTATGATTATATTTATTTAATGCTAGCAATGCTATATAAGTGAATAAAACTGAATACCTATGATACCAACATAGGTAGGGTAAACCGGGGGGTAATTAGCCATCCGGCAGTGATAATACATTTTAAGGAAATAACTTAATTTTTGTTATTTACTGTTAATATAATTCAATGAAACTTGGCTAAGTGACGCTGTTAGCCATAGACAATCGATTTTAATACTCCATGAACAGCGTTTTTAAAAATAAAAATACTTATGGTGGGTTTTATCAAGTCGGGTGTGAGTTAGTAACATTGAAAAATTTAAGAATGTTATCAATTTCCTTAAGGACTTACACTTGATTCATTAGAATTACTGAATGTTTTTTAAACAGTAAATAACTATTTTGTATGTTTAATGGAACGGGAAAAGGTTATTATTCATAACGTAAGTGGCCAAGAAGTATCTAATATTAGTATTTGTTTTGGTTTAATTCAACAATTTAACACTGGCTAATCACTACACCTGGTGCGGCTAATCACTGCAAGAGGGTGGCTAATAACAGAAAATGGCTAAAAAATATCATATTTTACCATAATGTCTATAACTTCCATAATAATTGGGTTTTACCTAAAAACTGTTAATACAGTCCAAGTTAGTTTATTAAGCAATCAGAAAATAATATAAATAAGACTATAGCTATTATACAAAATATTTGATATACTGACAAAGTGTTGGCAATCCTTAAGTGGTCAATAGCTACCCGGTTTACCCTACCTCTTAATAGTTATTTAGAAGTTTCGAACTCTCAAGCACTAGCTCGATGCTCGCTTTCTCTACACGCTAAAACATTAAACTCTACTCAGGATGACTGTCTCCATGTCTCCAAATCGTTGCCGCGATATTAAAATAGATAATAGAACAAATAGACCAAGCAAAATGACAAAAAGTCCTTTCTAAAATTTGCTTCTAGCGAGAATCGAACCCGCAACCACCCGATGTGATCCGGTCTACGCTAAAACCACTGCGCCAAGCGGTCGTCAATTGTCGGTATACCCTTTAACGAAATTCATGGTACCCCTATAAACAGCTGATACTTAACGATAAAAGCTCGTTACACTCGTAGAATAAAAATAAACGCATTACATGTTTGAACAGCGCCAGCCCTTTGGTCACTGTATGCTCCCATTTCTAACCACCGCACCCAATCACGATTAAATATTAAACTTTAACCGACAAAGCGCGTCCTTAAGGGCTTAACAAGGCTTAAAACAGTGACTTTACGCACAATTGTCCATTATATGATAGCCATAGTACAAGCGTTGTTGGGTTTGGTACCATACAGTAGGTGTGTTAGTCTAGCTATATTTATTTCTTTATTTGTTAATTTATGATACCAAATTTTGAAGAAAATGTCATAAAAATATGTATATAGTTTTAAACATAAAAATTTTAAATTGCTGTCCACAATAGCTCACAGATACTATGTGAAACAAAATATTTCTTAACAATATGTATTTTATAGATTTAGACATAAGTCATAAAATTAAAAATTAAAATCTTAAGCTCGATAGAAACATCATCGCCTGTCCATCAGCCCTTGTCCAAGCCTTAAATACTATTGACGAAATCACAGTAAAAACTAATAATATCCTGTATTAGTTCATTTGAAAGTGAAAATATCGAAACTGAAAGTGTATTTCTTAATGATACAAAATTAAATACAGACTCCCAGCTAAAAAAAAACTAATCATGTATAACGAAGCCTAATGTCTGTATTAACAAAAACCCATTTGAAACCAATCGTCAAATAACTTAGGGAGCTTAATCAACTTTCAATATAAAATTAAGCTATTTGAGTTGATTGAGTAGTTCCGTTCAAAGCAGTGATAGCTTAGCGGGTGAACATATGGTGTGCAAGTTCAAAACCTCTGGGATTTTCAGATTTTATGTGCAAACGCAACGCTTGTACTATGGCTACCATACAATGGATTGGACGCGATACCAGTGACACCCAGACCAGGGCAATTTCGAAAAGGCCGTTTTCGTAACTAACCTATGGCGCCGAGCCGAGCCGAGCTGAGCAGCCAACACTTGAACCACCGCGCGTTCGTCAACCACAATAGGTGTGCCCGGTATAACCACAATATTTTAGCCCCCTATTACCATTACATTGGGATCAACAACATGAACTGCACTAAATGTAGGTGCAATGTAGTGCTCTCTACCTACCCTTTATATACCGGAATACCGGCTTAATTTAGTTGATTCTATTTTTATGAATTTCTATTCCATGATATATAGTACGTTTTTTTATACTTGTCTTGTATTTGGATTTAAGCAAAGATGGCGTCCAGCGGGGCGATTGCGTAACTTTTTGTCAATGTTTCAATTGGTTTCGTATATAATTGACACAGGATGAACGAAACCAATTGAAACATTGACAAAAAAGTTACGCAATCGCCCCGCTGGATGATTCTGTTCTAATTCGATGATTCTGTTCGGCGGAAGATGTCGAAATATCGATAGCTAGCGCTGACCAACCCGCTACAACTGCGGTTGCCGGCAATGGTCTGCTCTAGCCGTCGACATGTCGACAGTTCTGCCAAACGACGTCAGCAGCCACCGCCGACGAGCCGACGACGGCCAGCGCCGACCAATGTTGACGGCTGCAGTTGGCTCTGTCGACAGCAAAGTGACGCTCGTGTGTTTGCGCCCTAATAGAATATTACTTCTAAGAGACGTTGATCCTTCCAGCTGTAAGCTAAGTATATATATTATCTACACGTCTCTACACCTGAGATTATTATCATAAAACCGATTAAAATTATCTGAAATCAGCAACACAATTGCAATGTTTATCTGTTTTGACCGCAAGTCTCAAGGCCGGTATTCTCTGCATTCGTCTATGATTATATCAGTGACAAGCATTTGCCTAGCGACTTAGAAGCGTGTGGCTATGAAAACCGCGTTTGGATTTGTTTATGAGAATATTTATTATGGCCTGCAATGGGCAGGATTATTCCAGCAGTGGATAGGTAACCTGATGAGGATTATGATTTAGCTGGTAGTTATATTTTCCATTTAAATCCTATTCATATTCAATTCGCTAGATCTTTAAAAAAACCTATTGTGATATTTTTATGTGACTACAGCTAAGTCACTCAAGTAAACAACTGCACGGCACGGCACAGCAACATAGATGTTTGCAATAGCAAAGGTATTGCTCGCCCGTACCCCGTACCCCGTACCCCGTACCAAGGGGGTGTTATAGTGGTAGATCTCATGGACATAATGTAAGAGGAAGGTAGCGATATTATACTTGTATCTAATTTACTTTAGTCCTACTTTACACCAAAGTTTCATTTTTTTAAATGGAATGATTTATAATATTATCACGCTGTTAGTTTTTCGCTGGTTTCGTGTCCACATCGCGACGTATTGAAAGTGTGAGGATACGAGTCCATTGTAACATCTGATCGGTGATAGCATTCACGAATTTCAACACCATTGTACTTTCGGGTGCTTTGAAATGATCTCTTGGATCGCTGGCCCTTTGAATGGACGCATTCAGTTTGGAACTCCGAGATGTGACTACACCGTTGATGGATTCCTTTGTGCGAAAAAAGTGTCCCATTCAACGGTTAGGTATTAATTTATCTTCCATTGTTATTTTTGTTCTATGATCTATAAAATAAAATTCTACAGAAATACGATACTTTAAAATACCTACCTATCTGTGAAAACCTACCTGTGAAAAGAAAATATTTTGTATTTTTTCCTAAACCTAAGGAGAAAAAAAGGTTTCTTCGAAATGTGGTAGAGTCAGCCTGTAGCCTAGCTCTTGCGGACGGGCTAGCTCAACCGACATAGTGCCACCCTGTCACGGAAGATTGACGTAAAGTATTTATTTTAGCTGCGTTTTCCCCTCTCCTCTCCCTGTGTCCCACTCCCCTTTAGATCGACAAAGTTCGATTGATGACTTTGGTATTTGGTAAGTGCTTAACATCAGGCGGATCGTACGATGGTTCGTCGCCTTAGTTATTATGAATAAAAGCTTCCGGAATGAGACATTTATGAAGGTCAAGGTCCCTTTTAATACCCCACTCACTCCCAGTATAGTTCATAGACCACGCAATGAATAATAGACAGCTGTACTTTTCCCGTGTAATTGACGCGACCCAGCCCTACGCTCGAATATAAACTTATGATATAGTTAAACCGATTAATCTGACGCGGTTGGTGGTAAAATCCCTTCGAATAATGAGACGACCATCTACGAGGTGCTCGGCGTGCGTGCCAATTATTGACGTAATTATTTTGAAAATATTGCCGTCCTTTTTTGATATTTAACACTAAGTGCAAAGACATTACTAGGAATGAGGGAGATGCGTGACTGTCCAAAATTGTTTGTTCTACGTAGCGGAGTCCATGGAGAGAGTACGAGTTAGTCGCTCTCGGAAAATAATATTGGAAACATGTCGGTATTGCTAATACGGCAAATCTCATCTTCTGGTGAATAAAGCCTTACCCCCAAATTTATAGAAAATTATCATGGACTCATACTAACACTACAAATCACTTTTGTTCCTAGAAATACTTTGTAAAACCATTGTATACATATACTAGTTAAAATCTCTATAAATTTGGCGGTGAATGTGTAGGTATTTAATAAGTTAATTGTCGAATTGCGAGTGAGCTTCATGTGGTGGTGCGCTGACCACAAGCATCGTTTAGGGCCCCCGCAAACATGCTACTTTTAGCATCGGCGATCGAACATTTAGTCGTTTTTAGAAGCTAAATGCAGCGACCAGTCGCAGAACCGCGCGATTTTGATACTGCGATCGAACGCAGAGAGTCGCCAAAACGCGATGCAGTCGCAATATCGCCGATCGCCGATGAAAAAGTAGCATGACTGCGGTGGCACTTAGTGATTGCAATGTTAGAAGGTACCATATCTACTAAATAATACATCAATACTAAAGTGGCTATATTTTTTAATCACCCGTCGCGGTCTCCATTTATTCAGTCGGCACGAGGCGTGAGGCTCAGATTGTCAATTGACTCTTAACGGATGCCCGTCTCCCCGCATTAAAGTATTAAGTCAAGATGCAATAAAAACTCCATGTACCGAAATAAAATGAGAAATGAAGCTCCATTCTGTTAGTAGCGAGTACCGTCGGTTGAAATTAAATCTGCGAGGGAATAAATTACATCAATTATTCTTTAACCACGGCATTAAGCATTTTTTCGTGTTAGTTTGTTTGCACTTGTCGAAATAATTAATGCGTCAATTATTTTATTTAACAGCACCAATCAAGTATCGAAGTACTTCTGTAACATTACTAGATACTTAATTATCTGGTACCTACCGTTTACTATTTAAAAGTGAATTTATAGATTGCACTTGCATTTCTGAATACTATTGGTAAAACTGCATCGCCCCGAAGTAATTAATAATGTTATTCTCCTCTGCCATCAGACCGTTCAGATTATCGCCGAGCAACGTATTAACGAGAACGGACGCGAAAATTAAATCGTATTCCCGTGGTATCCCCGCTATTAAAACGGCGCTGGCTCGCCGGTAATGAGATCGTAGGGTAATCTCTGGTTTCGTTAGCGAGACCACTTCACGCGCTATGATCAGCTCACAGGTATTATCGTTTCTGAGCGACAACTGAAAAGTGGCTGCTGATTACGCGGCGTTCACACGCACGGCTATTAGTCCAACATAAAGGTGTCCATTTATTTCGTTTATCAATTAGTCCTTAACACCTAGACCCACGATAAGCCACCGACTCTCCAGTTTAATGTACGTTTAATTAAAATTTCATGTTTTTTTATATAACTAAAGCGGCAAACAAGCTTACCTAGCCCTATGTTACGCAGTTATCGTATATATCCTTTAGATGCTTGCATTACCAAAGACTCTCACGTTGCCGACCTCAAGGGAAGTGAGACAGAGGAACGGGAAGGGGGCTTTGAGCTTCCGACTCTCTCAATCACCGTACGAAACGCAGCTTAATAAGCGACATTACGCCGATCTTTTGTGAGAGGGTGGTACTGCACCAGTCGACCCAGCCGGTATATTACGAGCTGCAGTTAATTGGCTAAAAATTGCTTGCAGGTTAAGTTCCTAGTGTTCTATAATGAAAGGAGAAAAATGTACTTAAGGAGATGTATGGGCGAATTTTCTATTTCAAGAATCCGCCACCTGTGTCCAGTATGTTGGGAATACTCGGATTTCGCGGCGGAGCCGTGTTCTATTGCGCTGTGCGCCCGCGCATCGCATTAAACTGTCGCCCAAGTAATGGATTGGGAATTTCATGCTCAGAGGTCGATTTAAATTAATTTACACATTAAAAAGAGTAAGTGGACTGGCTTGTGCGAAACAAGAAGTAAGTAAATAGTGCTAAGCCGATCAGCGACGGACGTGCGTCGGGGTGCGGGCCTACCACCAGTAATGGTTAGGCAAGAATGGCAAGATTTAATGCAATATCATTCTTATAATAATTGATATGACTTGACGTAAGTCTACTTACGACTTTTCAATTAATTTTATAATATTAATACCTAAATTAGTTCTAGTTTGATATATGAAGTGTATAAATAATTTAGAAAACTTATCGCGAAATATGATGTCTAAGTTTTATAATTAAAAGAGCTTGTAACACTAAAGGGTTTAATATAAACGAGTTAAGAATCTTTGCAATTTTTGATTGACAGCGGATATTTAAAGTTGTTTATGAACAAAACAAGAAATGAATCGAATATCGAACGGAAGCAAAGTTAGATATTGACCCTTTAAGACCCTTGGCCATACACAATGTAGGAGCAAGAAAAATAGAGAGTAAGGAACACGGGCTAACACATCTGCCGGCCCACTATCGAATAAATCTACTAAAATAATATTTTTATTTTGATTACGCATGCACGGGTTAGGCAGATGTTAGATACGATACATACGTACCAAAAGTTTACAGAGCAAAATTGCCATAAGTACACCAGTGAAAAGTTTTACTGACAAACCGGTCCGTGTCACTTTTTAATATCGTGATATTTTTTAAATAAAATATCATCAGTTTATTTTACAAATATAATATCTATAATTTACTATTTTCTTTTATCTTTATTTTACTATATTACGAATTATATAAACTTAAAAATATGATAGTTACATTGTTTTCTTTATAGAAGTAAAGGTACTACTAATGATGTTAAGCAATTCGTTACATTCGTTCTTTAGTTTACTTTATAATTAAATAGGCGTAATAAAAATGTTGGTATTCCCAAACTAGAAATCGTATAATAACGAACCAAAGTTCCTTGTGTTAATTTCAATGTTGGTGCGTGGATTTAATAGTCAGTGTGTCAGAGGTCCTAAGGGCTGCTACAAGTCGCCAGTCACTGACCAACGATTGGGCTTTAATAGGGTGCGCACATTATCAACTTATTGACCGACTACAAGGTGTGAACCAGTTTAAGGGCCAGAGGTGCAGTATTGAGTTACTGTTACAATGTTGGATAAACCCTGTTTATAATGTATGTATAAAGAGATTTGGAGTTTCTGTCTGTTGGAAAATATTCAGAGAAATATATTTTTTCCAGGGCTCTGCAAATCCTTCTTCTATTTTAAGTGTCCAAAGACTCTTGTTGGTGTAACTGATGGAAGGATGGAGAGAGCCTCCGGGCCTTCTCTTTTATGACATGACACCGACGCTGTCCTTTTCTATCTTGCCTTCTAAGGTTTTTTTTTTATAAATTGGGAAATTAAAATTTAATAATTCAGGGATTACTTTTGTTTATTAATATTAAGCCATGAAATTTAATAGAACCAGCTCTCTAGAATATAATGTAGTTACTCAATGTGTGAGGAAAGTCAGGTGGCTTAGTTAGTTGTACATTATACTGCTGATAGGACAAATAAAGGAGCAGTTGTTCTTGTCAGTAAATTCAATGACCCTATCGATTTAAAATAAATTACTTAACGTAATTTATTTGTTATTCAATAACGGACTTAAGTTTTGATCAACTTATTGACATTCCCTGAGTACCACTCGACTGCCGCTTGCTTTCTGTTGAATGTAATTAAATGTAAATGGTAATTTGTCCCAAATAATTTACAACTCTCGTCTTTGTCGGACTTTCTCGCATGTTTATGAGACTGATAACAAAAGAAATGCTAGTAAAACAATTCGTTAGCACAGTGGACATTGCCGCTTCATAATAAAAAGTTGGTAAACGGTGCGGAGTGATTTGAAGGTTCCGTAGATTATTTGTGTTATAATATTGATAGTAAATAAATGTATAAAAATGACAAGACGCAAGGATATTATATTTAAACGATAAGAATATGGAAAATAGTTGACATAGGTATCAAGAATGACCCATTAATTTATATCCGGTATTTAAACATCAACTACTGTCCACCAAATATTCTATCCTTAATCACCTGTTGTGTACTGCTGCTGCATTCTACTTATTGTAGTTGCGTACCCACTTAATTGATAAACTCATCCCGCAAGATTTTATTACCACAACATTTACCACAACATTTTACAAATCCGTAAGTAAACTTTGACAATAGTGCACATCATAGAGAAATTCTAAAATATTAAAACCGGACGGAACCCTAAAACACATCGATTGGACACACACTGCCGCCACAAAAGCGCACCGCCCACCGCCGTATCTTCTACTATTCCGCAATTTGACGTCTCGTGAAAGACGCTAATAAATAAAATTAGTGTCGTTCTCTGTGACAATAATGAGTAAAGAGACGCCGGCACAGGGCGGTCTAGTCTGAGCTTCCATTGGCTGTATTTCATAAAACCACTAAAAGTGGACCGAAGACAAATTTTAACCTGGTTTTATGGAGTAACGTATCGTTAACGTTCTGTGCGTAATACATTGGGCGTATGATTGAAGCTTTGAACATTAGTAGTGTGTTGCAGTGGAATAAGGGTAATCAGGCGTAAGGAGTTATAAACTTGCAGACAAATTGATTTTATACTTTTTATTATTATTACTTATTCCTAAGTTATTTAAACTTGAAAACCTTACACATAGCAGTTTTTTCTATTTTTGGTTTTATAAGTTTTTTTTTTATAGGACTGCGGTGGCAATAAAGCGTACGGCCCGCCTGATGTTAAGCAGTTACCGTAGCCTATAGATGCTTACAATACCAAAGGTATTGCTCGCACATTGCCGACCTGAAGGGGAGTGGGATGGAGGGAGAGGGAGGTGGGGTGGGCTTAAGGCTCTCTCACTCATCGAACGAAACGCAGCTGTAATAGCTGCTTTACGCCGATCTTCTGTGAGAGGGTGGTATTACCCCGGTCGAGCCAGCCCGTTTATGAGCTGCAGTCAATTGGCTACAGCTTGGCTCTACCACCTTAAAGTGTTCTCTACATTTGTCAAAGCGGTTAATGAAGTTCTCTCGCAACTATTTCAGTTCAGAGTAACTCTTTTACCATACATCCGACACAACGTGCTCATATTATAGATATTTCTCAATACTTAAATAATGTAGTTGCAGTAATGTAGTTGTAAAACATAATACGTATACTACCACTGGGATTTATATAGCAACATGATATCAATCTTCAAAACCAGGTAGATAACATGACCAACTGGCCGAACTGACCGTTGATATAAATCTTTAACGCTTCGACACATTTTGACCACACGTCAGGATTATGATCGGTATAAAATACTTCGCATTGTAGCATTCCTTTTACACCGCCCGTACAATGGGACGACGTCTATCTTATAAATTTTGGTGCGAACAAAGGCGCCTTATTGACAATGTAACGTCGAAAAACGGACGGACGGCACGGCGATATTAAAATATATCTGCCCGGGGATCGAAGTAAATCAATAAAGATGATAACTTAAATCATCCTCAGTGTACCTCCTGTCAAACTGTTGTTTCCAATTCGAAACAGAGTGCTACCGAATGTCAGCTTAGTATAATGTACTCTTAATCCATTCCAAATGGACGCATAAAAAGCCGTCCGCTCAATTTCCCTCGAAACGTCAAATGTTTGCTTTCGAAAAGGATTTTAAAATGCAACGACTTTTTGTGTAAGTTGCGCGGGATTACCGTATGCAAAGCGGTTCCCGACCGTCCGAGCTTCGGAGTTCCTCAATGTAACATGGACGATAACTTTTAAGACTGAATCGGACTTGCTAGTCTTGCTACTTCAATGCTAACTATTTGATTATTCACTGTACAATACTTTTAAAATTGATTAAAAACATGCATAGTATTCTACTGCTTCCAAAATAAAAACAGGGTGTCTAAAAAAATTTAAGTTATTTTAAGTGAAATAAAAGACTAAGTGAATTCGAACGTTTACATATCTAAACGCTAAAGTTAAGGTTACCCCCGCTTACTCGAAATCGGTGGAGATACAATGGAAACTATTTGATTGCTTCATTATGCGGAGTTGGACTCGGTTCATTGTATATCATTTCGCATGTTATATCTGTTCGTATCCTAATTTAATCATCTTGAAGATTGGACCACCATGGAAAGCGATGTAACGGGTGGCCTCGTCGATTCGCGATTGAACTTTAAGACAGTTTACGTTTAGAATTTATTTTTGTTTACTTTTTTAAGTAGGTACGATGGTATCACTGTATACTTTATACAATTTGGGGTTCATTCGGTGAACATACAAGGTTCATCAAGTAAAATGATTAAGAGATAATTGTGATTTATTAGGATCACGAATGTTAATAATATTGTGGGTAGAAAGGATAATAATCTTAATTAATAAAATTAGTGAGCTTTATGATACTAAATTCTAATTATAGTTCACTAAAAAGAGTTTATGGTATTAGATTAAAAATTTTAGTTTACGAGTTCAACATGATTTGTATGGTTCTTCGGTATTTAACCGCCATTGCAACGCAACGAAAATTTTTAAAAATAATGAACTTGGGTACTTAGCGGTGCTTAAAAAAGAACTTTGAATTTGCAGTTCTGACAACAGCCTGTACTTAAATTCCGCTCGATATTCGCAATATCGGAAGACTCGTATTTGGTATTATTTATTTGAAACTCGCAGAAACGGTCAATTCTAATGCCTTCACGATGCTTTCATTCGGTTTGATCCGTTTCAATTTGCCTGACGTCTTATTTACTACGCGGTGGTCCAATTGAATGCTGAACGTTTATTGTTTTGAGGAAATTTATTTGTATTGTTTAACGGCCTGCATGACGTTCCGCGTGTTTGACTTGATGCGCATTGGACGTTCTGCGTATTATCCTTTTAAACCTGTAAAGTTGGCGCAAATCTCGTTATTAATTTAGTTAACATTTCCTGAGATGGAAATAGATGTGTCCATATGGCGCGCATGCCTCACCCGAGCACTCATATTATGACATTACGTCTATGCGTTCCGACGTCAAAAGTGAGTGCTCGCGCGAGGCATGCGCCTGATGAAGACGCCGCCATTAGATGTGTCCATATGGCGCGCATGCCTCACCCGAGCACTCATATTATGACATTACGTCTATGCGTTCCGACGTCAAAAGTGAGTGCTCGCGCGAGGCATGCGCCTGATGAAGACGCCGCCATTAGATGTGTCCATATGGCGCGCATGCCTCACCCGAGCACTCATATTATGACATTACGTCTATGCGTTCCGACGTCAAAAGTGAGTGCTCGCGCGAGGCATGCGTCTGATGAAGACGCCGCCAACGAGTATGAAATAGCGAGTGAGTGAGTGTGAGTGTTATGTTAGATTACACTTACCTACATTTATAAAGTGGTTTTCATAAAACTACACCTATCTTTGGTTTCCTACATTTTGTGTCGGTGTGAAATAATTTAAAAAAGTTTGTTTTCAAGGCAAAGTCAAAGTCAAAGTCAAAAGGTTTTTATTCATGTAAGCTCATTAGAGCATTTATAAATAGTCAATATAAACAATATTTTAGCGTTACCACCGGTTCGTAATGTTGCTTCCATTGAGAAGAGCCCGCAAGAAACTCAATGGTTACTCTTTTTTAAAAGAATAATTGTATACATTTTCAAACAGTAACGCTATGTGAGCAGGCATGCATTAACACAGTGTGGGTAAAAAAAAAACAAAATAAGGTATTTAAATAAAAATAAACAAAAACTATCTTAGAAAGCTGTGCATGCCTACTCCCACTTAACAGTCAAACCAAAAGGTGAATATTTTCAGATCAAGTTGTCCAAAGAGACATCTGCGATCAGTGATCTGAAAAATTAGGTTACATAGAGCATTATGCTATAATAACCGTTCGCAATTCGCAAGCATATTTCACTTCACATACTGATCAGTAAAGGTAACAGAGTTCCATGGAGTTTCTATCCATGCTAAAGAAATCCCGGGTATACAAGCACTCGAGATTCAAAAAACTACAAAGGCAACATTAGTAACGTGCCATGAAGAAGTGTAACAGTACACCAAGTAACAGGCATAACAATGGGGTATCGTTTCCATGAACTCGCGGGTCCGAGCGCCCAAAGCCGCCGACACGTCTGCGTCCATCTCGTGTTAAATTAAGCGTTAGTGATCCCATCTGCATGTATTGTAACCTTTGAGAGTAAAAGCTGAAAGTGATAGTAGATATAGTACGCAGGGTAACATGGATTGGAATTGTAACAGGATTAAAATGTCATTGATACAATGAATATTGAAGTTGGTACGTAGCTTCTGTTCGAATTTATATCTAGTCGTACAATAAGCATTCATGGACTCTATATAACCTTTAAATTGCGAAGTTTAGCCAAATATGTACAGCTTACCCATCAGCTGATTAAATTACACTGTATTATACAGAGTACTAAATAGAGATTCTCTATATTTTTTAAGAATTTTTTATGTCGATATATCAGTGCTGTAGAGAATGTTCTTGAATTCTAGTAGAGCCACCTTCTTAATTATGATAGTAGATTTAATTTAAGTACACAGGAATAAGTGAAGCGCCCTGTTACATAACTAATACAATATAGTGCCTAATACAAACAGTGTTGCCCTACATATCGCTATACACGTATGTAGCAAGTGTCCAATATATCTTAACAATGTTGCTTACTGAATACGTGGTTTCACGCATGTAATTATTGCATGTGTGGTCGACAAAACCAACAGGTGACATCGGGCGAACATGAAAGCAGATGGCAACAACTGGAAGTGTCGACACGTGTAGTAACATTAAATCAACAATGTCATCATCCCGTCCGAATCCTATAATCATCTCTTTTTTTTGATTGCGTTTCGGAAAAGCAATAAAAATTACCGTTACTGGATTGATTTTATTGGAACGCTGTTACCCATCGGGGAAGCGCGGGTGCATGAATAGCATTTTTTCACACTGTCCGGTCGGTAACTTGAAAATGTTGTTACACAACGTCATATTTAATTGTTTCAAGACTTTAAATGAGTGATATTGGAGGCTTTTACATTTTATGATGGTGCGGTATGTGACGAGGTAACAAGCGGGATTCCATCGGCGACAACCAGGAACAAATTCTTATTGATAATAAAAAATGGATGAACAGTAGTCCGAGAGATGCTGCGCTCGGGAAATCTTTGAATGACATTGCTTTGTGATACGAGTGGACCATAGAGCTGGGAAACGAGATAGACGTGATTGTGAGGTATATATCAATATATCTTCTGATAGGATCTGTTGATAAATGTAATCAATGAAATAACCTCCAGTTGACATAAAATATACATTCAGATATCTTATCTCCTTTTATAGGTAAATCATGAAGCATGTTCAGTTCTTTCTAAGGTGATGGTCACGTTTCTGTGATGATTACTTGATACTGGTGAAATACTTATTGTGACAACCTGGACGCTAGAAGACGGTCGCAGACGTCGAGGCAGACTGAGGCGAAGGTGGCGAGTCGATGTGGTCAACTTTGCGGGTGGAACGTGGCAGCAAATGGCTCAGGATCGGCAGTTGTGGAAGAGAAAAGGGGAAGCCTATGTCCAACAGTGGACGTCTTTTGGCTGAAATGATGATGAATCAAGTTTGATAAAACAATAAACTAGGAAATCTTATTAGACTGTCTAGAATATTTAACTCATAAAAAAATTTGGCACTTCTAGGCGGTTCTTAGTACCGAATAAGAATTTTGTACCGAATGCAATCATATTACGTCATAAAAATGACAAATAGGCATGTAAGCACGCAAGTGGCGTGCACGATGACATCGCTG
The DNA here is from genome assembly GCA_947859195.1 of Drymonia ruficornis. NCBI lineage: Eukaryota > Metazoa > Arthropoda > Insecta > Lepidoptera > Notodontidae > Drymonia > Drymonia ruficornis. Next base: position 9,651,892 of record OX401910.1, on the reverse strand, counting down.
TAAAATGCGCAAAAAGCAGCAAGTACCGTCAACATCACAAGCGATATGACAAACTTTCGACGGACAGTAATATTACCTACTTTTGAGACAAAACATACGCGATACTCATATTTCCATAGTAAGTCCTAATGTGTTTAGCTGCTGCCTGCTTACGCCCGTCAAAGTCTCATGTCATATTTTTCTATAGGTGGTGGCGACCGATTGGCCTTATTTAATAAGAATAATATACTATCATGCCTGAGTATTTCTTGAAGGACATAAATGTATTCTTACATCAAGTATTTTAACATGCAATAGGTAGTCCATATGCTCCGAGCCGCCGAGTAATCATTTATGGAAGTTAGGTCTACGCGGTCAAAGACGTCAAAACTCAAGTGCGCCGCTTGGCGCTTGTGGACGCCGCCAATCAAGTAGGTAATCAATTATTTTTGGAACGTACCAATCCATTAGTAAGAAAACGTTCACTGCTAACCAAATCAACTTCCACTGGAAATTCTTCGTAACCCTTGTTATTTTAGTACGTAAGCCGGATTTTCCGTTTATAAGCTTTTTCTGTCGACAGTACCAATAGTGCAGTGTCGGGGTGTCATCGGCTAGTGGTCTCACGCACCGACCATTCATCCCGGCCGCTTATCGGCGCGAACCGGAAGACTTGGACAATAATCCTCACAAAACAACTGCTATATTCTGCAGACGTAGATATTTTTTAGCGTTTTCTGAAACGCGTTACGAAGCGTAGAAGTTTGGTGGGAGCGGGATTTTTTTAGTTGAAATAACGATAATACTCCTCACGTAATAATCACGCCTGTATTCGCCGAAGGGGTTTTTTGGTCCATTGTAAGCCTGTTGCCTCAATTTAAGTCCACCACGCTAGCCTAATACGGATTGGTAAACTTCACATAACTTCCAAATTAGATCAAATTTCTTCGTGATATTTTCCTTCACCATTCAGATGAAATAAAATAGACATTAAATAGTCTGCTAGTAATGTTGGTACTAATATTTATGCGTATTTAGTGTGATAGTAAATGTACTAGGTAGGTATTATTATAACATCCATAGCGAAACCTGTTGTAAAATCATGAGGGTATTTTAATTCCAAACATATCTGTTGGCTACATTATTGAAATTACATGACATTTAATACTTAAAATGAATTGTAATACCCTATAAATTAACACGCAGTAGTGTTTTAAATTACCCATTAATTCTATAAAACCACTGTTTAAATTTATTATTAGTAACTTATTATTATTTATACAACTTAATTAAGCACCGGACTTATAGGAAACGGGCTGACTAATCAACTTGATCTTGTCCCCAAAGATAGTTTATCAGCTATACAAGCTTTCTAAAAGATAAAAGTCAAATTTTAGATTATAAAGTAATAATGTTAGTTATAAAAACTTGATTTTATTATGCCATCAATCTTGTAGTCGGCTTGTTGGATCTGTCTTACGAACGAATGAGTCGTGTGAGGTTTCATAATTTTTTTATCGCAGTTTCCTAAAAGTGCCCGAAAAAAATGTGAAAGATTTTGTAACGGTTGAAAGACAATTGGTTTGATGATTATTTACAGTGGGTCAAAGATTTATTATCTACAGTTACCTACTAAAGTGAATACTATAACTATTATGAATTTATTCCATTGAATTCTTAATTCTAATTCTTAAACGTGAGTAGCAAGAAATAGAGTCGCAGGTTTTTATTTTACAAGTCTCGCAAACAACTTAACTGCAATATTCTAGTCCAACTAATATTTGTCTGATACGGGAATCAAACCCGATCCAGAAGTTACGTTCAGACTACTAGACCACTGTATTATCATTAGCTATCCGTACTACATCGTATTTTCAAATAAATCCAGACCTAATTTATGTGAACGCTCTTAGATTAAAAAGCATTCTTATTCATACTGAGAGAACTTGTGTAAAGATGAAGATGTTTCGTTCCCTTATCCAAAAACCTATTCTCACGCTATAGACAAGTCGCTGATGTTTAATAAATTCATTGATATAACAAATATTTTGACATCAAAGGTCTTTAGAGGTATCTATCGATTGGTTTATCTTCGCCGCGGCTGTAATCTGTATAATAAGCGACGAGTCCGTCCTTTCGAGAGGTCGATCATTTTATCTTATCTCCGATTGTGTCCGTCGTGAGGGTATTGTGTCATATTACAAGTCAAATCTCTTAAGGGGACCTATTTTTTAAGTCCCTAAAAGCTTATTTTCATTTGTTACTAGATATAGATGTCAGATGAGGCTCTTCAGTTGATACTGCACCAATATATTTGCTAAGATATTAGTTTTACTATTTACTAGTGGTAGAGATAAGCTGTAGCCAATAGACTGCAGCTCATATATGGGCTGGTTCGACCGGGGTAGTACCACCCTCTATCAAAAGATCGGCGTAAAGTAGCTAATTCATCTAGCTGTCGTACGATGAGTGACAGACCCAGAAGCTCAAACCCCCTTCCCGCTGTTTCACTCCCCTTCAGTTCGGCAACGTGCGAGTGATGTCTTTGGTATTGCAAGCATCTATATGCCACATCAGGCGGGCCGTACGCTTGTTTGCCACATCAGAGTCCCATAAAAAAAGGATTGCAATAGAAAGTCGGAAAATGAATTTCGTTTGCAGAATTTCTCCACAGTACATGGAAAGGGAAAATAAAGGTCGTTGATATTACCATGCACCGATTATTTGTTTTCCACAGAAAGGGTAACATGTCACATGAAACTTGAGACTCCTTTTCCTGGAATACAGAAGGGTCGAAAGTCAGGACCCGTTGACATCCGTCCAAACACTGGCTTGTTTGGATATCAACATATCTATGCAGCTACTGGAATTTTGAGTGGCCATTAGGTAATAATTACCAGTATTTAGTTACTTGAAAAAATAGTGGGAGAGTGCGGTATAGATTTCTTGTATTCTTCCGCTCCGTAAAATAGTTCTATACCAAGAGGTTTACGTGTACTACGTAAAATATGTTGTACAGCAAATTTTTAGTTCTACGGGTAACCGATAGAGTACAATTTGAAACAACTCTTGGTAGAGTTACTCTTTATACTGTAGGTACATATAGGAATATCTACGATACTCATAAAATGGCAAATGGCAACCCGTGATTAAAATCTCCATTCTTATAAAAAAAATAGCATCCTTGGTTAGTTCCATATACATAATAATAAGCCTAATTAAAAAGAAAACAAGAGCATTCAAGTTTTTAATGTTATTTTGACTCTACAAAAATTAAATAAGTAACTATGGGTATCATTTATTATTAAAAAAATATAAGTAGGTATCATAATCATTTATTATAATAATATGTACCCACTCTTTGCTCAAGATAAGACTAATATATAGACGTAAAGGTACGTCTGATAATTTACGAAGCCTTCGCATTCCACTGTCGTCGCCACGCGACTGGGAACCTTCCACAAAAACTCAAATGTCATTGCGCAAGCTTATAATAAGGCCCATTCACACGGCACCCCGATGGATGTTTTTTTTAAATGTCAAACCGGGACGGGCATGCAATTTTGTAGAAAAAACGGCAAAATCAATAATAGCTCTGTGCACGTGTTGCCGATGGATTATAGATTATGTTTTTGGGAGATTTTCTCAACGCTCCGTGTGGAGGTCGAGTCAGGTACGACGGTCATGGAACAGAAATACTTAGAGTGGATAGTGTACATACAATATTATTGGCTGTTTAAATAAAGTCTATGTAAATGTCAATAAATGACAGTCTACATTGATTATAATAAATTCTGTCAACCAAAATAATGCTTAAAATTCGTAAAGTTATTGTGAATAAAAACATATTTTTTTGTTAATATTTACTATTTCAATCTAAAAATAAAAAGAAGGTATTATAAAATTTGAGAATATTACATGTGCCTGTATTATACATTTTTACTGGATTGGCGACTCCTACCTTTTTGCTGTTTCATTATTTAATTCTTGTGGAGCACAAAGAAATTCTATACAATTATAACGGCCGAAATTGTAACTGTCTTCTAACAAAACTCAGATGTTGTATTTCTTTTACGAAACCTTACAAAAGCAGGTAATTTTATTGAAAGACATCACTATATTTTAAGACGGAATAAAAAACTAAACAGTTATTTCATCAAGATATCGAGTGCAATATATTTTATAATAAATAGGTCAGCGGAGTATTAGGCGAAATTTGTATCATTAAACTTTCAACGAAAGGCACTTTAAGGAAATTTATTGTTTTTTAATAAATAGACGTGTTTGGATGACTTGAGGGAACGAGATTGGCCAAAATAATGGAGATAAAATCTACTAACAAGGCAAAAACACTGCTTCGGCGAGAGAGCACATACATACCTAATGATTACGGCGTATTTGAAAACAACAAAGTGTAACGAGGGATTATGATTGCCGTGAAATCGGGTTCGCAATCAGCCCCTGATTAATTTCAGTCGGGAAGAAAATGGCAAAAAATTACATAATACACAATTATGTTTTTCGCTTCAATACGGCGCCTGTTGAATACACGGAAGCCTATACTTAGCTCAAAAATATGAGCTTTTAACAAGCTCTACGCATAAAAAAATAATTTGGACCTTAAGTGTTCCATTATACGAATATTTTTCCTTAGGTTTATTCGGTAATACAAAGTTAATTAAAGTACTGCTGATCGAACAATAGCAGATGATTTCAATGAAGCCGAACAATTTCTTACCTCTCTTCAATCAATTGAAATAACCAGTGATGAACTGAATGATGGCAGGTAGTACCTGATTAATGAAATAGGCATTTAGTGTGATTCATACCTCAGCTTCTCAATTGAGAAACTTAAATTAAAAGTTATTACTAGTTTATCGTTGGGCTAGCAATCAGAAGGTCCCAGGTTCGATCCCCGGTGGGGCATGCACCAATGGATGAATTTTCATCTATGTGCATAATTTACAGTTCGCTGACGGTGAGGGAAAACATCGTGAGGAAACCTACCTATCCATCGGGATTGGGTAATAGTCAGTTCCTGTATACACGGCGACAAGGTTCACCACCTGTCACGTTGGGTTCTGACTATATGGTGAAACGTGGGCTTTGAGTTGGTTAATACCTCCACAATGTGGTGTACACCACTCAAGCCTCTGACTACCCCCGAATGGGGATAAAAGTCGTGACGTTATATTTATATTTATACTAGTTTATCATTGAGAAACTCAATATAATTGCATTTTTAGCTCTACCAACCATACCAACCTCAAAATCATCAGAAAAACAGACCATTATGAGCCATTATTTCATGGCAAAATATTTACGTCTTGAAAATTGCAAATAGCGACAAAGAATTAAAGATCACGAACCGTTGTTATATTAAGGGCCATTAACCATAGCGAGGATAATTAAAATGGTCTGTTTACTGTTACGAGTAATTACGGGAAATATCATAAACATCTTGGCCAAGGATACTGTTTTACAATCCTGCGCGGGTCCGCAATGCCGCTGAGTGAAGATTTCCTGCCATAGTTTCGTTTTTTGTTTTACTTACATGTTCACCTACATAGCAGGCGTTATCGTTGATCTTAATAAGTATCTTAAATTGAATTATATTCTGTCTTTTTCTTTAACTTTCACGATGTTCTTAGAACGAGAAAAGAGCTTCGCCTATACAGAGTAACGGTTTTCATTTGTCATTTTTATCCGACTACGGCGGAGTGTTATGATTTTGATCGGTATGTATGTATGTTCATCTGTTCCCGCTTAACTTCCAAACTGCTTGTCGTAATTTGACAAATGAGGTATCGTTAGAAGCAGCTTAATCGTCCGCTGGTTACAGGCTATGTGTCGTTAGATAAAATTGCATATGGCGCCCTTTAGAGGATATAATGTCATGAACTAAAAAACAAATATTTTTTAACAAAGCCGTGTGAGGTATGAGCGCGGTTTTTCAGTAGTCGGGTTTTTGTTCTTGTATATGTGTTGGTGTACAATAATTAAAAAGATCTATTTTGTGAAATCTCATAGATCGAGTACTAAGTATCCCCAACCATCACACTAGTGGATGGTACAACATATTGCATTTTTTGCAGTGTATGTTTAATAACTGCTTCCGCAAACGTATGTAACCAGAGTCCAACACTCGCATCTTAAGTCATTACTTATTTCTTGAATATATTCTAAGCAAAAAAACTGTTCGACAATCTCGTTTTACTTTATCTTAATACTTAATTGTTTAATCTCTTTGTACTAATATTTCATTATTAATTTCTAGCCTTTGCGATACAGGCCCAGAGCCTAGTGCAAAGGCCGCTGTATAAACATTGTGAAACTGTACTTTGAAAAATAAATGATTTGATTTGTTTTGATTTGAAAGATTTCTTATAGAATAATTTCAAATTCTATGGAAAATCTGTCAAGGAGATTATGCGATAGGTTTTTAGTTTAGAATTTACTCAAGAATAAGTAATGACTTGCCTATAGATACAGTAGCAAGACTGGCAGTAAGACAGAACTTGATTCCACTCTAATTATACTCTATAATACCTAACTTCTAGAACATTGAAAAAGCCTAAGAGTACTCATGCACAAAAAATCGCGCACCAGATATGAACTAAAGAGGCATTAAAAAGCTGTCGTATCATTTCGCGTGCAGCGTCGACGTCAGCAGAGGCGTCGCGGGCCGAGCGGGGGACAATAATCGTGAATGAATTGTAATGGCGGCAGGTTTAGAGGCACTGTTCCATGCCAAGGCAAAGACAAAGCTATAGCTATATAGATGATTTAAAAAGGCTCTACACTCTTGTACTTTATTAATGTGTGTGTGTATGTGTGATTTCGAAATATATTGGTTTTTGTATCGCACGATAAATTTGTAATTTGTATAATCTTCACCGCAAATATACCGAGTTACTATCCCACTTATACCCTTTCTAAACGGCTTAATCTGATAAGAGACAGATTTATAAGAAGAGATGAGACATACTGTTAGTTAATAGGTGTGTCCATATGGCGCGCATGCCTCACCCGAGCACTCATATTATGACATTACGTCTATGCGTTCCGACGTCAAAAGTGAGTGCTCCCGCGAGGCATGCGCCTGATGAAGACGCCGCCAATGAGTTGTATATTTCTAAAGCTACGTCTCTTTAAATCGGCAAGACCATGAAGGTAGTTTTGTTTATAATTAGGCGCCGTGTGTGTAATTAGGCGCCTCTACTATACGCAAAAAAAACAATTATATTCATAGTAATAAGTAAACTTTGCAAATAGGTGTGTCTAGCAAACCGAGCGGCATGCCCGAACAAAAAAATTATGTCATTTTAGACGTCATAACTGCGCCCCTAGACAAGTGGCATGAACGCTAATCGAATAGAATAGAATAGTCTTCACGATGTATGGACATGTCAAACGTCGCTATACAAGTCGCTATGAAGATCACGTGACTTATATAATTTCCATACATGAAGCGTACCGATTTTTAGGAACGCTTATAGACGTCAGCCACTTGTCTAGCCCTTCTGATTCACTCAGGCGCGCCGCTCACCCTCTGTACCCCGCAGCCATTCGAGAAAATAAAAAAGTTTTTATATTATCATAACTTCATGAATTTCAGAACTAGCCTGATATCGCTAGCTTACGTAGCGTGGGTGATTAACTTAATCGATGCGCCCGCGCCGCCTTGCCGGCCGTCGCCCGCCGGACCTGTCCCAGAGAGCTGAGACGTGAGTCGATAAATATTAATAGCTAATCGATATTCGATACTATCCTCTTGAATCTGTAATTGAAAGAAAATATAGTTTACGCGGGAGCAACGATTTAATACATGTTGGACAACGATATTACTTTAAGCTTACATTGTGAAATAGTTACAGGTATAAGTAGACATAAAAATATAGTCTCTACAATGGTAAAAGTTCCATTTATGTAGATTTCCTAAACTTAGTAGGACTGTCGAGTTCATAAGGTCTTGTAAAACTATCTAATGTATTAATAACAGTTTATTACTATTAGTAATTAATTACATTTGAAATAATAACTGTATTTTCGAAAGCAAACGTTGATAAAGTAAAACAAAAAATAGATAAATACGCAGAACTATTTTTCTTATGAGTAGATAGGTAATAAGAATAAATAATATTTGCAATATTACTAAAGTGCACACAGGTTCTGAGAGTTATCGATGCCATCAGTTATTCCATCACTGGCTCTTGCATAAACGTTCATTCAAAGCGCGGCATGATGAATTTACGAGTCCAGAAATTAAGTTTGTGTGGGCATCTACTAAATAGCTTTTAATGAAGTAGAGTTTCTTGACGATTACAAGATTTTTATAACTATGATGTTCATTATATTACAAAATCTATGACTTAGATTGATTATCTCAGTTTGAAATCGGACATCATAGAAATGTTCTGTATAGTTCTCAGTGCATGAGTGAAAATCTGTTAATGCCAATGACTACCTTTTTGCTTAAAAGAAAGCATGATTCCATATCTTTGAAAACTTGTGTAAAGTTTGAAACAGTATGTCTAAGAAGACACACTTTACACCAGTATTTCGACTACAATAAGTTTGATTTTTCGCAAAGCGTCTGTGTGATGTTTTTAAACTCTCCTTAAAATTCAATTGTATCACCTACATCATCATATATAGATAGGTAAGTAAATAAGACGTACCGATACAATTCCGTCGACTCATATAGCCAACGTCCATTCAAATTAATGCATTTGCCTCAATTTGCACGAGTTCAATTCTATTGACATTAGCAATGCATCCTTGACACTCAATCGGAAGTTGTACGAATTGAAGACGCGATTCTCTGCGTAACAGTTTGAACTCGAGACAATTGCATCATCGAGTGACGAGTCATCGGCCGGGCACTTACTGAGCGGATGTTGTTAACCGTGCCTTGATTAGCCGAGACGATGTTAAACGGAGTCCGGGCAAGTTCAAACAATTAACTGTATAGAAGTGTCCGACTCTAATGAATGATACAGACTTGCTCCATTTCATTATACAAACACCGTGACAAGGCGCGGCTTACAAATTGAGATTAATTCAAGACGTTAGGTACAACTGTTATTTTCAGCTTGTGAAACATAATACGTACTATTTACGCTATAGAGGAAACTAACAATTACAACAAAGATCATAAGATGTGGAGTGGTGTGTGCATCATTGTAGGAAATAGTTTGATAATACTGTCGCCTAACTAAACTGTTGGAACTTTATTTAATGTCCTGGAGCTATTTATACCGAGGACTTGAATGTCTTTGTTGATTGTCATCATTTTAAGTTACATTTTCCGTGTATTTTTGCGATCAGGATAAAAAATTTAAAGGACTTTTTCTGCATTATAATCCCTTACTATAAAGGATACTTGGATAATTTTCTGTTGTAAATACTTATTGGTTTTAAGTATTAAAACACAGTACTGATGCTGGCAGTGTTATTTTGATTTAATTCTAAGGAATTCTTAGAATCTGCAGCCTGTAATCTGGTGGTGCGCCTGTAAAATTGCCATATTTTAATTGCTGATTAACCAAGATGTAGGTATACATACAATTTCTGTCTATTTTCATTAAAAAGAAACAGGCAGTACTTCAAAACCTATTTTATGAGTACCCAGCAAATATTTTTAATTTGATATTTTTTATAAGCACTACAGTTAATTTTGTTCTTACGTGTATTCGTATAATTGCTTAGTATAATTTTGTACGCAATCGTAAGTAAGATATCATCTGATTTTATTCGTAAGCAGCTCAGAGGCACTTGAGGCTTTTAATTCCCCGTACTTTGTTGAAGATATACAGATAAATGTTTTAATTCTGACGGTACTAATTACAAACCGTATTTCCATTACATTGTACAGATTTTAATTTGTATGCTGATTTCTTTATTAAAATAGGCACAAGGAAAAAACGCAGTAGTTTTTTAAAGGTTACTAATTTTATTGTTAATGTTATAACCACAGAGTAAGGACTAAAGAAAGAGGTGCCCTTATTAGATATTTGTATGAAACAAAACGTGGTCATTGTTTTTTCATTTTCATTTTACTATTTACCGGTAAATAGTTGAACTACTCGCTTCGTTTTATGTTGATGTTAGTACTAGGCCGACCACTCGGCCGACTTGCTTAGGGCCAGTCCCCTTAGTAACTGGTCCATGGTTATAACGAACCTAGTGTAGGTAGACTTACGTCTGTTATATGTTTATCTACTTATTTTTATAGATAAGGCTAGATAGTATGGAATGATAAGAAGGTCACGGTCACTTTTACGGGCAGATAAAATAAGTATATTACTAGCGTATTTGGCTCTACTAACTGTTTGATCTCGGTTCAAATCTTAAGTTCTTTTAACCGACTTCATTTAATTTACGACTACATAAGTTGTGCAGTAGTAGTGACGACAGTTTTTTAAACCATTATAACTTCGGTTTACATTTACTTAGGTAGAAACTAAGATGGTACATCAGGGCATTGGTACATGTATAATAAATAAAAATAATTCACCAAAAAGTTCAAAAAATAATACTACCTATTCTTATTTCACACACAGTTCCGATAACAAATTAATGGGGTTCTATAAGAAAACATTTACATGATGTAGGTGGCACAAATTGTTCAATTTGTCGCCGAGCAGTAACACAAGCACTTCGCTATCAATTCCATGCTTATTTAATATCGATTTAAGAGGAGGGTTCGAAATTTGGTTGATTTTCTATTCTACTTTTTCTTTAAGTAAGTATGTGGACTAGGAATCTTATATTTAGATGTATGATTTTTGACTATATTATCTTGAGTATCTTTAAATCCAAATCACGATTTGATGAAATTTTCTCGATAAAAAAAATTTATGAAATGAGCTCTAATTATTTACAATTTTCCTTGCTACCACGATGTTTTTACGATTTAGATCACGAAATTATTTCTAAAACATAGCAAATAATGATATCTAAACTACCCTTCAACCATATTTTAATTCATGAAGTAGTTTTTTTTTAATTCAAGTAAATGTGGTTTGGCGCTTACGTTGTTTATTTCCGAGCGCGCGCACAATATCGCCATCTCACATTTTAAGTACTTGAACTAACCATGTCTCTCTCTAACTTTGTATTGTCAGTGTCCGCTCGGACTTGTTCGACGTCGGACCTGTGAAGGATTTTTTAAAAAATATTACGAAAAAATATTACGGTCGTGCCACATTACAGGTACAGTACAGTATTTACAGTCCGCCGACGCCTATGATAAATAAATAAATATCCTTGGAAATTCTTTTACACATGACTACCTGATCCCAAACTAAGCAGAGCTTGTACTATGGAAACCAGATAACTGATATTACTACATATACTACTTTTTGTTTGTAAATACAAACTAAATATACACTTAATTACACCTAGACTCGGGACATGCGGACATGTTCATGCACACAAATGCATGTCCTGGGCAGGAATCGAACCTACGACCTGCACTGCAGCGTGATTTTCGTTTGCTTTTCCTTGTCTTGTGTAATTTCTTTTCATCTCTTGTCATTTTGTGTCATCTCTTGTCATTTCATAGTTATTCGTGTCATTTCTGTAAAAACTCCCTATTTCGCTTACTGTTATATACTTGCAGCATGGTCTTGGGCCGACAGTGGGAATACATTGCTTGTCAAAACAATGGAGTCGCTTTATTGCGTTTGTTGTAGGTATGGATGGGCAAGTAATAAATATATCATACATCAATAAATTATCGTAAAAAATAACATTACAGATATGGATAGGAAAATGTTTGTCCGTCCTATTCAATCTATTATATTATAAACGAAAGTAACTCTGTCTGTTACCTTTTCACGGCTAAACCGCTGAACCAATGTTGATGAATTTTGGTATGGAGATAGACTGGGTCTTGGCGGAGAACATAGGCTACTTTTTAGGGTTCCAAAGGGTGCTAACGGGACCCTATTACTAGGCCTACGCTGTCCGTCTGTCTGTCTGTCCGTCTGTCAGCGCGGGCTGTATCTCACGAACCGTAACAGGTAGAGAGTTGAAATTTTCACTGAATGTGTATTTCTGTTGCCGGTGCAGAACAAATACTAAAAATATAATAACATTTAAAAATAAATATCAAGTCTCAAACTTGATATTTTTGATGTGTTTATTCTACGGTGGTACGGAACCCTTTATGTGCGAGTCCGACGCCTTCAGATCTTATGAATGTTTTCTTGAAATAAATATAGTGTATTTTAAGTAATTAACTGGCCAACCCTCAGGTCCTACCTACCATGTTAGGATCTTTTTCGTTCTAGCGGGTGTAAACCGTGATTTAACGAGTTAATGTGATAATTTTTGTATTTAAATTATTCAATTCAATGTATTTGTTTCAGACATAGTCCAATATTGATTATTAAAATTATTATAATTTCACAATAAATATAAAACAATAAATAAAAGTAAAATTAAATTATTAAAAATTAAAAAATATTTTTTATTTTTCATGTTTTATCATTAAAATACAATATAATATAACATAAATTAAAATAAAATACAATAAAATAAAAACCTACCCCTAATTAAACAAATACCGTCCGCGTGGGATACTGGCTGCATGTCCTCCCTGTATTCAAGCTGTTCCTGTTGTCAAGCGAATTTTTTGAGCAAGGAAAGAGCCAGCCCTCTTGTCACCTGTGGCGGTAACCAGTCTAAGGGTGATTTTGATAGATAAAAAAATAAAGATAAAAAGATAAACAATAAATAAATGCATGGTTAAATCAATAAAATTAATGAGAACTGAAAATTAAATTAAAAAATAAATTAAATATGGTAAAAATAAATATTATGACACCGCTGATGACTTCATGATCGGCATCGAAGTTAAGTACCAAAGTATTCCTTTGCCTACGAAACATGAAAAAGATACTCATATCCGGCAGTCAGTCACTGACACAGAGTATGTACATTTTTACCCGACTACGGTGGGCGGAGGGTTATGATTTTGACCGATATGTATGTATGTTCATCTGCTCCCGTATAACGTCCAAACTATTTTTATCATAATAATTTGACTAATGAGATATCGTTGGACGCGTCTGGATCGTCCGCTGGTTATAGGCTATTATACGATCGAAATATTGTTATACGTATCTATCAGCATATTGTAGGTATCGTTTGTCTTCTTTTGACTTACTTTGTCTTCAGCAATAAAAACAACATAGAAATTAAATTATTTTTTTCAAATACACTCGACATAAAAATCCCATATAAAACGAAAAAAAATTATTTGAATATTTTCATCCATTTCATCTATTTTAAAAGGTGCACTGGGACATATTATTTTAATTGTACGAATTAAACAATATTGTTCCTTCAAAAAATAACTATACTATAGTCTACTCCATAGCTGTTCTGTCCTAGCTAAGCGAGAGGGATATATCCTTCGGCAGCTCACGCGACGCTAGCCACACCCCGAAACTAAAATTCATTTTTTTCTTGTATCGTCTTAAATGGATACTCACGCCCACGCTCGGTCAACATTGACTCTAGATACTGGGCGACGGCGGCAAGGAAGTGTTACTTAGAAATTTGTACTGATAACAACACTTTACATTTGATTATAACGGGTGTATGTTCAGGTATCTACGGTGATTGATAATTCATGGAAGCACGTGCTGTTATGGTTGAAAATGTACCTACCTGATGTATGCCTCGTTTTCAGGAACACACAACATAAGCGAACCACTTCAAGAAAGCACTAGTTTTTTTTTTCATCTAATTAAGGTGGCAATCAAGTGTAAGGGCTGCCTGATTACCGTAGCCTATATATGCTTGCAATACGAAAGTAATCGCTCGCACGTTACCGAAATGGGACGGAGGGAAGGAGAGATAGTGAGCAATGGATAAAATTATTGCATAGACAAAAGATATTGCAAGTGCAATGCTTGAAAAACTATTTTTATAATGCAGAGCTCGTTTACAAAACATTTATTCACTATAATCATTTATTTACTAGATACTATAAAATATTTGCCATCGCCGTTTTTATTTCAAGGCACCCATTGTAGTACAGTCACGACGATAAATCAAAATTCTTTCTACAAAGTATTAAAGATTTATATGTCAGAAATTGATTCAGAATCGAGGTGGTATTGTAAAAGCTCCGCTGAAATACATTCCACGATTTTCCGTGCGTTTCTATTGAAGCCTTTTTATTTTGTTATTCTCATTTAAAATTTTATTTTTTACATCGGCCATTCATGTGTGTTCTTTTATAGGCCGATGGTATAATAGGAGATAATAGGTGAGTTCTAGAGAAGTCAACATGGTCTTTGTTTCAAATGGTAACTCAGTAATTGTCTCCGGTATGGGGTTTGATTCTTTATTTATAGATGCTTCTTTTATAGAAAAACATTCATCAACTTTTTATAGGTAGTTTTAAAGTTCAAAATAAAATAAAGGTCTGGTGGTATCGAACCTCAACATCAACCTCAATAATCCCTCAACCGACGGCAGTGCATAAGAAGATGTATGAATCTGGATGAAGCAATAGAGGTGCGTCGAAATCATAGCATGTGGTATTCAATAGTCTGTGCCTACCCCGGGGAATACAGGCGTGAGTATATGTATGTATGGAATTGAATGTATCAGTCTTCAAATTAGTAACATTTTAGGCAAATATCAGTTTGTTGACCATTAAATTGTCAAAAAAGTTGGTTAGCCTAAAAATTATTTACAAGTAAAATATGACGACCACTTGGCGCAGTGGTTTGAGCGTTGTCCATTCGGCTCACTGCATCGGGTGGTTACGGGTTCGTATCCCGCCAGAGAAAATTTCGGAAACGGCCTCTTTATAATTTTTGATTGGATGTCACTGGGATTGCCCCCCAGTCCATTGTATGGTAGCCATAGTACAAGTGTTGCTAAATTTGGAACCATATACTTGATGTGTAAGTTCGGCGATATTTATTTATTTACAATTTTGTGTGCGATGCAAAATGATAAGCGGATGTGATCGTTAAGGAGAGAGGGAAAGCTTAATAAATTCATTTTGTTAATTGTCGAGATTAAATCTGAAATGTTTGCCTGAATAATTAAATTGGAGCAGTCCTCACAGCAATTTGGGACGGCAGAAGTTATCGTCTCAATCAAGCTAAAGTAATTGTTTGCCACGAAAATGCCACATCGGGCGGTAATTAATTCGGGGTAAATTATTTTTCTTGAAATAAGAAACTGTATGTTCCGCAACTGAAATCAAAATGCGAAATTATTTTGAATAAACTTTTATTTTCTTATTTTGAATAAAATATTTTTTTAACTTTTGAAAATAGGTTACTAAAAATAATAGTCATTAGAAGAAGATATTGTAAGAGTAAATTAAATGTTAAAATTTTTATCATGGACGAATATTTCAATGGTAAAATTGTTCTTGCCTATACCTAAAGCAACAGCGCCTATTTGTCCAATGATTATAATGAACGATTTCATACAAGTGCAGAATCGTCACATTGTAGCTATTTGTATAAGTAAAGTAGGTACTCCACTTGTCACGCGACAAAACCTATTCATTCACAATTTACACTCTCGACAAATTATTCTAAAAACGTCTCTAATACAACTCCAAATACAAACAACCTTCGAACTTACCAAGATTTGTATTGCGTTCAAATTTGAATGCACTATCATAAAGGTGTCTGCAATAATGAATCGAGAGCGGTATCAAAGCAAACATAACGCCTACTCCCCTCGGTGAAGAAACAATAATTGAGAATAAATGGCCCACTCCTCGCCACAATGGTTGGGAAAGATAATGTAAAGAATTACACGGAAATTTCGAGGCGTGTGCCATTGTCAATAGACTTCACTAGATAACAATTTGCACGTTGAGTGTGTCGAGCATTGTCAAGGACATTATAAATAAACATTACAATGCTACCAGATGTGTGAAGCTGCGGCACAAGCCTTTGAGGGAACCATTTATAATGGAATTAGGTTAAACTTGTTCTGACTCGTGTAACTGACGTTTGTAATATATTGCGTAGGTATAACTTCTGAAATCGACAGAAGTCCCCGTTAGTAAAATATTTACGTAAGGCTTTTTAATCCAAACATAAAAACCTTCGGATATCGATTTTTATTCATATAATAGCTTAATAACCTCAATTGATGTAACTCTTAACAATTAAAATGCTTTAACGAAATTTACTCAACATTTTTACACGTAAAATACTTATTTGAGTTAATTTTTATACCTAATACCTCCTTTGCAACAGTCAACTGTTTTCAAGACTATTACATGTATTGAATTCCACCAAAATTTAGGTATATAAATAGTGTAGCAAAATGCTATCCGACTTCATGGAATCGCCTCCAGACATCGAAGGAAGTAACACCGCAATAAACCGAACAGTTGTAAAATATTTATAACGATCCGTTATCAAAAATTAACGCAATAAACACAATTAATTGGTGTAACAATACCTTTTATAAGCATGATTTATTAGGAAGTTAATCACTAACCATTAAGAAATTACAGGAACTTCTGAAATTTTGTTCTAAGCTTTGAAGAATTACATTTCCAATATTAGATGGTACAAATATATCATTCAATATAAAAATAAATTTTAAGAGTGAACTTAAATCCCGTCTCTAGATTTGACATCGATTTATACCGGTCAAGTCAAACCTAAAAACTTTTGTTAATCGAACGACAACTCAAGCTTCCAACTTTAATTTCACTGACCAAATTCGAGCGTCCTTAATTTCAACACAACTCACACGCACACACATCCACATTGATGCTATCAACCCCGGACGTAACAGAAGTTAAAACAAAAACAAAATATGAACCAGAACACAAAAACACGCATACATTAATACAGCCGCAAAGATGAAGACGTGCTTCCTCATTAACCTGGCCCAATCATCGGAGGCTCCGAGCTTGTTGTTATTAATTTATAGAAAGTCATCGTGCGCCCATTAGGGCAGATAACCATATTGATCAGACCGCTGATATTGAGGAGTATGCTCTGCTCCCGCTATTGTATGAGTGCCCTAATGATCACGTGCCGCTTGTTAGCGGTCATCAGTGGCTGTTACCGACGATTGATTCTGTATCACCGCCGACGGTATCGTTAGATTTATAGCTTTCACAGTTCCTAATGGCGCAATTATGACTACAATTGACGTCGATTCAGAAATGGGTTCAGTAGCTCTACTAAGTATGAGTTTATATACGCTCGGTAGAGTCGCTCGAGTAGCGTCTATTCAAAAAAAAATCTAATATTCATTTTTATTGCACAATTATCTAAAGTACGCCTTACGATTATTAACAGTGAAGTAATTTTTAATAAATTTTAAAATTTGTAAAACTTTAGACGCTTAGAGTTCTAGCGGCTTACTTATGACGTTATATCTTTGTACTTTTTGAATTGTATTTACGAAAAAATATTTTACAATTTGAAAAAAAAAAAAAAAATGACATTATGAAATATTTTAGTTTTATATAGGTGGACGATAGGCGCTGTACATATTTTTAAACAAATACTTTACGTATACGCTAGAGACTAGCGAGCATAAAATACGCGTCTCATAGTAGAGCAACACTACGCAGAACGTCCACGTCGTCACAGCGGCCCCGTCGAAGGGACTAACGAATCGGAAGCTGTTTATCATCGTCGGAAAATTATTGATGTAATTAAAATACGTCGCGATGTTTGAAGTGAGTAATGAAAACCCGAAATCGGAAGTCACTCATTAATGTCACGTGAACCTCCCTATTACCGTTTTATCGGTAAGATCTTGATTATCTGTGCGAGGATCTTACGAATTAATTCTCTAACACCTCATTAGTGTCTAAGGAGGCGTCGTTTACAAACTAAATGCAAATTTGATTGAGTTGTGCTTGAGCATTCTCATTAGAGGCTTTCACCCAATCAACATCTATTAAAGGCCCGTTTAATCGTGCTCTCGGAAGGTTCAGGGGCAAATAAATTTTGGATTTGGACTATTAGTTCGGTCGCTTTGTGTCAGTGTGTCGTATATTATGACCGTAGTTCCCGACGGTATCATTTTTTATTCGGACACAAACGTCTTAATTACGGGTCAAACGTTTTAAGATATAAAATATTACTTCGGGAACTCTACACCTCTGTTTCGCATAAAAGTTCCAATTGGTTATCATTTATTGTCTCAATATTAAATAGTCTCCATTTAAGGCATTTGAAATGTAGAGCAAAACATAGCGCTAATGAAGATCCTAAAATAGAACAAGATAATCGAAGGTGGAGTCATAGTCGCTTTTATATCTGATGGTAATTCGCATATTCATAAAGTGTTGCCTATTCGAATAAAAACTAACGAGACCATTAACAAATCGATGAAAGGGTTCCAATTAAATAGCTGGGGTTATAACGAAGCTGTCCTCTTCCAACTACTATCAGGAAATGAGATCTTAGACAGTACTCCGTTATCACGTAATTGTGAGAGCTCAGGTTATGTTGGAAATGTGACCATGGACGTTCAGGCGACCATACATTTATTACTGTTCGCTAGCGACGCAAAACTAGAACTGGTTAAAACAGAATAGTATAATTGATATTAATTTGATTTTAGTATCAGTTAAGGTCTTTCTCGCACTGAGATATTCACAAACTACGCGACTGTGATGCAAATCATACACATACATACATATACATCGGCAGACTTACACTCCAACTGTATGGTACACCAACCATACAACGGACTGGAGGCGATCCCAGTGATACCCAGACCAGGGTAAATTACGAAAAGGCCGTTTCCAAAATTTCCCTCTTACGGGAATTGAATCCGCAACCACCCGTTGCTGTGAGCCGAGTGGCATACGCTCAAACCACTGTGCCAAGCGGTTTTCATATTGAGTAAGGCACGCCAACCTGCTTACATTCTGCCTTTCCTGCACTGGCGTGGGCCGAAGTAAAAAAGCAGAACACCATCTATAAATTCACGTACCTACATTAAAATTAATTTGTAAACACATATACAAAAAATGCATAAGTACATGTGTGTCGTATTAAAACACATATGGCGATATTGCCAAATAGTTTGGCTGAAGGATAAGCCATTGCTAATTTGTTTGAGAACAAAGCTCTTGTTTTAACAAGGTCATACTCTCAGCTATTCACCACAACGTAGGTATGTTGTCCCATGAAACCTTAGAAAGTCGCAAGATTATGTCCAGATGTTTAACGCTTGTTTATTTTTATAAACAACTAGCTTTTGCCCGCGACTTCGTCCGCGTAGACTTCAAAATAAAAAAAAAACCGGGCAAGTGACTTGAAGACTTTTTAGTACTTTTTAATGCGCCAGGGTTTTTTAAGTCAGTATTTGCTTTTTTATAAAAATAATGTTATTTCACGATTTTTATTGGAGCCATACAAACTTTATCACGGTACCTAATTCGGCGAATGCGTGTTTTGGTAGGTAGGTATATAGAGCCAAAATCCCAAATCCCCCTCCCCTTCTCCACCCCTTTTCCTCCCCTCTCTTCCTTCTGCTCCCTCCCCCTCAATTTCCCTTTCCCTTTCCCCTCCCCCTTCCACTTCCCCCTACCTTACGTCTTCCCCTTCCTCCCTCACCTACCCTATGCATACTAAGTTTCAAGTCAATCGGGTACAAACATATTTTTCTGCCGTACTTTTCTACCTTTAGTTCCCCCTGTAGCGACCATACAGACATTCACGACGCCACTGATAGATGGCGCTGAGTGTACGCACGCTTCAGTACAAAATGAAGTCTGAACCACGCAAGCAAGATTCGCAAGACACTTAGTACATATAGAAGACCCCGACAATAACCATCGGGGCATAGCGGCCGGCCCCGCCAGGCATACCACCCGCCTGGCTGGAAGATCTTCCCTTTACCCCCAAACTGGTGACCCACGACATCGAACATACGCAACTGAAGTCACACTCATCCAAGCAAGCCAGTGTCACCGAAGCCACCACAGCCGACTCACCGTGCCAGGTGGTTCTATGACGCACAGCAGCCGGAAAAATTGTCAGACCACCACAGCCGACTCACCGTGCCAGGTGGTTCTGTATCAAGCTCTTCAGTCTCGACTCACCGCAGACCAATAAGAGTATTCTGGCGCTCGAGCAAGACGACAGCATTTTCAAGATTATCGACCTCCGGTCTTGGGAGGGAGTCCTGTAGCGACCATACAGACATTCACGACGCCACTGATAGATGGCGCTGAGTGTACGCACGCTTCAGTACAAAATGAAGTCTGAACCACGCAAGCAAGATTCGCAAGACACTTAGTACATATAGAAGACCCCGACAATAACCATTGGGGCATAGCGGCCGGCCCCGCCAGGCATACCACCCGCCTGGCTGGAAGATCTTCCCTTTACCCCCAAACCCCTTTTGGGTGTTGATTTACGAAATGATTTTTTATGGGATCAAACTGAAGTAGTACCTACCATATTCAGCTCAGCTTATACCCCAAATATTTAAAATGAACAATCATAACCAATTTCGAGATATGGATGACTAAACATTCGCTGACCCCGCTCTCCCCTTTTCCTTCAAAATAATAAAAACGCTGAAACCCCAGTCTGATTATTTAAAATGAACAATCATAACCAATTTTGAGATATGGATGACTAAACATGCGCTGACCTCCCCTTTCTCGTCAAAATGATTAAAAATGCGGAAACCCCAGTCTGATCAATTCAAATAAGCAATCATAACCAATATCGAGATATGGATGACTTATTAAAACATCCCTTGACCCCGTTTTCCCCTTTCCCGTCAAAATAACAAAACTCGACCACCCCTATACAAACTTTCACTCCACATTTCACCCCTTAGGGGTTGAATTTCCAAAAACACGAAAGAAATCTAAACACAAACTTTCATTCCCCTATTTTACCCCCATAGGGGTTGAATTTTCAAAAACCCTGAAATTACTCTTTTTTATTTTTGAAAAGACACCTAATCACCAATTTAAGTAATTCTAACTTCAAAAATGACGGAACTTCCATACAAACTTTTATTCCCTATTTTACCCCCTTAGGGGTTGAATTTTCAAAAACCCTGAAACCCATATTTTTTTATTTTTCAAAAGACACCTAATCAGCAATTTTCATAATTCTAACTTCAAAAATGACGAACTTCCATACAAACTTTCATCCCTTATTTTACCCCCTTAGGGGTTGAATTTCAAAAAACCCTTTCTTAGTACACCTCTACACATCAAGACAAACCCACCCTCCAAATTTCAAGTCTCTACGATCAGCGGTTTAGGCTGTGCGTTGTCTGTCAGTCAGTCAGTCAGTCAGTCAGTCAGTCAGTCAGTCAATCAGGACTTTGATTCTTATATATTTAGATACATCATTATAGCTTACTGCGCTAAGTCAATAGTCGAGACTGGTCTAGACGTATTTGTAATTTATTTGACCTACGAGCTTTTAATTATACATATGTATCG
This sequence comes from Drymonia ruficornis, assembly GCA_947859195.1. Taxonomy (NCBI): domain Eukaryota; kingdom Metazoa; phylum Arthropoda; class Insecta; order Lepidoptera; family Notodontidae; genus Drymonia; species Drymonia ruficornis. The sequence goes on along the minus strand of OX401910.1, from coordinate 9,630,459 downwards.
AAGGATATAACAGTGCTATACTTTTATACTAATTATACAAATAAACAAATGAATCTCAGCAATTTTTATAATAAATTTCAACTATTTATATCAATAAAAGTTGAAGCGCATTAAGTACAAATGTGCGCAATAAAATCAGTGAATTAACACCAATTTCTGCTCTCTATAAAATAAAATCCAATCAAACATTACAAGCGCATATAAAACAACGATTTCGTTGTACAAATTATGTATCTTAAACATTACTATTCATGACATGCTGTTACGGGTCTCTACCATAATAATAATAGGCATAATGACCTATAATAGGCTTGATTGGCGTAATAAAATCGGGAAGGCAGGGAGGCCCACTCCAAACGTTCAACAACCGGGTGTTGGTGTTGAATTTAATTGAATTAGCTTAATAGTAATAATAGCAGGTACAAGAATATGGCCCCAAAATAATGACAATAACGTTATAATTATTTTTAATGATATTATATGTAATTTCTCTTGGCCGTAAAATTCCATTGCACGTTGTGGGGTTTTTATGACTCTCAACAATTTATGTTTTTACTTTTACAATACATATTTATTTGCTGATAATCGGTTTATGCTTGTTTATTATTATTTAAAATGAAGTAGAAATTAAAGTTCAAAACAAATATGGACGAAGGTGCTTTAAAATTTACTCCTATGTCTTGGATAGTTCATTTCGATGTAGATGTAAAATGAAAAAATAAATATAACTCCATGTTCATTTTATAGCTACACAGTAATAAATTTTAATACAAATTTTGCGTAGCATTTTACTTCCCTTTTATAGGTTTTAATTCAGTTTTGAATCAATCATGGGCGGCGTATCAAAGGCGGCACCTGTGCCCCCCGTGCTCTAAAACAAATAAGAAATAAAAAACTAACCATTTAACTAAGACTATAAATATTAATAACGCGTTTGAAAACCGTTAAAAATTGGCGTAGGGTGACCATTCAACAGGTTATATCCTCTAAGATTTTTCTGCAATGTGTGCCTGATGAAACATATCCAACTAAAGGCATTTAAATATAAACCTAAGTAAAAGGATTTATAATGGTAATTTTTGTAATGTCATTCACTAATTTTGTTAGTTAATTTATGAAATCCACTAAATAAAAAAAAACAAGATAATATTAGATTTTATCATAGCGAACGATAGTTTTAATGATATAAGTACTATATTAGCAGGTAAGTAAATATTCGTTAATTACTCGGTAAAGCCGAAAACTTAAAAAAAGGGACTGCTCTGCTAATATTTTACCTCAAATACTTTAGTCAAACGGCGTTTCTGACCTAAATTAAGCGTGTTTCTTGCACCAATCCTTGCAATTTATCCAGCATATTTCGGTGCAAAAAACGTACCTGATTGAAGTCAGAAACGCCGTTCAGTTAACTTAAACACATTTAAAATAGATGGTCCAAGTGGCCGTATGTCTCACTAGATTGTAGATCATGGTCACCCTTCACACCTGTCGTGTCAATTTTGACAATATACATCGCCAATTCGTTACTATACCACCGAGGCGCGCCGACTCGCCCACAAAATTAATCAGCACGCCTCTTTTTCGGACCTTGTTTGTTTTTAATCGACATTTTTGCCCTTCTAGCCTCTATAACCCACCGCTGATTAAGATTTTATTCATAGGCTTGCTTTTTTGCGGAAACCGAATCGTAAAACATGTATAAATGTATTTCATTTGAGATGGATATTAATTTTTAAATTCTGGTAAGACTTGTGAAATCCACCAGCCATCACTGGACCAGCGTGGTGGATTATGGCCTGAATCCCCCTCGCATTGAGGGGAGGCCCGTGCCCAGGAGATTATTTAATATTTTTATAGGCTCATTGGTACAGTGGTTTGAAAGTAAGTAGGTATGGTAAAAGGAAACAAGCTTATACCCTATCACATTATGACCTAATATCATCAAAGTGACGCCACCAAAGTGCATCTGTGCATCACTTAGGCGAATATAGGGATTGTATTTTTATTTCAGAAATACTGAATACTACATTATTTGTCCATGATACTAACCTACCCAGCTTACATTAACCAGCTCATATAGCTGCTTCGCGGCTTCGTTAACGAAATTGTCTTTTTATTAACCATATCATGGTCTTGTTACTATTAATCTATAAATTTTCTATTTCAGGATGCACATACCTCACCGACTCACGCGCAGCTCCCGATATCTGATTGACAATGTCATTATGGCGCTAGTCTATAAACAATGTTCAAAACACGGCACTTTATAGGACAGCTGGCTCTGACCACAAGGACAAAAACCGTTCAGATACGATCAGGTCGAATTACATTTGGCCACGGGTCCTGCGACGGTGGTGCACGACAAAAAAACCGAAACTGCCGCCGCGGTGTAAACAACTCACTGTTTATGAGGAACTTATAGTTTTTGTTTCGGATAAATCCGTATGCTGTTTGCGTTGACGCTCCGCAAACAATTACCCACAAAGTTTTCGAGGTACCGATGGATACGGTGGGGCCACTTTGATTCGCCGACCGCACGGTCATTTGATATTTAGGGTGACATAAATAAAATTATCGATGTCAGAAATTTTCGGCAGCGGCTATTTATTGCTGTGTCCAGGAAAGCTCATCGATTTTAACGGTCGCCCGCGATACTCCGCTTGTGCCGTGTCGCGATATAATACGATTCAAATATCGCCACCGCATTCGACCCGCGGACAATGCGCGTTTCTCTACGGCTTTTAAACATCAATGGGACGGTATTTAGATGATATTTTTTCGACATACGAGGGTAATGTTCTCTTATTTGCCTTTTGTCGAGTTGTGGGCGCGACAAAGCCACAAACATACCCTGCTGTGTGCCCGAAAGATTTTTTGCCCAAAATTTCGTATTTTATTTCGTTTACTTGCAGAAAAAGTACATTCCGTACCATGGGGCATGATGAAAAAATTTATAGAAAACGCATTGTGATATATCGTCTTCTAGGTAGATGGCTGTTATTGTGATGCGATTTTGTGGTCATGCTTTTGATGAACTACAGCGGTGCTGACTGACCATTACTCTAACCTATAGGTACCTAATATAAGGGTGGCAGGTAAATACCAAAAATAAAACAGTTACTTAGTTCTTCGAAAAATTAAGTGTGGAATAATATTTAAGTGGTAGAGTAAACTGCTTTATTCGTTTCTACATTTAAACTAAAATCAGCTTCTGAATGATATTTTTTTTATGGGACTGAGGTGGCAAGCAAGCGTACGGCCCGCTTGATGTTAAGCAGTTACCGTAGCCTAATACGTGCAACACCAAAGGCCTTGCTCGCACGTTGCCGACCTGAAGGAGATTAGGACAGAGGGAAGGAAAGGGGGGAATTGGGCTTCCGGGTCTCTCACTCATAGTACGAAACACATCTGTAATAGCCACTTTACGCCGATCTTCTGTGAAAGGGTGGAACTACCCCGGTCGGGCCAGCCCCAATATGAGCTGCAGTCTATTGGCTACAGCTTGGCTGAACCACCAAAAAATCTATGGATTATTCAGCAAAAGATCAGCAACTAACTAGTTCAGGTCTGAAAATAGGCATTACCCCGCAAACGCAAGGCTTTCACTGTGCCTTTTGGCAGCGCGAGCGCAGGGGCGTGTACAAAACACTCCGGAACACGTGCAAGTTCGCACAATGAGAGTTTGCATTTCCGCCCGCCGTGCACTTCCTCCACTCACATTTTACTTTTTATTGGGAACGCTTTTATTGCGCGGTCTGGACGCTTTTGTGTGCTCGCATTGTGCGCAGGACATTCAGCCACATAACGCATCGTAGGTTTCGATTTCGTTAATGATATCGGAACATTATAATCGCGGTCGAAATCGAAAGGAAATAATGAGGAACTACAAGCTCACATCGATTCGTTTTCATAATTAACAAAGGTTTTTGACGGAGTTCCGTTACTAAAAAAACGCTGAAGTATTTTAATCTTAAGTGACATGGAAAAGGTGTTTCGGGTAAATTTAACACCTCTAATCTCAAATAACCAGCTCACGTCAAGATAAGACCGTCGAGCCACCATGAGGGGCTTCGCAAAATTTATTTGCACACCCATTTACAATGCGGGATTTAAAACAAAAAGTCAACACAGTTCTCCGCAAGAACAATACAAAGAAAAAAATAGCACAAGTAGATCAGATAGTACGAACGCCGTTTGGGGTACGGAATGATAAATTGTTTCGTACAAATAGAAACTTAAATTTAGTTCCAAAGTATAAGTGCAACCTTTTAGCGAGCATATAAAGTTGAAAATTCCTTGCATCTATCTTCCGTCTTTCAACATGGTACGTAGAAATACTGTTGTGGTCAAACCTTGATTATTTTTATCTCAATCGCATCTCTAATGGTGTCAAAACTTATGTCCGGCGCTCTGCGTGATACAGGAAGGTGGACGCTGGTGGCATCTGCCCACACACGGTGACATCTTATTTTCCCCAAAACATACCCATAAGGGTTGATGTTTGACAAATTGGGTTATTTATTGGCTGCTAAACGCAGGAGGTCCAATTGTTGGAAGTAATAAGATTTTGTCAAATAGATTACTAATAATATCTGAGTAATTTGTGTGGGCTTCGATCCTTCGTGACAATATTCCGTGATCGGAAGCAATTATGTCGTGGGTGTTCTGTGCAAAAAGTGTCAGTAATATCCCAATTTTCTCAAAAATAGAGCACAACAAAGTATTCCTTTAAATGAATTAAGCTACTGTGTCTGAAATATTCTGCTAAGGCATGTTTCAATATCGTCAAATGACTTTAATCCACCAAATAAATTCGACGTTTTAACATATTTATGTTCTATGGAAAAACTGTCAAAAATAAAACCCTAAGAATAAATATGAGTCGGTGAAAAAAATCTAATATTAAGAAAAAAAAAATTCAGACATGCCAGTGCTGTTTCGGGCCATAATGTTAATATTAATGTCAGGTTGAAGTCAGTGTGAGAATGCAATAATGGCATTACAATGTACAATGCACGTTTACTATCACGACACCAGTGATAGAACTGGTACAGTATCAGTGCATACATCTAACAAAAGATAGCGTCGCCTACCATTTATGAACATTTCATGTGTGACCAGTTCGTTAGCGAGGTTGTGTTCAGATACAATCTCAACGTCTCAGTTCGGATGCCGAAGTTACCAGTTACTCTGGAAGTAGACTAGAATGTTATCCTCGGGGCTAGGTTTTAGTCTGATTGCATTTATGACATAACCCTATCTCAGGAGTATATGCAAAAACGTGATTGATAAATCGAATTGAAGACGTATCGAATTAATTGTGAGTCTCAAGCAAAAGAAGGTAAAGGTTTTGTCAATTTTCTAAATTGATAGTTATTTGTGAATTATGCAGATAGTAACTGGAGGAAAGACCGTGGTACCTATTTAACGATGGTTTCGTAATGGGTCAAAACACACCTGAACACTATTAAGTACTTTATATTCTCTTAAGACTTTAGATTACAGCATAGGTATTAAGTAAGGGTCAATAGCCAACACCAACAGCAGTTAAATAGGTATTTATCTTTTATACTTATCAAGAAGCCTTATGTAATATCGACATTAAGAAATGTATCGGATGCAAGTGATATTTCGCTCTACGGATGAATATAACTCAATGGCGGCGAATGTACCTCGTTTGTCTTTTTAATTGACTAATTCACGATTTCTCATACTTTATGATATAGACTAGCATCCATCAGTGTCACGCATTCAAATGGTAATTAAATTCATACAAAGTGGATTCGAGGGTAGTCTATTATTAGGACCTTATTTAGTTAACGATTTATCGTGGTGGACTTAGAGCATGTCGAAGTCCGTATTTGAGGAGACTCTGGCATATAATTGAAAATATTATGAGTTTAGTCACTTATTCGTTAGAAACTATTTATGAAAAAAAAAATACTTTTTAAAATTGTTTCGGAGGAACTTTTTCATTTTATGGTATTAAAAATAACCTAATGTTGAACTTATACATCTATGTAAAAAATATAATACACTTAAAAGTCATGTGAGTTCAGACAAACTGATAAACAATCAATCAATCTTCAGGTCGGCAATGTGCGAGCAATACCTTTGGTACTGTAAGCATCTATAGGCTACGGTAACTGCTTAACATCAGGCGGGCCGTACGCTTTTTTGCCACCGCAGTCCTATAAAAAAAAAAAAAAAAAAACTTATCTAGAGATATTACGGTCATGGAGAAAAATTTGGATAAAGTACCTATGTTCCTTATTATGGTCCTATTAAGAAAACGATAATAGCCTCATAATATATTTTCATGGCCTATTCAGTAACTATTTGCCGCGGGTTAGATCTTACATTAGTTACGCCTCCGTGCTGCGGCATCGCATGAAATCCTTGTAAAATCCACTAAAGACCAACCCGGTTCTGTACTGTACTCGGGACAACATGGCACTTGTCGATACCGCCAAATTGTATTAATATCGGTCTTATTTTTATGGTGCTAAAGGTTGTGGTGTGTGCACCGGTTAGTTTGTAAGTACGTAATGCGTGTAATCAGCCCCTGATTGGCTTGAATTAATCGTGGCGAGCATCCGTGACCGCTACCACTCGAAACATGAGCCAGCTTATGAGATGTACAAGACTCAGACGAGAATTAAAAATAATGGTACCATTAAAACTCATACGTCGTGTGCGTGAAATAATGTTCCGCCATAATTTTATTTGCTCTGAATGCAATTTTAAATTGATGTTTTGATTATTGTCATTAACAATGCTTAAGTGATTGCGTGCCATGTCAATTGGTACGAAATCCTTATTAATGTTAACAAATTGTTGTGTATGGGTTTAGAGGGTGAAATCCTTTGATCACTCGTTAATTTTAAGAGCTCTATTGTTTTAGTAAAAATACGTTTTTTATTACACTGCTAAGGAGTTTGGCAAATGATAAATTATGTAATGGGGTTTTTTATAAATAAAAAAGGAAATAAAAAACAGAGCAGTTTCGTTACGTTCTTACCGAAGCTCCGAATTGGATTTTAATAAACTACCTATTTATCGATGTAAAAATAAAAGATTTTTATTACTAACTAAAGTGGAATCAGTTTTGAAGTACCTTAATGATTTCGTAACGTTACCCCATATTTATAACGAACTAATTTATAACGATAGATATTCAATTAAAAATATAAAAGCCCTGTAATAAGCGTATTGAATTACAGGCTTTGTTGCTCGTAATGTATGGTAATAAATCCATTAAAATAATAGCGGCGGCGGGAAGATTTGATTCGTCACCGTTATTTGATGGAACCTGCACTCAGACCACCGGAATACGAGTCTTATAAATTCTTGAGTTAAAAGTAATATAATCAATATCTAATCAATTATATACTTAATTAAATAGAAAACTAAAAAAAACTTGACGAAAGCTCCCCAGTAACCAATACGCACATTGCATTCCATTTATTTTTCAGCGGGATATCGCACCCGACAACCTTGGTGGCGCCAGTGGGTGATTCGGTAGCCGACACCGAATTGGTTGCGCTACCAAGCGGACACCAGGTGCGATATCCTCCATAGAGCTTATACATATTATTGGTGGAGCGCTTGGTTGCGCTACCAGTGGTGTCCTCGTGCGATATTATAGCCCTTAAATATTCCTCAGTCAATCTCACAAAAAACATACTTGCGCAATAATACAAGTTTTGCGCTAATAACATGGTACTTACTTTATCAAATCAACATTTGAATTTAAAATTCGAACTTACCCCGCTCACAGCATAAAACTATCTGATTGGTCGTACCGCGATTAGTTCCGTGGCTTCCACACCGCTAGCTTTGATTGTCCCATTCGATATGCGACTACCGCCCATTAAGCGATTGCTACTGATTGCTGCCCGCGACGCATTCTCTATGGTTTCCGAGCTGACAATGTTGCCTTAACGACAATTATAATCATTAAGATTTGTTACAGACCATTCATTAAGATGTTCTAGCTACCGGTCGTTTTATAACGCTCTTGGGTTCGTTGAAGATGACGTTATAGTTTGGCATACTGACATCATAATCCGCATATTATCCAAAAGTACTGATCATTTCAGTTTAATTTTTTTTTAATAATAAGATAGGTACTATTCTTTTGTTTTTTGTTTAACTCTCGCCATCCAGAGATATTTTAAATGTGTCAGTATGAAAAAACTTTCAGGCAAAATTATACTTTCAAGTAAGTAGTAAATCAAAGCAAATAAATGACATAAGTACTAAACAAAACTCTGATTAACATTCAAAGTTGAAAAACCTACACTTAATAATCATAAATTCCATGCTTAATTAATCAATACGATAATTAACCCTTAAATGGATGTTCGGTTACGCATAACGAATGATGAGGTTCCTTCGAAAACGCTTAAACGGTGGCACAGTACCGGAACTACGCGGTACTCGAGTTCCTAACCCTTAATTAAGATACCAGCTACTTGCGCATCCACTGACGTTGGTGGTCCGTTTATTTTTTCGATGGTAGTCTTATAGAACCTATTAAGAGCGTTAATGAAATTGTAATACGACTCTATTAAAGCATGTGTTTGAAAATTAAGTAGCAAAAAAACTCAGTGGATATTATTGCAAATTATTTGATTCTTGTCTATTAGTCTTTAATTATGTGTCACATGCTCCATTTTATTTTAATTAAAGTCATATTTTCATGCTTTTTCCTGTCTTTGTAAGGTTACGTTAGCGATATAAATACAAATCAGTTCATAATTTGATAGGTTTTGTTAATGTTTTTAGTTACTACTCAAGTAGACATAAGTATTTTTCGTAGATATAACTGTCAAAGAAAAAAAATTGCGAATTACTTTTCGTAAACCTATAAATTACAAGTAGGTACTTATGCAAACTAATAACTAACTAACTAAACTAATGCTTGTGCTTATACTTATGTAGGTAGTATTGAAGCAAAAAAATAATACAAAATATATTTCGGAAATATTCCACGGTCACAGTTCAACGGCTCTGACTCGTGCCTTACCTTGCTTTACGCAGTGAAATAGAAAATTAGTAAGAAAATTGATGCGGTCAGAGTAATCCTTCAAGTCAATGATCCGCTACTTGGAAGTAGTTTTTGAATGTCACTGACATTGGCAGATCTATCGCTACACTGGCGTATGATCTACATCCGTGAAATGCGGTTTGGGATTACCAGAAATTATCCTCCCAAGCGTAAAATTAATATAGCTGATATCGAAAATTATAAAAAGCAGGTATGGCACGTCGAATGCTTATTATCTAGTTTCGTAAAATAGTAAAAAAATAAGCCAACGCTGTTCTGTTTTATATTGAAAAATTGTAGCCACGATGTAAAATATTACAAAAAGTTGTGGGAAAGACGACCCAGATAGCGTTATCGAAAAGAAAGATAATATATGAAACTTAATTTGAATTAGTATAATATCCTGTACGTTATCTCCGCACTTTGTTAATGTGGCTCTTTATCAAATCTAAAATCCAACGAAGCATTTACAAAGTGAACCCAGTTACGATGGGGCGCTACCTTTTAGAAATGACCATTAACAAATTGCTTTTGGAGAGATATTTTTGTAATGTTACTTGTTTGTGAATGGATCTATCTTTAGTGATCAATTTATCGGCTCGTTAGCGTCTGATAAATGTGATCCGATTGCTCTCTGATTATAAAGCTATATATTATGATGAGAGCATTGATTAACACTGTGGGAATGTCTCGTGGATATTTTTAATAGAGCCTTTTTACACGAGTTAGCGCTACTGCAGGCTGACCACAGCGCGGAATCATGCATGATTGCGGAAAAGTTAACTACGAATACCTCGTATATGATTTCTGCCTTATAATCGTGCATCTCAACGCATAAGACCAGGCTTCTGGGCGTTACCGACGTAATGAATACCCAGCGCTACCAACACGTTAACGTTTAATATACTTTAAGTACCGTAACCGTTCGAATACACTGTGGTATAATGTGGTGGACTATTAGCAAATTTAGGATCGAAAATATCGAAGTTAATGACCGTGAAAGGGGAAATTAGCCACAAGGCCTTGCTGATTGCCAGTTATTATTCAGGAACAGCTATGACACGATATACCGGCCACTATAAATGAAGGATAATGTCGTTAAACTGGAACGACGAGATTTGACATAATTTTCCAGGTTTCTGAACATGGACTAGGTTTATATTTAATCTAAAAATACGAAATTAAATAAAACTGGGAGTTATAAATAAATACACGATTTTTCTAAGTAACTGGCCCTGTCCCCCTAGCCAAGTGGCTTCGTCTACGAGCGTTTCTACAAATCGCTACGCTTAAATGGAAATGACATTACAAGTCGATAAGTAGATCACGTGACTTCTGTCATTTCCATACACAAAGTGTAACGATTTGTAGAAACGCTCGTAGACGTAGCCACTTGGCTAGGGGGGCAGTTTTTCTTGTTTCGATACAATTTTATAAATGGGATTCAGATAACTGACATATGCATGATTGTTTCTCTTGTATCGTTAGATTGTATTGATAAGATTATATCTTTTAACCTGATAAATAATTCTGACTTAGCAAATAGAAATAATACAATTAAACGTTACATGCAATAACCAAGTATGTCACCTATCATTATAATTGCCTTGTAAAGTATCGGTATTGTCGCATAACGAGACTTGTCTCCGACGAGCTCGCTGACAGCGTCGGACCACCGGAGGCGAGCTGCGTTTTTTGAATACACCTTCGTTAGAGCCAGACTGGATGACATGTTAGCTCCTGAGATTTTCCTGTACCATTGCAAATTACATCTCTACATGTCATGGAATTTCAATACGAATCTTCTCCATTGATAAACAATTTTAGGTTTTGAAGTACCAAAGGCCCGCCGTCAATCTCGACCGGGCTGGCTGATAGTACTGTACCTGTTCTTTTACAGTAACTAAGGTGTCAAACAAGCGTACGCACCACGTGATGTAGAGCAGTTGCCGTAGTCTATAGATGCTTGCAATACCAAAGATTTGCTCCCACGTTGCCAACTAGGACCCCGACTAGCTAAATGGTCTCAAATATTATCTTCGTGAATCCTTTATTATAAATAATACATTCTTGGCGATTGGCATGTTCTCGGCCAGAAAACTGCTAACAAATGGCCGACAACATGACGACTGCCAAGAATTTACAATTTATAATGAAGAATTCACGAAGATAATATTAGAGACTAGTAGTTTCGCAATGGACAATTCTTAAGAGACTAAAGCCCTAAACGGAATGCTAATTGGGATATGCTAAACTCGCTCTTTTTATTTTGAAACTTTAAATGTACGCGAAAAATGGGTGTACAAATGTGAAACTATGCCTACTCTTGTATAGCCAGGCGTGATTGTATTTATTGCTATGTTATACTCAGAGACGAAAGAGAGACGGAACATTAATAAGCTTAATACAAATATTATCCTTTAAAGTAGTTATCAATCAGTTCGACAGCTGTCCGGTTCAGACGCACCGATAAAATTAAATTCATTGTGGACAATATTGAATTTAGACGTAATCTAGAGCGCATTATGAGAGGTCAGTGAGTGTGGAGTGACACCAATAGTAACATAATTTCTTCCGATTATTGATAAGTAATGTTTACTGTCACTCCGCACCTGGAGGGGTCGGTGAACTCAAGTCAGGTTTCCATTTTGATCTTGACGGTATTATCTACCAAAGTTGGTAACGTAAACACATAATCGGCGTGACCGAACATCGTACATTTCTGAAGAATTCAGTAATAATAAGTGATCATTATTTTAGTGTTCGATAAGGCTTGGAGTATACAAGTGTAAATGATCGGCGACCGTTGAGCGCTATACATTATCAGAAATGCTGGTTTGAAGTTTTTGTGGCGAGCGAGTCTCGGGACGATTTTATGTAGTTTAATTCGAAGCAAGTGGCTGTATCGGCCCTAATTATTTGAATAGCGCGACATGTCGACGGCCCTTTGACTAAAGCCGATAACTTGTGCGGTTAGGGAAATGAATAGAGTTGGATTTCAATAAAAAAAGTGTAAATTTTTTAGACATATACTCGGTCAGTGAAAATATTAACATAATAGATTTGTGTCTCGATATTTATTAGATAACCAAAAAATTGTTAAACAAGTAGGTGATTACTACACTTGTTTTATTAGAGAAAATCAATCATTTAGTATCTATAAGTTTTTTTATATCCAGCAATCGTTAGTTGGTCTGAAAATAACACATACATTTGTAAACAATCATTATTTAAGATCGAAAAAATTTATATTTCGCGCGACTCCATGACTCTCCACAAATTATAAGTTTTTCTGTTGAATGTGCAAACGGCAATTGGTATAAAATTATAACAACCATTATTATCGATATTATCGAATGATGTACCTTATCTAGTTATTTAATAATTTGTACAGCTTTTTACAGGTACAGGTTAGCTTTACTTTTTTTATGAGTATTTCACTTCGGAATTTGTGAGCGATAGGAATTTGATGCCCAAATTTCTGGGGTTTAGCAATTAAATGCAATGTTTAGGGTTGTTTAGGGGTGGTATTTTCGAGAACGTTGACGTGTCGCACCCTCTGAGGACGTAACTGTTGATTTTATAGGAATTTCGACGGAGATATTCGAGATATTTAGATAAAACTACCTGCTACTGGGGTCCAATTCATTATAGGCCATTAATGAGGTTTATTGCGGACTCATAATTTATGGTGTACTCGTGTTAGAATGCCGACTGATTAATTAAATGGTCATTGAATAGGATACTTATAATCTGGGCTCTGGAGTTACGTTTTGTTCGGCATCCAATATTGTTTGATGTCGGTCAACGGCAGGATCGCCAACATTCGGACGGCCATGTTATAAATTTGTGTTCTATTTATTAACCTTTCCATTTTCCTATCGCCTCCTGCTGGCCGTGGTATGGGTATTTAATTAAAAGAAAATGCAATTCTTAAAAGGAATCGTATTCTATTTGTTTGTTAATATTTTTGTTGTGAGGATGTGTGTGTGCACCGGCTACCGGCACTTGAACTTGTTCGATATTCAAAAATAGCTGTGCGCCGATGCATGAAGCCCAAGGGATTTAGGTCACATGGTTATTGGCGGCGACACGCTTGGCCAAGGACACCGGTCCTTGAGGTTTCAACCTGCATGTTGTTAAAACTATGTTAAGTTTGAAGTGCTTTTTTGTTGGTAGTTGTGTACTTAGGAAAAGGCACTTTGGGACTTCCTTGCCTTATTCGGTTTTTGTGGTAAAAGTAATAACTTGTAGGTAATATCAATATTATTAATTCTTACCATAGGGTCATCCGTTAAGAGACTTTCGTGTATTATTTAAACTGAAATCAATGCATTTTAACTTTGTAATGGTACCTAATTGATCCTAAAAATAAACCAATTCTGAAACATATTTACGATTCATTGTTTCAGTACCAAAGCGTCAAAGAGAGAACCAAAATTATGTCAAGGTAAACCAATTCGTGTTGGAACGACGTGCTCTTATTTATTTTCAATTCTGCACCAAGGATATAGGGCACCATAAAAATAAATATAATTATAATTACCCACTGTTTTATAGCCTATTTCATTTCTTTTTTCTCCACGCGTCCCTATCTTGGGCTTGTTGTGGCCACGTTTTTCCCGCAAAGGTGAGGTGTTTACTTACCTACATTATTATGTATTTCTTAATCAAAGTTATCTGAACACGCAGGTAGGTAGTAATTAAAAAATCCGCGTCATGCAAAATGAACTGTATTATAATTGCAATTTTTGATATCCAGAGCATTCGAAATTCAGCAGGCAGGCAGGTGCCGCGGGCGGCGCGCGCGACGGTCGCGTGCCCGCAAACGCACGAGCGGGCCCGAGCGCGCACGAGTTCCGTCGCCGCCGCCGCTCGTGGCCCGGTGCCTGCCGTGCCATCCGTGCCGATCGGCCAGTGACGTAGTTTAATGTTGATTGACACTGCAATTATGAGACTACACTATATAATTATAACTTTACCTGTATCAACATCGAGTAAGTACCTAGTACATACATACCTACTTATTATTCCAACTTAGGTAAGTATAAAATATAAATAGGTACTTATATCCATTATACCTATTTAGATAAGTATTTTTTTGATAGCTATAAGTAACGAATTATTACACCGATTATGAAACACTACAATGTCTACGTTCGCTACTAAATCGATCGATTAGTATCGTAATGAAATATAAAATAAAGCATCTTTGAATAGCTTTAGCTTACGCGATGCTTATATGAAAATAAACACCATTATTCTGGTACATAACAAGACAGACGCGATAATGAGGAACGAGTTTGTTGCAAACGGATACAACGCATAGCCCAACAATTAATATACACAGGCCAGCGAGAAGAGTTGATGACCAGGTCATTATTTTAACTAATGACTTGGTTTTAACGTTTACTTTTACACAAAACGATACGACAATGTAAAAAAGGCAAGCGCAGTGATTTTCTTGCCGGATCTTCTTAACCAAGGTCGCGTTTCCGAGAAAGGTAGAAATAAGTAAAAAATGACCATTGGTAGGTGCTATAGACCTTAAGAGCTTATTACACCTTCCTAAATTTAGTCACTAAATTTAGAACCTAATTAAGAAAGCTTCTGATTATTTAGGATTCAAACTTGCTAAATGCGATTACACTTGCCTAAATTCAGTCACGACTAAATTAAGTATACTAAATTTAGGAAGGTGTAATAAGCTCTTAAACGAAACGAATTATTTGAATTTAAACATCACAACAAAATCATTCGAAGATTCATATAATTTTATGTGATTCAGTAAAACAACTTATTTAATGTATATGCATTCGTCATTTTCATATCTCTTCTCGTTCGCCCATAGGTACCTATATAAAATGACAATAAAAGCGATTCGCCAATCCACAGGTGTGTAAATCCCGTCATATATTATCAGTATACTCGATCTCGTTCCGGAGCATTAAATAAGTTCAAACAATATATTCGACGGAAATATCCACCCATCAAGACCCGCTTCCCTTGCATTATCAAAAATTACTATTGCAATTTGATTTCGATGGGCGGGCGGGACGTGATCCAGTTCTGGTAGTTGTCTTTTCAAAATTAAATGCACCCAATTCTCTTCGGGCCCCCCATTTTGTGTATTTCGCACACCTATGTTATTATTATTTTCTTTCGCGAAATGTAACGTGAGCCGAGGCACGTGTGGAAAAAGCACCTTTTGTTATTTTAATTTTGCAGCGTCCTGTGTTCTGTTGTTGTTATTATTTGAACTTGCATGTAAGATTGGTTATTTTTCTATTTCCTTTTGTATACTTTGGTTGTTACCTAAAAATACTTCAAATGCCTTCTTTGTTCTGAAAAACACAGGTGCTGTACTAAAAATGTCATTTGGATTGTAGTAACTTATTTATTCATGGATTTCATATTAGATGTTCGTTTTGACATATTTACTGAATTACTCTTATTATACTCTGTATTTTTTCTTCTTAATCTCCTTTATCATAATGACTAATCACGCTACGTGATAAAATTTCGATTTTATTTTTATCCTCAATGCTTCAATTTTTTTTTTCTGTAACAATCTAATATGTTTGCAAATCGTTTTTAGGACATTTTAACTTTTCTTCTATGGTTTCCCTTCATCCACTTGCACACTTTACTTCATCGTCCTGGTAAGCTTGATTACTTCTATTTGTTTACCACATCATTATAGGAAGTTCCACTTGCCACTTGCCTACTAAGTCAGCAACTAGCTAGTCAGCTGTGATTCCCTCAATTCAATAAGTCTATAACTAGTTCATGATGTCACATTACGATATCTTCTTAGGCAACCAACGGTTTCATCATAGCTAAATTGGTTTTCATTTTCATTGCAGAAAGCTTTAGATTGTAATCTATATGGGTTACTCATGTTTTCAGGAAATATTATTCGCAATCGAAAAAAAAACTGGCATAGGATTTTATAAGTATATTTACTTACAAACACAACCGACAGGTTGATTGCTGGTATTCTTCTTAAACTAGTATAAAATCTTATAATATTAGGAATCTGTCTTAGGGTGCTACGCTATCTATGTATTTACAAGTCTTTGTCTCAAGATTTTCATTTTTTAACAAATTACGCGAAAAGTACATCTTAATTTACGTCATAGAATGAAAGACACTTCATTCAGTATCAACCTGTACAATAAACTATTCTTAAATAATAATGACTAGATAACATTTATAAAAATAATGTATAATTAAAATCCTAAGTGGAAGTTCTTATATTACGTAAGGCTACACTAAGGCACAGCGTTGTTTTGAATCACTTACAAATAAATGCTACAGTGGAATAAGTAAATGATAAGGTCAGTCTTCTTAGTGCTATTCCATCGATGTGTGAAATGCAGTAAGGGTATTCGTTCGGTGTGTATTCGCTCAGAGGAATGCATCGATAGGGTCGTTACAGTCCACCATTATCCCCTCTCATTAGGAATATACTGATTGCGCTTAATTAGAGGTTCTCTCGGAAGCCTTAGCGCTCCAGCGTCCGAGCCTCTCTGGAGAGGATTACTCGTTTTTTCATAATCACCAAGCCGCTGATTGGCCGCACTTTGATCACAGCAACTTCAGTTCCTGGGAAAAAAGATAAAACATTGTTAAAATAAGTTTGAAATTAGAACTTAGTTCGAGCTTTGATGATAGCAGGTAATCTAAAAACTCTGAGTCGTTATCGACAACTGAATGACGCTCTATAATTCCCATGAACACTATACGGTATCACCAGATGTTTGCACAGTGCTTAGCAAATATTGTAACACGTGTGCCTCGCTCGCCGCCCTTCTATTTCCTCTTGAGATTTCGTCTTCCGGTACAATAAATTAATAGTCGACGAAGCGTCTCAAAACATTTTTTGCTAAGTTTAATTTCGTGTTTTTAGTCGCGGCGCTACCGGTTCTGTATCCATCAAGTTCAGCCATATGGCGACTATATCGCAAGATGCTGCGCTAAAAGTTTTGACTGACCGGACGTATCGCATTAACATGAAGATATCAATGAAAAATAGGACGTTTCCACTTCAGACTAGTCATCGAGTCATCTGTTATGGATACATTATTATTAGAATAGATCGGTTTTATGCGCAATTTTCCCACATGCGGGGCAAACCACAAGATTGTTAGAAGTAATTGCCGTTCGGCTATTGAGGCAAATAAGAAGGTTGGATGCGGGTCCTTACTACTACATCTTATACAACTTGTAATAGAAAATTATAACTTTGAGCTTAAAAAAACCGACGCACGTTTCTTATAAAAGCGACATTTTAACGTTCGCTATTGTCAAAAACTGCATTGTGTCCCTAATTTTACAATGAAAAGATAAAGTCTATGTTACGGTTCAATGCTCAGATATAATAGTGTCTACCTATGTGTTTACTTTTTGCTTAGGATGAAGGTGAATCCCCATTCAAATTGTGCAACATAAAAGATTCGGTCCCCAAAGCTACCAAGACTAAAAGATCGGCATTAAAAAAAGCTACGTTTAAAAGACGTCTACCTGACTCGATGCGAAGTTTGCTCGCATGATTGAATATAAAAATAATAATTTTATCATTGTAAGGTACCAAGCTGCGATAAGGTCTAGGCAACGCACACACCATCCAAAAAATAACTTACTAATAAAAAATATGATAATTTTGAACCTTATTTAACAAACGGCGCGACGAAAGCAAACATCGTGATAAGAAATTTATTATCAACACTCTGAAGATTATGTAAACACACTAAACTTCATTCATAAAATATTAAGCAAGGTCATGTGGTTTCAATATGTATTTTCAAACCTGTTGTCAGGATTGTAATTAGTATGAGAAATATGCAAAACAAACAAGAAAATGTATCTAATTAATGTAAAAGCTCACCTTCAATCATTGCTGTTGCCACCATGATATGACATCTAGAAGTTCTTCATCTTCTGGACTCATAGGTTCGTAGGAATCATAAGCATCTTGATAGTTGGGACCCGGTGAACTTTCCGACACAAACGAGGGAGCTGGTGAATGTGATTCTTCAGATAGAGGCGGAGTATGCGTTCCACTAGATGTCAAGCCCAGACCTGACTGGGATTCGGAACATCCTTCCTCGCTGTCTTCCAGTAACCGTTTCAAGCTTTTGATGTACTCCACAGCCAGCCTCAACGTATCCACTTTGCTTAATTTCCTCGATGATCCTCTTCCTCCGGCCAGAGCAGCCGAGACCGCCGAAGGAATGTGTTGACGGAGAGCAGCGAATCCATTGTTGACCTGCTTCACTCTGTTCCGCTCGCGAGCATTCCTGCGGGCCACGGAAGCCGGCTGAGTCGGGTATGGCTGGTGCAGATAAGATTTCTTCTTGCAGCGGCTCGCGTCAATGGGAGCTGGCGCGAGTCTTCGAGGCGCCACATTCTGGAGGTGCGTCAGTTTCTGATCGACACCGAGAGTTTGATAACTATGAATAGCCGCCATCGGCATCGCGAATGTAAATCAGTCGAGAGTGTATCGAGAGCGCACGAGTGCGTGCCGCGAAGGTCGCCGGTGGATTGGCGGAGGTGGCGCGCACCCCCGACGCTAAGTAGCGCTCGCGCCGGCGGGCGGCGGGCGGCGGGCCGCGGCGGTGGGGCGGTGGGGCGCGTGCCGGGCGCGCGCGCCGCACGCACGGGCAGCGCCGCCGCCGCGCCGCCCCCCGTCCCGCGTCCCTCGCTACTTGTTGCGCCGATCAAAATACGCCGGCGCTTATTATGCCATAGAGCGGTAAGCTCGCGCCGCTATTGTTGCACGTCGTTGCGCGTAATTATCCCGTCCATTACCATGTTCGGAAGACTGGATCCGATCGCGTCGTCTATTTAGAAGTCGTTATGGTGAATAGACGCTGTAAACTGGTCGGCGACGATATTGTGTTATTAATGGGCCGAAGCTTTTGTTTTACTAAATTAGTCTTGTAAACTTTTTGGGGTAATATGGAGGGTTTTATACAACATTGTATTAATGTTTTCGTAAGTTTACGAGATTATAAATTGGTGTAGTACATCAGATCATCGTCAGTATAACGTCAAAATCAAACAGCGTTCTGTTCCCTGTGTTTTTCCTCTTTATTTATCAGCAACTTTACTTTATAACGTGATGATCGTGGCTGCGTGGGCAGGTGCACTGCCAACATCAATGCGTAACCTGGCCCAGTGAGTTTCCAATGGCACTTTATTTTGATGACTTACTCTCGTGATAGGCATGTTAGATGTTCGGATACTAATAATAAAAAAGCCGGTTTTAAGTCATTTTCTACTAGGTGCTTACTTAGCTGAACCGCAGCTATAAAATTGTTTTGGTAGGTACCTGAAGTTTTAAACTTATGTCCTACTGCTAAGTGGGATCTGCCCCGTAAGAAGGATCTGAGGCTAAAACAGTTTGCATAAAATACTAAAATTTAAAATGTGGAGTCGTATAGTTAGTTTGACCCCTGGCCCTATAGACAAGCGTTCCTTTAAATCGCTAGGTACACTTCATGTATAGAAATGACATAAGTCACGTGATTTACATAGTGACTTTTAATGTCATTTCCATACATTGTGAAGTCTATTCTATTCGATTAGCGTTCATGCCACGCTAGGGGGGCTGCTAGTTGCATTGGTTTGAGCGTAGGCCGCTCGACTCATTTTAGAAACGGATTTTTCGTAATTTTCCCTTGTTTTGGGTGTCACTGGGGTCGCCCCTTAGTTCTTGGTACGGTACTAATACTACAAGCGTTGCTTAGTTTGGAACCAGGTTGGTCTAAAGTCTGGCGATTTATATTTTTAAATTAATATTCACAAAAAACTGAGCTTATGATTTACCTCCATTCATAACAAAACAATCTCAACAAGTCCCCTTCGCGCCGAAAGCGACGCAGGCGCAGGTCGGGCAGGTGCGAGCCAGTGGCGTGCGACACTGACTCCAACGGACTTACCTATCACAACGTGACACCTGACATCACCTGTATCTTAATTTTTTTGCTCAATCCCAATTAAAACCTTAATTATTAATAGGTAATTAAGTACCTTAAGTATACTTAGGTCATTTATTAAATAGTAATCATTAAAAAAAAAAAACTACCGAGTCATATTACATACATAATTATTATTGTCTAGATGTTAATACCTGATATTTATAAATTAGGTATTTGTAGCTTAACTAATTCTTTAAAGAATATAATAAGTGTGTATCTAGAGCCAGGGACTCTACCTAACGAAACACATTTATCGCAACAATGGAAAATTACCAAACTTGATATTAGAAAATATATTTTGCCTTTATCTATAAAACAACCTTTAAAATAAAGCCGGAAACCCACCGCGGCGCACGGAGAGGCCACGCACACGGGCCACGCCTCGCTTTGCAAGAAAATGTATGTATGACGTCATTTCGTGCGTAGCCTCTCCGTGCACCGCGGTGGACACGATTGCACGTGGGGTGCGTGGCCTCTCCGTGCGCTGCGGTGGGTTTCCGGCTTTACTATTTAAAAACATCCCTCGTAACATAACGACATCTGCAAACATCCCTTAAAAATTAGAAACTAAAATCGATCATGCTTTCGAAGTTTCAAACAATCATTTGAACGTAGATGGCGTTATATCGCCACTATGACGTTTAGTATGCTGCGTTAAGGGTTGTTAATAGGGGTGGGTGTGGGTTCGAAAAACTTTGTGCGATTTATTTTAAAGAGATGGCGTTGTTACATAATATGGCTACCTACTCTAATAGGATTTAGTATGTTTATGATAAATTGGAATGTATCAAAATTATTGAATAAATTCATATAGGTACCAACTAACAAGATAGATAATTCGAATTTGGTAGGTACCTGTTGTGAAAATAAGTGCTTACACGTTATTTAAATCTGTTAGGTATGTGTTTCTCATAATTAATTGTGTATAAATGCTTCCACCTGTTTACGCGTTTGAGTATTAAAAACGTATTTCATAATGTACCTTAATACCTACCCGAATACCTGACTAATTGTGCTATATTTATTTTGTTCGCTCTATATAGAGCAGAGTTGCAAAAAAAAACAGGATATTTAAAATTAATACTGATTAAAACGTGTTTAAAACATTGATTCAAATCAGAAGGAATAAATCACCCTGTTAAAAACATGTTTTAAACGATTAAAACATGTTTTAAACACGGTGTTTAAAACAAGATGATTTTTTCGTAACTACCCTGATATAGAGCCAATTACTGGTACGCGTATCTATCTAGTTTCAAACATTTCTAGTATTTGATTCCACTAAGATACTTCCAAAATACTTATCAGAATTAATTACACCTGTTAATTGTGATAATATTAATAGTTAATGGTAATCAAATAACGCATTAAATGTGCTACGAAACGCTACGCGTTAAGTGTCGTAGAGTTTTCCGGACGCCATTACAGTTTATTGATACGGTAGCCAGCCAATTAGCGGGCGAGACAGCGCTTAAGATCCACCTTCACACCTAAACTCACACATGTGAAGCTATTAATTAAAAATATAATAAACCCTGCCGCGCAATGCTCATTATCTGGAGGTTAATTACTCGGTCCGGTAAGAGGTTTACCATACGAACGTGCGATATCGCTGCGTGAAGCGGTTGCGCGTTTTATTTCAATATCTTGTTTTTTTAAGAAAGATGTTACTTGTTATGAGAAATATTGCTTCTTAACTTGTATTGTACATAATTCCGTCAAATTCAATAAGGTAGTCAAGTTCTGAAAATGACTATAGCAAGAGAATGCCTACTTTTTATTCTTATTTTCAACCGATCAGATATTAAATAGATAGATACGTTTTTATAGATCGTTGTTGTATCAATACTTGTGACATATTTCATTTCGACAGGACTGTACTTACGTGGTACGTCTGGTATTCCCTTAAGTCTGATAATATCGACGCCAGATTTTACGAGCGAAGTAATCGATGAAGATGCATAAAATCCGTGTATTGAGGCGACTATGATGTCTATTTAATTAAGGGTTTCGTAAGTTTAAATGTACCTACCGTGGGAACATCGAATTCAATTTTAAAGAATCGTAAATAGGATACACTCGTCACGTAAATTTTTCTATCCTATACATTAAATTATTCTTGAAGATCTCCGTGTTAATAAATATTGGAGAATAAAATGTACTAGGTACCCATGACCACTAGTAGTGGAATATAAGTTACACGTATAAGTATTTCATTTGGACGAATACAATTTCCACAGGCCACTGTCAGAGATGACATGCAAGCGTAATTCAGACAACAATGTAATTTTTATCTCGATCTACATAACATCAGATTACAAAGACTTTGGCTTAATGGATCGAGAAAGGCGGCCCAACACTTTGATCGGAAGCACCTTCTGGTTTCACCGACAGCAGACATTTTAAATAGGCCTCCACAGTAATTACGCTGTCAATTCGCAAATTTATTAATATTTTTAATAACCGCATCGGTTTCACGAATTAATTATGTCTACCATCAGATGAGCGTTATTAATATAATTTATACCGACACGCTCACTCTCGGTACTCACGTCCGTACAAATAGTTATTTAGCGCGTTATTCAATAAATAACAGTCGGTTAAAGTTACGTCGGAGTTTTAGCCGAAGCTACAAGCAATACAAATGATAATACCACGTCGCGGGACACAGACAGATTCCGATTGTCATCGAAACAAACGCGGTCCGACTCTTTCCCTCCGTAAATAACTCCGAGTTCTCGGCAATAACTTGGCTAGGCGCGTCGGCTATCATTTACTAAATAACAATCGCAAATAAAAGGCGATGGGTACGCGTCGGGTATTAGCGGCGTTGTGCGCAAACACCGCGGTCGGGTGTGTAATTTCACGTGCGCTGACGCGGAGGCCGTTCGCCGCGGTCGCCATACCACGGTCCTCGATATATCACGCGTACGCATACGTGCCGCGCTTAATTCGTGTAATTTATAGTGCTCCGATGACTAGTAGCAAGCCAGCCGACACAGTTAATAGTGCATAACCACGCGACATGCGCATTCGAACGCTCCCGGTGTAGGCGCCGCGGGCGAGAATCGCTAGAGAATCCCATTTCATTAAACGGCTCTACATGATAATCCTGCGTAATATTCTAACCTAGAATGAGCGCAACTGATTGTTAAATATGTGTGATAGTTAGCATTAAAAGAACGAACGTTCGTCAGAAACAGATAGCATGTTTTAAAGGCCCGAGAAGGCAGGGATCTATTGTTGTTCTTCGTAATTTCATGACAATGCTAAAATATTGTCAAACGAAATAATTATTACGCAACGTTAAATTAAGTCTGAGTACCATTTAACTATAGGTAAAGGTATATCATAAGATGGATGAACTGAGGTGTAAGAGCATCTCAATATTCTACCATCCATCTATAGCAAAAATCATAGATTGGTACACATATTTATGAATGATTGTATTCAATAATTCATTCAGCACTACCGACGGCTAGCGAACAATAAAAGTCACTTTAATATTATTAATATCGCGATAAATTTTAAGTGGTGACTGTACTGCACTTCGGTACCAAGTGTATTTAAACAAGGAGGCATTTTTTATTTATATCCTTAGCATAGAGTTCGCACACCATAGTGTTGGAGTTTTGTATTTATTTTCTTTTCGACTCTGGCGATTATTCATTTATCAAACAAATGGCGGGGCTTCATCAAACGATATATCTTTCTGTTCTTAAAGCTCGTGTATTATTAATTATGAATTATATACTCGACATCGATTCAAGTAAACGTAGGTATTTAAGTCGTAGTTTCCATGTAAAACTGAAAAGGTGGTTTTCCAGGTGCGTTTGTTTTACAAGCTTTAATATATGATCCATATACTCAGTACCTTATATGGTAAGTTAAATTGAAATATGAGCGTATTTGTTTAGGCATATAACTAAATATACCTAGCGTATAGTCATTAAATGCTGTGTAAGTATACATGCTACTCTCTTCCTATTTCTTTTAATAATCACCAATAGTAGGTGGACTATGTGGGCCCAGTCCAGTATAATGGCAATAGCTCTATTGGGCCCAAAATATGAAATGTGGCCGTACTGTGATGATTCTGCCTACCCCTTTCGGGAAAGTGATGTTGACAATCAAAATAATCGTTACGTTGGAAAAATAAACATCGTAAATACAAAGTACTAAAAAAATAAAACCGACTTTAGCAACAAGATAATAACAACAATTATTTAATCACACGAAAGTGTCCCGGCAATGCGTTCGACAGCTTTTTTTGCGACGAAATTTGTAACTGATTGAAGGCAATGACGTTCAAATTAGAGGGCGCAAAACAATTATCTATGTTTAACGTGTTACTCTAATTGCGGTCCAGTGCCTCCGGCCAATCTACGTCAGCATACCACGTGTGCACGTGAATATAATGAGAGGAACAACTTTACTAATTAATCATTTGGCTGGATTACAGTGGATATTAGTATAATTATAAACGATACGATAGAGTGTTATAATTATATTTAATTTGACAAAATATAAAATAATAGCTGCTAGGTATTGTCAACTATTTTTTTTTTTCTTTCTTTCTTTCTTTCCTTATTTGGATATCCAATTTCTAGTTTTCAGTCGTAAAACTAGGAATATGTTATACATATACTTTGGTAAGTAATTCAACATCCTGAAGGTATTTAAATTATTGTTCTGAAAAATACAAATACTAACCCAGTTAAGAAAAATGTTTAAGAGAAAAATAATAGACAAATTTTCTGAAATTGTCCTACATAACTTTTTAACTCTACTTAGAATACTGCAAAAGAGAATGGTGTTTAGAAACCAAGCAAAATACTTACCAAGAAACGCTTGCTTGCAAAACAATCTCAAACACGCCTTAAACAATCAACAATATACATCACAGCTTTGTTTAAGTTACATCTAAGCGCTCTAAGTGGTACTAAGCAGTACCGTTAGGCGTAGCTAGAGTGTGCTATTGTTGCGTCAACGAATCTCATTGGAGGGGTTTCGGCTTCATTCGATCCGTTCGTCCAATCACGGCAAAGCCCTACCTAGTAATAGATTTGCAGTCAGTTGTCGCGCAAGCGTTCTAGTGAGTAGGTATTTTGTTTTAATTAGAGAAAAATCTTATAAGAGCTAAGTTAACGTAACTTTGGTGATGTTTCTTATTAGGAGTACCTGTTTATTGGTCTAGTTGAATTGTCAGATTATTAGAATTGATATTTGTCTAAAGGGTCTGTTTATTGAAATTTCGTGTATTAGAATCCTATTCTAACGTGTGTTATATAATCTAATATGACCACAGTGAAGCATTATAATAATAATAATATTTAATCGTCTCAATCCTGTGCACGGGCCTCGAATGCGAGGGGGATTCAGGCCATAAGTCCACCACGCTGGCCCATTTGGGTTCGTGGATTATACCTACATCTTTGGAAAATTTGTTAGATTTTCTAAAAACAAGTGAAGCAATGTATACTTCTATTTATTTACGATGGGTTTTTTGGAACAGTAGTGGAATCGTCGGCAAAATTCCCTTTCAAATAATGACTTACATATTCATCGATTATCGCGTGTTTTGTTCTTACGTGTCATAAATATGCATGTATACTTACTACCGTTTAAGGAGCATAATATTTTTAACATATTTTAATTGATTTGTAAGATTAATGTAACATCTTACGCTTGATCTTGCTTCTTCGTCGATTGAAATAAAACAATGGAGCGAGTATTAACATTAATTACAGGTCAATTTGTCGTACGCACACCAATTCCACAAAAGGACAACGATTACCGAGAAATTAGTCTTCATTCAAAGCCCCATTTGCAATTCAAGTCACAGTGTCATTTCAGCTTCCGAATACGCTCAATGGAATAGAGGGTGGAACTTTTACTTTTGTGTTTAAAAAAATAAAAGGAGTGCGTACTATCACGTAGTGACGATTTACCCATCATTAATGTGAACGTGTCATAATCTGTGGGAGACGCAGGCGCCAGAGTTTTATTGTCTCCTCGGGTGGTTGACGCCGGCACGTGGTCGGGTTATTGATGTTATATAACACTGTTCACGTGGGAATGCCACAACATCCTTATAATAAATGCTTATTAGTTAATTTATTTAAATAATTTTTATAGGAGGTACAAATTATAATTCGTGACTGGATTCTAATTTTTAAGGTATTTTCTTATTAAGGCTTAAGTTAATAACTACATATTTATATACGTATGATAGCACGTAAATCCATTATGATTAAGAATACTATATAAAATACGTGCTATAAAAGACATCAACGCATACCGTACCTAATGCAGGTGTTCATAGATTTTTAATAAATAAAGAAAGAACGTAGTGGTAGACCCTATAAGCAGACGTCCTAATATAATGTAGAAAGCTGACATGTTGACTCATCACAAAGTGGAAATACACACGAAATAATTATCTGAATTGATACAAGGCAACGATCTCTTATTACAGACTGCAACAAAACTCTGCAAGTAGCAATTTGACAATGGTAAATGTGGCCAATTCGTGTGATGCAAGTGGCCACGTGATTTCATTCATTGTACTTACAAAAAGAAACGTACGAACGTTAAGCAGAGATGTGTAATTTAAAATGATTGCTGGTCATTTATAAAGTGCCTTTTAAATGTAATGGAAACTTACTTTGGTGAGTACGGGTGGGTACAAAATGCTTATGAAATCAAATACGAATTAAAATGTATTATCTCATTAATATTTGTTTCATTAAAGCAGTGATAGCAGATTGGTTAAGCATGCGTTTTAAGGCTTAAGCTTAACCCGCCGACTGCTTGTAGCTGATGCTGAGCAGTCGGCGGGTTGTTGCGAGCAGTCGGCGGGCTGTCGATACGGTCGACTGCAACCAACTGTTCTAGAGCTGTCGGTTCCGACAGTTACAAGCAATCCGTGTATGGCGAGGCTTAGACAGCCACCTCGCCTGCTGTGTAGGTCAATGTCGAGATCCATGTTGTATCTGGATAAGATAAGCTGTTTGTTTCTTACATTATAACTTCAAAGGAAGAGGAAACTATGCTTTTATAATTTTTTAACATTCTTTATTTGGATTATGT
Source organism: Drymonia ruficornis (assembly GCA_947859195.1). Taxonomy (NCBI): domain Eukaryota; kingdom Metazoa; phylum Arthropoda; class Insecta; order Lepidoptera; family Notodontidae; genus Drymonia; species Drymonia ruficornis. The sequence continues at coordinate 9,603,330 of OX401910.1, read as the reverse complement.
ATACAATTTGTATTCGACTTTAATTACAACTTACAGCTAGTGAGTATATTTAATTTGTTTAAATAACTTCAGTAACGACAGTATTTTTATCTTCATACCATAGAAATTAAACTTCATCTCCATGCTTTTTATTTACCATTGAATTTAATAACTTCATAACGATATATAATTTTTTTTATTATGATGATGACCACTTACAAATCTTCACTTTAAACTTCGATTAGCATTTTACACTTGTGTTTGTAATTTTTTATTACTCATTTAAATGTTCATACTTATAGGTAATTATAAAGTATGTAGTTATATTAAGAATTTTATGGTTTATTAATAAAGTGTTAGTTGTGATCAGTTAATAGAGTGATTAAACTTAGAAAGTGTGTTCTCAACACACTTTCTAAGTAAAGGGAAGGTCTTTGGGGCAATGTAACGGCTATTTTAAATAACTATATGAGGTGTCCTCAGATTAATAATTAAAGTATGTTCTTGCAGACGATTTATTTTTCATATTTATGTAACGAATTAACGTTTGTATTTATATTATTTTCGTGGACGGACAAATTTACGTATAGACTGTCGAAGGAGTCATACGCCGTTAAAATTAATTTTAGTACCTTTTTAGAACTGCTAAAATAAATTCACGATGCAAACACCCTTTTATAATCCCTATAAATATTGTATTCGTTAAGTCCAATGAATAAGGGAATAAATAATTAAAATAAACTCGAAGCTGCACTTTTATTTTACGTTAAAGATACCACACACGGCGCAAACATTATGGCATTGATCACATGTGAACGCCGCCATTTCTCTAGGTATAGACGACAGTGCTAAATGCCGGCATTTGTCAGGCTCAACGAGGAATGATTACATTGAAATCTTTATTTTTATACAGCTACAGTCGATATATTATTTTTATAACATTTTATGCAGATATACCTACGTGTGTTTATTTATTTAGTTGGTCGATTTGTCTATTGAAGCATAAAAAATGGCGTTCTACAAAAAATGGGCACAAAGGAATATAGTCTTTATGAGCAATACATGAAATTGTGTATTAATTTGACCTTCAGAAATAAGTTTGATTTTTTTCATAAAATGAAATATGAGGAAGTCAATATAAGAATGGTAATGTACAAAGTCTGCGTCGTAAAGGCACTCACACATTCAGGGGCCATAACATCAGGCAGTCAAAGATCATCGACGTCATGTCACTAAAATAAAATAGCCATAAAACTAATTAGCAATCTAAGGGTTTACGATGTCATATATTAATAAAATAGAACCCGGGACCGAACAGTTCACATCAGTCTTATCGACGCTTTTTGTTTTAAAAATCCGATGAAGATATTTCCACTAATTAAAAATCATCATCATCATCTCAGCTGAAAGACGTCTACTGCTGGACATAGGCCTCCTGCAAGGTTCGCCACAATGACCGGGCTTGCGCTGCCCGCATCCAGCGGGTTCCCGCACCAATATTTATGAACTTTATCACTTAAATAAGCAAATTTAATTTTGTCTACGAAAGCTCTCCAGCAATTTTTGCAAACTGAACCTTATCCTCACGAGCTTAACTCCAATTAATATTCAACTTGGGAAAATTACGAGAGAATGGAATATTCAAACAACACAGCGTCAGCACCTCTTCAACGATCGCTCCGATGATACTTTGATTGTAATTAACCGTCGAACTGGCGACCGTACTACGGGAGATCGTATAAAAAATTGAAACAGTGCATCGTAACAATGAGGTATTAATGAAAGGCCGATCAATTAACATGATGCCGCGGTGGGGTGCGTGTTCGTAAGTGATGCATAAATAACACATTTCCCTTAATCTACAAATGGTCGGGTTATACGGTAAAAAGCTATTTGCCGCTCGTAGCGGTCGCCGCGTGACGCCGGCTACGGCCAGCGGGGAGTTCCCGCGTTCTGGTGAGAATTTACTACACACCGCCATAGTTTGAAGCGTCATAAAAACTTTCGCAGTGTTCTTTAAAAATCAGCTTGGTAGTCAACACAACCTACTACTACCAAAATGCCTTCATACTTCATCATATTGATATTAAATAGGTAAAGTTTGTAAGTTTGTATGTAGGGATTACTCTCCGGAACTGCTGTTCCGATTCTGAAAACTCTATCATTAATAAAAAAGCTACACTATTCTTGTGACCTTCATTTCCTTGTCTAGGCATCTCGAAGTGCCACTCGGGCGGAGCCGACAACTACTAGTAGTAAATGTTAAATATCGCCAGACTAACATCAACCATACGGTATCAAACTAACCAACGCTTGTACTATGAATATCGCACAATGGACTGGTGGGATCCCAGGACAAATTACGAAAAAGTCAATTCCGAAATATGCCCCGACGGGAATCGAACCCGAAACCACCGAGTGCTGTGAGCTAAGCGATCTACGCTAACTACTACACCAAGACGTGATATCTCATGGGTTACTAATAGATTTTAATAGAAATACCACAGTCGCCTCGTAAATTTCTAACTTTATTTCGTTTAATATCAGCGAAGACGCGCACTAAAGTGAGATTACTCGTGCTGTTTTTACATGCATATACAAGTCCGAGATATCTTAATACAGCTCACGAAATAAAGTACCAATGAAATTACCGGATCGGCCTGTGGGTATGCTTACCATTACGCGAGTATAAAAGTTCCTCACTTAATAAAGAAGTAGATTTTACACAGAAACCAGATACGCAACATTTGCAAGTCCTGTTCCGAAATAATCGCCAGTAGGAATTTAAATAAGGTGCCAATTAGAAGGGAGATTCAGGACGCCGGCATTATTATAATGTCTTTTAATAATTTTATGTGAGCGACATTAAATGTTTGACGTTTATTGGTTATTTATAAAATGTTCGTGGCGGTGGCGCTTTGGGATTGGATTTCGAAGTGATATCACTGTATCAGGTAATAAAAGTGTGGCCATTCCAACTTTTACTTGTAGCCATTTAATACGGTTCAAATTCCAGTGAATAGATCTCCTTTTGATACATTTAATTACGAAGAATTTTACGTCTTAAGAATTGTGACTACTAATGATATCAGTAGAATAATGTAACTACTTGCCTTACAATGGACATTATTCAGAACCTATGTAGTCATTGATGAACTATTTTAGCAGATATGGTAACTCCTAACATTGTAAACACATACATACATACATATAATCCTGCCTGTTTCCCGGAGGGGTAGGCAGAGACCACTTCTTTCCACTTGCTACGATCCCTTACACACTTGTTTTGCTTCGTCCACTTTCATTATTCCCTTCATACATGCTCTTCGGTTTAGGGTACTCTTAACCTGGCTTTTTTTCCTTTTTACATTGTAAACACTAGACTAAATTTGTGCTCAGCACACTATTACATGTAGTAAAATTCGTCATTGCACATGTCTCCTTCTGTCTTGGTAATACCCAGTAGGTACATATTCCCATAATATTGATAAAACATCAAAATAATACTTTATTAAAATACGTTTTCAGATTAATGATAAATTTAAATAACTGACTGGACTTTAAAGTAAACAATTTCCATACATCCCGAGGCAGTGCGTGTGGGCAATGTAAAAAGCGACTTTTGAAACGTGAAACAATAAATCAAAGTGCAAAAACACGTGTTACTGCGGTCGTTTGTTTACACATCGACAATGTCGCGCGGTCTAAAAACAACGAGGTGCACTTGATACCTTTAAGGAGAAACTCTTATAAAGTAATAAAATCACAAATTAGTAATTCTATACGTCCCTCACAGAACTTAACCGGCAATTCTGTTCTTTTGGCCTCAAGATACAGGTTTGCTCCGCGCACCTAGTTTGAGGACCACGGATTTTTTTAATTCCTGCAATATGGTGAGGTGAATTAAATACTTATCATAAATTAAGTAGATAGATAGTAGAGAGTAGTAGTGAATTAAGTAGATAGTATCTGCAAGATATACCAAAATTGATATTGTAAAAAAAAACTTACAGGTTGCTCTTTTTCGATCTCTATTCTTATCTTAAACTACGTCTCAGTGTTCTTTAGAAATAATTGTCTTCTGAAAATTTCCCCTCACAGGATTATCCTGTGGGTGTACTGATGTACACCCCACGACATTATCCACTATGCCACTGAGGCGACGTTTCAAAATGCGTGGGTTCTTCTTCCCAGTCGTTACCAATACAATACTGAGGATCGTGACGATTATGTACAAAAAACTTCTGGAGAGCAATTTTCCTCCACCGGCTTCTGTCACCCGCGACGTGTACCGCTTTGTGCAGTTGGAATTGCGTAAGCTCAGTGATCTGCGAGCTCCATCTAGCGGGAGGTCTGCCACGAGATCTAGTGCCCTCCACTTTTCCCGTCATAATAAGCCTTTCCAGCGTGGTTTAAGTGATTATAAATTGTAACTTTATTTAGGGCCAAAGGAACGCCATGCAGCAATTATTAAATAATCTATCACCGTGCCTTAACATCCCAGCGTCATAATAAATACTTCTCTTTGCTCATTACCCTACCGCCCAAACTGACGACATGCGCTGAACAAAAACAGAACATGACATAAGCCAATACACGAGCAACGAATTCACTTAGCGAAATTGAGAAATAAAGAGATTTCTTACAGTTAAAACGGCGCTCTAATTGATATTTTATTCAACGGTGCTCGTTGGGTGGCGGACATGGAAATATCAATAATGAATATGACACCAACGACGATATGCGGCTTTTGTTTATGTAAATTTTATGTATTTTTATATGTACACATATTTTTTGTATTAAAAACTCGGTAGTGTATTATTTTGCGTAATAAATGCGGAAGAACTTTGTTTTATTATAATAAAAAAATAGTTTATGTCGGACGTTTGTCCAGGTTTTTGGTTAGTAAATATTACCTATAATAAAAACTTAAAAACGATGTGAGTATAACATGACGTAGGTAGGTAGGTATGTTGGTACAATAAATTACACAAACATGTACCTGCCACTAAACACACCACACGGATCAAAACAGGCAGATGTTACAACATATTATATGGTCAATTAAAAATAATAACATGATTGATTCATACAAAAACAAACCCTTTTCAACAGAACAATCCATTTGACGTCTTACTCCAATTCTTACAAATTACACGTTTCAATCTAGTAGCGCTTTTATTTTTACTATTAACTAGTTGCGTGTGGTATGGATCTGCCTATCTTATTAATAGTCATGGCTTTCGTGACATTACGTATTAATAATACCACAAACCATTGATGTATAATTTTAGCAGATATGCTACCCCCTAACATTACAATCACTAGACCTGTACTCAGCGCAGCACTACATGCATCGACATTTACACCTTTATTATCGAACTCGCAATTCGACAGTCAACTTAAAGGTATTTTGATGCGTACAGCGTATTATTTACCAGAAGAGAGAGAGAGAGAGAGAGAGAGAGAGAGAGAGTCATATTGGCAATACCGACACGTTTTCAATATTATTAATACCGACTGAGTCGTACTATATCAATATATCCTCCGTTTAGTAGGATATACTATTTTGGACAGTCAAATGCCTCCCTCTTTTTTGATAATGTCTTTGCCACAAACAGTATTCCCGAAACAAATGATAGAAATTAACAACTCTGTTTACCGTCCCATTTTTTATCGTTCAAAGATAATCGCATGCCTTAATAATAATTTGTATCAACCCTTTCGGATGTCGGTGATATTTTTTGTGGCTACGTTTCACGTAGCACTGATTGGATCGGTTAAACAGTGACAAAATACTCGGGACATTGCTCCTTTGTCGTGACGGTCGGGTCTGTGTGTCCCGAGATGTGTCTCACGATATTTAACCTCATGTCATTATTAAGACATCACTTGCCCGGTGGCTGGGAGATCGTCTTGCGGATAAAATTTCGGTCATTTATATCGAGCCCTCGATAAATTGTTCGAGTGAACGATAAATGCATTGTGCTAGTACAATGCGAACTGAGTATTTTAATTGGAAAAAAGTTTTTGTCGTTTCGAAATCATAATTTGGATGAAATAAACTAACTCCCTTTGTTCATGAGGCGTATTATATTCCACGTTCAAAATTTCGCTTTATTAAACAAACGATGTAAATTAGAACGGATTTGTCACCAAAATGCCAACAAATCGTTGCTCAATCGTTCGTGAGAGCCCAATGCGTCTAACTGTCGGCAAAGGAAACATTAATTAGGAGTTCGGCCTTAATTAAATTGTAACGTCTCAGCGAATTTCCCTCAGATGCCCTCAGTCGGTGGTCTTGCAGGTAAACGTTAGAGCTGAATGTAAACTTTATGGAGATGGTAGTAAATGTAACGTTTTAATGGTTATTCAGTGCAGTATTCTATGGAGCACTCATTAACCGGGCAGTAAAGTTATAAAATCGTGTGCGACACTTTTATTTACTGGGAATATAGGAAGGAAGCACTAAAAAGAAACAAGATAAGTTTTTTAACATTAAACTTCCATTGTTTTTTCAGTGCCCATGTCCATGTATCAGCCAAATTCTAGCACAATACTCAATAGATGTGTCCATATGGCGCGCATGCCTCACCCGAGCACTCATATTATGACATTACGTCTATGCGTTCCGACGTCAAAAGTGAGTGCTCGCGCGAGGCATATGCCTGATGAAGGCGCCGCCAATGGGTGCGTCTAAAAGAGGCGAGCAGCGCGTACGAGCACTTATTTTGGTGCGTTCAGATGCCTCGCATGCCTCGCCTGAGACTGATGACATTATGTCTATGCGTTCCGACGTCAAAACTGAGTGCTCAGGCGCGGTATGCGCCAGATGTAGATGCAGCCATTTTATAAGATTATGTCTTCGTGGTCAAACATCAAAAGAGATTGCTAATAAATTCGACTTTACCTGTTTTGCTATTCACCTAAAGATCTCTAATTCACATATAATTTTGTAGTAACCTTTCATGTTTATTAGATTTTCTAGTAATCAAAATATATTATGATGATATTTCAATGGAACCACAGGCGCCCGTGATCAACACCAACTCAGTTTTTTCTTTACAATCCGTAATAAAAAAATCCATATTCTCAGATAGGCTTGCGTCTAAAAAATAGATTATTACACATCAAAAAATAAGTTATTAAATTGATGAGCGGCAATATCCTTTAAGAAAAAAGGCGTTAACCACGAAGAATAGATTCGTATTTGTTGTTTAATTAAGGAATTTTTATGCCATAAAAGGTATCTTGTAATTTAAAAGAAACGGTGGGTAAAGGCGGAGCGATTGAGAATAAAAGAATTCGGAAGCGTTATTAAACAAATTACATGGGATTTAGCTTTTGTTACGTCGTACCATGAATCAGCTGACTTGGATATCATAATAGGTTTTTTATGTGACTGAGGTGGCAAACAAGCGTACGGTCCGCCTGATGTTAAGCAGTTACCGTAGCCTATAGATGCTTGCAATACCAAAGGCAGCACTCGCGTGAATATTAGATGGTAGAGTCAAGCTGAAGACAATTGACTGCAGCTTATACAGGGTGGTGACGACATCATGACAATAATTGAAACCACATACTGGGTATCACATTAGTAGATCGCACATAAAATATTATTAAATTATATTCAAAGGTATCCACGGGATTGCTTTTTTATTTTCACTATTTTAATTTTACTCCTACAAAGATACCGGGTGTTATAAAGGGTGTTGTGTTTCGTTTAGACTATTTCCGCATTTAATTTGTTTGAAATTTTGAAATTATGGATTTTGATGTAAACCTAATTTTATAATTTTAATGTGTTGTGATTAGATGTGTCCATATGGCGCGCATGCCTCACCCGAGCACTCATATTATGACATTACGTCTATGCGTTCCGACGTCAAAAATGAGTGCTCGCGCGAGGCATGCGCCTGATGAAGACGCCGCCAATAGATGTGTCCATATGGCGCGCATGCCTCACCCGAGCACTCATATTATGACATTACGTCTATGCGTTCCGACGTCAAAAGTGAGTGCTCGCGCGAGGCATGCGCCTGATGAAGACGCTGCCATTGACTAGCAGGGATCGTGTTTTAATTTATTGTCACTATGTCGTCACCATCCTGTATACGGACTGGCTCGACTGTGTTAGTACCACTCTCTTACAGAAGATTGGTGTAAAGTCGCTACAGCAGTTACAGCTAAAGTAGTTACAGCTGCGTTTCGTACAATGAGTGAGAGAGCTGGAAGCCCAAGCCCCCGGCTCCGGCCTCAAGGAAGTAAAGAAATAGTAAGACACTGTTAATATTGAAATTCTTATCCTATTTTGTGTTTCTAAAACTCATCACAATTTAGTTCTAACCCGTTTATGTCTATTATACAGTTCAAAATATTCACCAAATAAAAGTTTTCCGTTAAAGCTCGTTAAGAATGACATTCGGGAATCATCAGGCTGCCTCCGTTCGGTGTCTGCGTGTCTAATTCCCACAGCGAGAGACCACTCGTGCTGTGCCATTCTCAATGTAGTGTCATTAATCAGGGTCAAATCAACGGCTCGACTCGTTTTATTAACATTTGATTCGGTGTCCTGAGAATGTACCGTCTAATTTGTTGTTGCTTTTGCTAATGACACTCGAAATTCTTAAGAATAGTAGAACAAATTTGAAGAGCCCGTTGGCGTGGTTGGCGTGATGGCGCCTTTCACGCTGAAGGTCGTAGGTTCGATTCCTACCCGGGACATGCATTTGTGTGCATGAACATGTCTGTATGTCCCGAGTCTGGGTGTATATGTATATTAAGTATGTATTTACAAATAAAAAAGTAATATATTATATAGTAATATCAGTTATCTGGTTTCCATAGTACAAGCTCTGCCTAGTTTGGGATCAGGTAGCCGTGTGTAAAAAATGTCTCAGGATATTATTATTATTAAATGTTATGCCTGTCAGTTGCGTCCACAAGCAGCAGTCCCGAGCATCAACGCCCGAGCAGTCAGTTGTGATGTATGTATTTGACGACCCTTGGCGCAGTGGTTCGAGTGTATGCCGCTCGGCACACTGCTCCGGGTGGTTGCGGGTTCGATTCCCGTCTGAGGCAAAATACGGAAACGGACTTTTCGTAATTTTCCCTGGTCTGGGTGTTATTTGGGGCTTTCGGCTCTCCCACTCATCGTACGAAACGCAGCTCTACACCGATCTGCTGTGAGAGGGTGGTACTATCCCGGTCGAGCCAACTCGTATATGAGCTGCAGTCAATGGCTACAGCTTAACTCTACCACCAAAATTCACAATCTAAAACCATTAAAATGTAAATATTAACAGTAAAACAACTTGAAATCAGTCCAGTATGTCTAGGTACTATCAACTCAGTTAAGTAAAACCATCTTTCAATTCCAAATTCACTCGATGTAGAGTTTTTGCTCGGGAATAAAAACCAATATCCTCGCGGATCAACGCTGCATCGTCTGAATGTTCCGACAAACGTTAAACGACTAACCTATGTACTACATTCAAGCATGTGGTTCAATACTGGTACAAGTTGCCAAACATGTCGGAGGCTGCACAGTCAAACTTGGTCATAGACTGGAGGGTAGGATCATTCGCACAGAGAATACTAATGAGTTGAGGACTATTTCAGAACATATCATTAAGAAACAGGTCACATAATGTTAAATGCAATGGCTCTGATCTTCGTATCGCGTTTACTTTACTTTGTTGGAATCAAAAATGCGTTTTATGAGACCGAGACGCAGTTATGGTTTTGAGTGTGTGAGAAAGGGATGGATAACCGTCAAGGCAGGTGTCACGATACATCTGCGCGTGCGCACTGACCGGCACGTGCGCCCCCACTAAAGTTTTCAGGCCAAAAGTTCTCGAGGATTAGATGTTAATACACAATTAGAGGATGCATATTATTATCGTCATTTGCATATTTGAAGTCCGTTAAGTTGATGTTATTAATGTGGAATTGGATAATGTAAGATCTTTACATTGTATAGTACTTTTTTGTGTGATAAAAATGTCTTTCTTTGCATAAATTATCAAGGGTCATAAAACTGTAAGGGCCGTGTTTTACATGACACATTAATACATATTCTGAAGAGAAGAACAAATTGAACATACCTTATGGTTTAACAACTTATGATTATTACAAAAGTGCGCAAATGGAAACTTAAAAACAACAGTAGAAGAGATAAATTGCTCTCCATATGTCAATCTTGAATCATAATTGAAAAATAAAGTCTTGTATGATATTTTTTTGGTATCATTAACCTCCGTGCGCGCGGCACGAGCGCTCGCCAATTTTATGACCAATTTCGAGAACAGGAAGCCTGCGCGTGCGACGGGCTGATTTCAATAATAAATCGATGCCCCCACAATTCACCGGTGGACAGCGTTTGTCCGAAACACTAGCCTGAAATTATCGACATTGGCACAAAATGTAGGGGGCGGGGACCAACGGTTTCTTGATGCTCCACGAATTTTTATAGCGGTAGCAACATCGCCGATTAGGGGGTCATTAAGCTTTGGTACTTCGATCCTTCGCCATCAGCCCTGATTGTACCATGTCAGCCCCAGATCCCGTGGTTTGAACATGTTAACCCGTGGAATGACTCAAACAAAAAAAGTCAGTACATTTTCTTCGGAATTGGGGCACATGCGTATGTGCACGCTTCACTCGAGGGGTTAATATGTAACGGTCTGTGGTACTCCACCTTAAATTCCTCAGCAAATGTCACACAATAATTTTGGGATCATCTTCAAAATTTTCAACACAACCAGACCTACATTATAGACTAACCCCCTTATTCATAGAAAGTTATAATCGACCTGCAATGGAGTTACACATTTCACATTTGTTCCTAAAAATGCCTTTCATAACCATTGCAAACTGGGCAAAATCTCTATGAATAAGGGGGTGTGAAATCAAATTCATGCTATAAGTTCTCTGAAATCGATAACAAGGGTGTCGCGACAGACCTCGCATTAACGTCTCTCAGCAGACCGATTATCTCAGAATACTGTAATAATTGAATTACAATATTCTCGAAGAGGCGAGATTTTTTCTAGTGACAAAAAATCGATCGAAAAACTTTAGGTTCACACCTAAAATGAGGCGTCGGCTTGTTAAAAAGCTATTAATAATGTTTTATACGTATTCCAATAAACGTTTTAACACCTTTTCTCTAAGGTATCATTAGGGTTATTATTGCACGCCCTCAGCCAATCGCCCGATCCGCAGGGCCGCTGAGCGGGCTCGATTTCGTATTAATATTAAACACAAAACTATTATGTGTAATTATTGGAAGTACCTTATCATATCATACTACTAAAATTGCATTAAATTTTCAGGTTAGCCTTTAAGTGACATAATAAATAACAACTCATCAGTACCAGGTACCGATATCGTTGCATATTCATGGATATAATCCTTTTTTTTTATAAAGCTTATAGCATTCCAGATACCAGGACTGCATAAGTATGTATATATCAAACTAAAATAACCACGCATATTACGTCCCTAATGCAATAATAAAGGTAGTTTGATGGTATCATCAGAGTATGGGAATAAAGACAATGCAACCATTCCGCAAACGAAAAGCCGAAAATTTATTAATCTCGAAGTAAATAAAACAATCCGGGAGTTCATTAAAAGGTTTAAATTTTATCTGCGCAGTTTATATTAACCACCGAGAGCAGGGCTGTGCCGGCGCATCCGATACCGATTCGTACTAATTGGAACTTTGTACCAACTAATTAGAATAAGTTGTGGCCGTGCGCACCGAAATTTATTTTGAAACTGTGCCGCAGCGAAAGTGTTCCTTAGCTCCTTGTTTTTTGTAGATAATCGGAAATTCGGAATTCATTTAAAATTCACACGTAAATACAATTGTCGAATTATTCGCAAGAACATTGTGGTTCGTATTTAATGGAACTTTAAAACGCCTTGTACGGCGCCCGTCACGTAAATGGTGGCAATAAAACGAATATCCAATGGGTATTATTAAAATGCTCAAACATTAAGTCCATTAACATGCGTTGGAAGTCTCGCAGTAAGGATTGATCACGTAGCTATTTATATTAAATGCTCCGTGAAAGGAATAAAACATTGCATCGCCAGTGGTGTTCCTATTGTAATTTTAAAGCGACGGTAAGAGTAAACAATGAAACCAGAAGAGTTAATTAAGAAGCCGCTTAATAACCAAAATATATAAACTATCACGTCTGTATTTCCTTAAGGGGTAGACAGAGGTGCATTGCAGTGAACCACATTTATTTATTTGTTTTTATTATTTGTATTTCAGTCAGTCAATGTATGAGGGGCTAGTCCGTTTGTGTTTTAAACTAATAAGGCCTTTTATATATTTTCTATTGTTATTATGGCACTAACAAGCGGACTCTTCGGGTCATTGCTAGATGTAGTAGAAGTAGTCCTAACCCATTAGAACTACTTAGGGCCCAACTGGGCATGTGGATCAGGACATACGCGTATCCAGTTAGTGAAACTCTGAATAAGTGACATTTGTTGACACACCAACATATTTGCGTGAAGTGAATGCACATCCCCGGCATAAGATTTCAGCTGTCACTGATAATTACCAGGGTGATTACCAGGTTGAGACTACACAGTTTGTATATGTATTAAAATATTCTCACGCGTCACAAATACTGTCATTAAATCACGCACAAATAATTTGTCAACCCTTGGTCGCAGGTCGAAAGGGCGACAACGGACATCGAGTTCCTGTAGTCACAAATCCATTAACAGTACCGATTGCCATGCTTTTTTCGTCACACACTATGCGTATGATACTACGACACATGGTTTAGAAAAGAAACACAAACTTAACAAAACTAAAGTTTAGTCTGTAGAACTATTTCAGAGTTTAAAGTTCAACGACTTGTCTAACTATGAGAAATACTTTTAAAACGACTTAGCAGTGATAAAATTTCAAATAACAGTGTAAAAATCTAAACTCCCTCCCCCAATTAACCAGTGGGTGCGTCTACATCGGACGCATGCCGCGCCCGACAACGTATAGACATGATGTTATAACATGACTGTCGGGCGACGCATGTGACGCATCTAGACGCACCAAATAAGATTTTATTACGTTCTAATTAGGACTGCCCCCCTAGAGAAATGACTTCGCCTACAAGTGTTTCTATAAATCGCCACGCTTCATGTTTGGAAATGACATAAGTCACGTGATGTACTTATCGACTTGTAATGTCATTTCCATACATTTAAGCGTAGCGTTTTGTAGATCTCTCTGGTATCAAACAAATTATAATTTCACTGCGTAACCAATTGCAATTGGCTTTCCGAATTCTCACGTTTACCATGTCACATGATGATTTGCCAGTTTGATAAAGCGTTTAGTCATTAGCGCTATCGACGGAAATGTACAAACAATGTCCCGGCAGTGTTTACATAGACACCCGCGGGAAGGGTCTAAAATACCCACAATTAAGGGTTAATGGCGGTATTCGTGTACGCATTCCCACGGACAAAATGTGTGTGATTGAGTTGACAGGGTTAAATATTTTCAACTGTATTTTTGGGCAGTGTTGGGGACGATGCCAGGATTTGTATGAACTCAGTCCCACCCTCCAATAACTATGTGTAATACATCGTTGGATAGGTATTTTCAAGCTCCAAATCTTATTCCTTCAGATTCTACGTTTTTCGTTGTTTACGTTTTAAGTGCCGCCCCCAGTTACAGTATAGGAGCACTCCTTTTTGTCAATAATACAAAAAAAAATCTTTGATAAGTACCACAAGTGTACCTTTTTTCAGTTACCTATTTTAATCGGTAGTTTTAATTATATTGCAGACTTTTTATTACTCATGATTCAGAATGGTGTCTACTCTTTGATGACGTAAGAATCCCAATCTTGAAATCTTGTGGAGACCCACAAGATCCGCAAGTCGTCCTACCGAAGACCACCGGCTCCGCATCGACAGTTCTGTCCACAATTTGCCTTTGAAACTGCCGGCGATCAGTTCTTATCAGTGCATAGAAACGATAAAATCTCCGTCGTCGACGATTTTGTCATTGTCCCGCCCATTAACGCCCATTAAAATTCCAATCAACACACACTTATTCATCTGTCGACGCTGCGAAGACGCGACGACGACACAACGTCAGTTACATCAGACGTTACACCGAGAAGTTACCTGTTTAATTATCAATATTATTGTCACGGCCAAATTAATTGGTGCCACCGACCACTACCAACCGGAATACGATCGATATCGATAAAAAAATCTATGCGTCCCTATGATCCCATAAACTTAAATCAATTTTATTTTGACTGTGACTAATTCTGTTAGTTCAACGCTGCGCTTTCGGCGCCGGTTGCTGTAAAAAACAAACAAACATTCCGTAGAACTAATGAGTGTGTAATTTCGTTAGGGAGGCTCTATGTAGGCGGTCCTTGGGCGCTTGGAGCACGGGGCTCAGGAAATTAATATTCTAGTCGTAGACTGCATTCGATCCTAAACTTAAAAACTCACAAAAAAAAGTCCAAAAAAGTTTTATAGGTGTCTGAAGTAATGAACATGGTTCCATGGATAAAAAAAAAACTCATAGGATTTCTTCACTCCCATATCTGAAATATCAATGTGGATTCATTCATGTGTTATTTTAGCAGATAAGGTACCTCCTAACATCGCAATCACTAAACTTGTGCTCAGCGCACCACTACATGCAGCGAAATTCAGGAATCTGTTATCGCACTTGTAATTCGACAATTAACTTATTAAATACATGAGAAGGCATTTTCACCGGAAGATGAGCCGTATTGGCAATACCGATATGTTTTCAACAATTTTCCGCGAGCAACTGAGTCGTACTGTGTCCATGGTCTCCGTATAGTAGGACAAACTATTTTGGACAGTCACACAGACTATGTGTTTGTTGCAGGGTGACCAAATCTTTAGTTTATACAGGGTGACATTGAAATCATGGATGAAATCATTTAAACGGTGCCTCTATACATGATTCAGAATATTTAGGGAATATTAATAAACAAATCAATTGACAAAAATGTATTACCCGGGTAAGGTATAACAGTTAAATGGTTTGCTTATTTGCTTACTCGAGCAATATTTTTTTTATTAATAGAGGTTTTTATTTATTTTCCCAAAATATTCAGAATCATGTGTAGAGTCATAATTTAAAAGGATGCTCATGATTTCAATTTCACCCTGTAGTTGTTGTCAAGTAGCAGTTTCAAGGAATAAAACTGATATAAATTCACTGTCAGTTTACGTACCTATATTAATTTCAATTCTACAAAATTAGTCCCTAACTGGGGACTTACGTATAATTATTTAATAGGTACCTGCCTACCTAATTGATATCCACCACTATCAATATCCGAGATAAAATAAATTAAAGCTAATTAGCAACATCGTTTATACGATCAACGGTACATTTATAGAATTAGGATGCATTAATAACTAAGACCATACTGATTCTAGTATCGATACTTAACGACTGAAGCTACTTTAGCGTACGTGTGTACCGTTCAATGAAAACTGGCGATCGTATCTTCATTTAATTTAGAGCACAGTAACATTTTGAAGATAGCCTATAAAAGCCCGAGTTTAAATGAGACCGTAAAATGGTTACATTAACCTTTCACCGCCACTATTTATGTGGAGTAATTGTTTTATTTTTTTCATGAACTTCATTTTTAACTTCGTCCACGAGACGTTGGAACATTTGAGAAATGTAAGGTATACAATGTAGTAACCTACATATACATATTTTGATGAATGCACTTTTTAATATATAGAGAGAATCAATTAATATTTTTCTGGGATTCTAATGAAGAATACGAAAAATAAATATAATAATAAAGTACTTGTCAAATTTCTAGTCCATTATGTTTCATTTTAAAGCGATATTCTGATCCTGTTCAAGGACGGTATAATAGATTTACTGTCGTAAATTTTACGAATACCAACCTTAGATAGATCATCACATATTATCGGTACTAAGCCTTTAAAAATCATTATAAACCGTCCTCAAAATATTATCATTATTGTTGTGTTGTTTGTTATTTTCATTATTCTTCGCCCAAATTCCAATTGAATAAGATCTATATAATGCTGATTGTATTGTAGAACACGGCAAAACAAAAGACGACCGCGTCCAGTAATGAAATGTTTATTGGACTCTGAAGCCGTCCGCGAGGTTTCGCGCCTCGAGCGTGGATAACGAGCTGTAAATGACGTTTACAGACATTCAATCAAACCAGCGATTGGACGATGGATGGCCGACGCGCGTGAGCATTCATTGCGATCCAATTCAGAGTAAGTACCTAATTAAGCATTTTTATTGTTGGCGAAATAACTGAACAATCTTATCTGTCTTCAAAACGTGTTTGGTTTTAGAGTTATTCTTGAGTATCCCGTTTAACTGATAAACTAATTAAAATTGCTCATGCCGGAAATAAGTGTTTTATGTAGTTATATCTAATGCTGATAGTGAAACATTTTTAGACCCAAAAGAAGATGGTTGGATAATTTGGTTACCTTAATTTTTCAGTAAATATCTGCCCAATAAGTACTCTATATTATTAAATCTTTTCCACTCATTCGTATTCAGAAACCGCAGTTATGCGTTTAAATAATTCCCACATTGTACACAATTCCCAGTAGAGATATGTCAAATTCTGTCGTTCGGTTCCCGCCTGTAACAGTGGGAACAAGCAGTGAGACGGACGCGCGTCATTCACCGCGCGATGCGTTAACGAGCACATGCAAATACCGGGTGCTTCGTGCTAACAATATCCACGCTATGTGTACCTGATGTACGGGCTTGTAACGACGAATCTAGACGAACACACACCAATTGTATGGCTCCGAATTATAAACTAAGCAACATACACTCATCAATAAAGTCTAAGCAACAAGGGTATTATTAGTGTTTATTTTGTGTGTTTTAGCCGATGGAGAGCCATCGCTAATGCCTTGGGAGATCCAACAGATTATTAAAAAGTTGCTAGGAATGTTTTTTTTATTATTTAATTAATGCATTAGATTTTTTTTTATATAGGAAGTTGTTATTTTTTTCAGTTTCAGCAATATTTTAGGTTTCATAATACCTAACTTTTTTTTTTTCACTAGCAAGCTTTTATTAAATTACTAAATTAAAATGAGCATTAAATTACGCTTCCATTGGTGTATAACATCTAAAACAGAAACTGTTGAATTTAAAATAAACACTAATAATACCCTTGTTGCTTAGACATTTTGATGAGTGTATAAGCCTAACACAGTGGTGTTATTTGTGCAGTAGACGACCAAAGAAAGCTAAACTGCTGAAAGTATTTAGGCAATTTTAATAAAAAAATACACTGTCCCCTATATTGCAGGTGGGTAGATTAGTGGAAAGGCCCAGCCAACCCAGTTTTCGTGGACGGCGGGCTTAAATATTAGAGTTAACAATGTCGGAGTACGTAATAGATAGCCACTGGGACAGCAACCTAACATAATCTCTACCGTGAATTTTTAATTGATTTTATCCTCTGAGAAAGATGGCTCTAGTCTTAAATACATACACAAACATTATCTACTACTGTTAGAAATGAGAGCAAACTTTTGTGTGTAGAGATTCGCTGTTAGTAATCTTTTCGCAATTTATCGCAGTTACATTTATTTAGTTTGTTAGCTGTTCACAAATATTCGCAAATCGCCCTCACGTCACATGTATAGATGTAATCTAGTGGCTATTTTAACGAGGTAATGATTGAATGAATGAGAGTTGCAAATGCATATTTACCTGCTATATGCATGCTAAGATGGTGAATTGTTTGAAAATAAAATAATAAGTGGTCAAATTATTTACTTACGATAGACTCAAATATTTAATCGAAAAATAAATGACCTATATAGTCTGAAAACTACACTGAAATTCAGAATAAACTATAGTTAGTAGTTTTTTTTACTTCATAAACATTAAATTGTCCTCATTTTTTCGTCGACTATCATGCTGACATGTGAAAGCTTTAGCAAAGTACTTTAGCAAAAACAAATAATAATAAATAAATAATAATATCCTGGGACATTTTTTACACACGGCTACCTGATCCCAAACTAAGCAGAGCTTGTACTATGCAAACCAGATAACTGATATTACTACATATACTACTTTTTTATTTGTAAATACATACTTAATATACATATACACCCAGACTCCGGACATACAGATATGTTCATGCACACAAATGCATGTCACGGGTAGGAATCGAACCTACGACCTGCAGCGTGAATGTCGCCTCCGCGCCAACCACGCTAACGGGCTCGTCAAAATGAATGATTAAGTAAGTTCATAAATAACTAAATTAAATTAAAACACATTTATTAGATTAAATCCACATTGTTAAACTTACTTTCTCCTTCAAACACTATAAATAACGCTTCGCAGCGGGAATTTTGATCTTATTTGTTTTAAATAACCATAAATTATGCTGAATGAATGTATTCCAGGCTCCGCGTGATTCCTACGGGGGTACGCGGCAAGATTCCTATAAAAATGATAAACGCTTGTCGCCCCAGTCGGCATAAAAAAAGAATACCTTATAAGGCGTAAGCAGAAACGGTAAGTAAACATATTCATTTAATGTTGGCGCTCCACATGGTGTATTGGTATAAAATATTTGCGTTAATTTTCCACAGTAAATTGTCTATAAGTAACTATAATTTTAATTGGCCAAATAGGTACGGTGATATTTGGCCAAATTAACAAAATGTTGGCCTGCCAGCATCAATGAAACATTAAAGTTATACATAATCTACTGCAATACAAAGAGTATTGGGAAATAATCTCTCTAGAAATATTTTGATACGTTTACTCATATCGTGGGATATTTTAAAATTAATTTCATTAAGAACCCTATCATCAATGAGACAGTGAATAAATGGTTTATAGGTTCCCAATTATCTCCTATAGTCACATTATGGATCGCCACGTAAACGTTTACGTTTGCATGAAAATATTTCACTCAATTTTGATATCTATTGCTCACACACAATGTCCATGGGAATATCGATATTCGGTAATCGTTAATCGGTCCTGTTATAATTCGATTTGGTTAGAGATGTCCACACCTCTGGGTGGGCGCCGACCTCCCGCTATCACGAAATTAAAACTCCAAAATGTATCGCGTGGGCCATAACATAAACATTTGTTAATCAGTCATAGATATTTGTTTCAACGTCATTTTTCTATGGATTATGTGAATTAATATCATATTTGTATGCTTACCTATATGATAATTCCCTGTTTACAATATTATTGAATGAGTATACTGAACAGATAGTCACAACCTTTCGAAATATGGATGAAGTTCGCTAACCCTAGTCTCCTTCACATTGACAGGGCGTGTGCATCTGGTATAATGATATGAAATCTGGTTCCACTATGGTATATTTCTGCCTACATCTTCAGGAAATGGGCGTGATGATAGTAATAGATCAACCAACTACATTAAATAAAGTCATATTGTGACATGCCTCTATTAGTTTTACTTGTCAACCTTACCGACCGACCTTACCTTACCACCCTACCGACACATAACCGAAATCTTACCGAACCTGACGAAACCTTACCGAAACCTTACCGAAACCTCTGGTATTACATAGCAAGCAAATGTTACCATTGAGTTTTTACTGATCGCACAGAGATGGGCTAGTTTAATGGCAGTTCCAGTAGCGAGATCGTCTATTGTAGTCGAAGATATGGTAAAACTTTAGCGATGAGCTGTATAATTTTGCACACGTGTATACTGGGAATAATAAATATTTATGAGGCCACTCTTCCAAGTCTGGTGAATTGCAGTGTAATCGAGTAAAATTTTATCGCAACAATGTTTATACATTGCTCCGAATCATGTCAGAACTGCTCAATTACTTATCAAGATGATTTTACTGAAACACATGATGGATATTTTGAGTGTGCAATGTTGTACGGAATTATTTTTCATTATGCCCTTCTGTCTTTTCCATACGCTGAATTACAACTTTGTCTGTTGATGTTCAATTAGCATAAAACCTATTTAAAATTCGAATATATGAAGTTTCACTTCACTGGATTTTGTTTTGGACTGGATTTTTTGATTTGTATGTTCTATAGATTGGCCAGTAAAACAAGCTTGAAACTAATAATTTTGAAAACTACTTCTGTTTATCTAGTTTCAGCTATGTGAGCTATGGCCGAACATCCTTACAAGCATGATTTCAACGTTTATACAGATGAGACATCACAGTGAGATGTCACTTGAAAACTCTCTCTAGTTGGGGCGATGTCTAGGTTTAAACATCCGTGAATATAGAAAAGAATCACACTCCAGCTACTTCTTGCACAATTCAAACAACTGTAATTAAAATTGTTTACACTGTAAACCGTATTGTTACAAAGTACTCGCAACAGGTCGTTTGAAGACAATGTTAAGGGCGGATTACGGCCCAATTATTGTTATCTCAAATTGTTTTATTGTTATTGTTTGCATCGCTTGTAAACTTTTGATGATAGAGTTACAGAGCGCATTCTTTTCGAATTTTCATGAGAATAGTTGTTAACTTAAAAATATTTATTAATAGCCACGTCCAGATGTTGCACATGCCACGCGAAGCAAATTGCCTCATGAAGTTCGACTTGCCTCGCGCGACGCAAATGCGCGCCCTGCCTCATCTGAGCACTCACATTTGCCTCGCCTAGTTTGGCATAAATAGGTATGAGCCACAACGATAATGTCAAACTGATTGCTCGGGTATATATACCCTTCTTTGTCTAGAGTGTCAGTTGCCTCGGCATGCTACTGAGGTAAACATCGTGCTTCGCGGGGCATGTGGGTGAGCGGCCTCGCGCGGCATGTGCGACATCTGGACGTGGCTATTTATACACATATTCGTTTAAATTCTCTCACATAGTTTTAAACGACACTTATGGCTTTCGGTAACCTAAATGAAAACATAAAACGACCCACTAATATCTTTCCAATCTACGCTATATAACATTATAAAAAATCTAGTTAAGTTTAACTAGTTGCTTTGATTGCCCCATTTCTATACGTAACTGATGCCCATAAAAAATCGAGATAAGATCAGTGAACATAAAATAAATATCCTTCACACGTAGCTGTGTTCAAAATATTTGCATCTACATGAACATAAACGAGCTATAAATTAAAAGTTATGATCATTAATGAACTAGTTTTAATTTATCACCAGACACTTGATAAATAATATGGGTTGCTACGAAATATTAATCGGATGGAGCTGGACGCGACATTCCCCTGCCTAGACTAGGCATTCTTAATATCGTCATTTATCGTAATAGCTATACAGGATGACTTCAAAATTGTTGGCATTATTATGAACTATGACTCTATTTGGAATCAGATTATTTCAAGAACATTCAATAGGACAGACTTATAAAAAAATTATTGATAATAACCGAGGGATTTTAATCCCATAAGCGTTATTTTAATAATGAGCAACTTAGTAATGAGAACTCATAATTTGATTGCTTACCTGAGCAACAAACAATGTTAACTCCTTGTTTTTCATGTTTGTTCTTGAGTATGTAATTTTACTAAAACGTAGTTTCACAAACTGGATGTGTGAAATTTGCGATACGATTTGGTAAAGAACCCGTTTCAGATTCATTTTTGATTGCATGTACTACGTAAAGTCATACATTGCCAACCAATTTACAGTCACCCTGTATAAAAATGAAAATTTAATTGCAATACCTATTACTTTATGAATACGTAAATAAAACAGAAATCTATGATATATCTTTCGATTGGAGGATTTAATTGTGGGAATGAATCAATTCATTAATTAATTGTTCGCTCATTCCTATTAGGATGCAATTAGGTTTTATTATGCATACAAGCTGCTTCAGAAATTAATAGTACTTTAACTGACAAAAATACTAAACCCTTTAACAGTAATTAGACAACTTTTGTTGTACCTACACCCCCAAATTCATAGAAAGTTATGATCGACTTGCAGTGGAATTACAAATCACATTCGTTCCTAAAAATGCTTTTCAAAACCATTGTAAACTGGCTTAAATCTCTATGAATTTGGGGTTTGGTATTTAACAGATGAATAGAGCCATATTTTGAGTATATGCATTATTCCTGCCTTAAGTTTTTATCCACATAAGACAGACAGAAGTGTTAAAATTGTGAAGCCGCTATCAGCTGTTTGTGGCATCCAGGCGGAAAAGATTTTAAGGTGATACAAATGTTCAACTGGGTGGGTCTAAGTAAATGGTTAGATGAAGCAGCTGGCTTATGTGCAATATAAAGTATACAACATTAAACCTCATATGGTCGGGAATAAAATGGCTTAGCCGATTTACTTTAAATGTTACCAAATTTTGTAGAAATCGATTTCAAAATATGAAATTGTCAACCTTAATCGTAAATGTTCTCCATAGCAACTGAACAGATTTACGTGAAACCTATACCAGAAAAATTGTCAAGACTTGTCTAAGAATCCGTGGATCCAAGATTTAATAATAGTCATTTTATTTAAAAAATAATCAATAATAACCTTAAATATGCTACAAACGTCATGGGTCATCATGACTTGGACTGCAAAATGTTCGTCGCAGATCCGCGATGGCGGCCTCCAAAGCTGGACGTGCGCGCAAATTTTTGCGTGAAATTCGTAAAAAAATTACGTCTTCTTAGCATTTTATGAATTAAATCACGTTTTAAATAGTTTAAATATAATATTGAACATAATTTTTAGGATATTATATGATTACAAATATTTTTAAATTAATATTTATGTCAGTGACGCGTTTTGTTGTCATCATAGATTATGAATAATATAGAATGATGAATAGGTATATGATTAAAAAGCATAATCGTCCTCTAAAAACCGCTTACCTACTTTCTAATCTTATTGTCTTGCCTAACAACAACAACAGGTTGGGCTAACAATCAGAAGGTCCCAGGTTCGATCCCCGGTGGGGCATGCACCAATGGATGAATTTTCATCTATGTGCATAATTTACAGTTCGCTGACGGCGAGAGAAAACATCGTGAGGGAACCTACCTATCCCTCGGGATTAGGTAATAGTCAGTTCCTGTATACACGGCGACAAGATTCACCACCTGTCACGTTGGGTTCTGACTATACAGGATGAATTTTTCAAGTGAGCGTGGATGGCCAAATCCGAAACTATGAGTGATATCGAAAAGTACTCAAAAAAATCTCGGGGCTGATTTTGATGAAAACTAAAACTGCATCATTGGGTTTTTGAAAAAACAATAGTCGTAGCCAGGAATCGAACTAGTTGATTAAGAATAAAAAACCACATACTGTATTATTACAGCATTCGATAGTGTCGCTGATAAGAAATGAATTTTGAGAAGTAATTACAATTTTCATCAAAATCAGCCCCGAGATTCTTTTGAGTACTTTTTGATATCACTCATAGTTTCGGATTTGGCCATCCACGCACACTTGAAAAATTCACCTGTATAGTCAGAACCCAACGTGACAGGTGGTGAATCTTGTCGCCGTGTATACAGGAACTGACTATTACCTAATCCCGAGGGATAGGTAGGTTTCCTCACGATGTTTTCTCTCGCCGTCAGCGAACTGTAAATTATGCACATAGATGAAAATTCATCCATTAGTGCATGCCCCAACGGGGATCGAGCCTGGGACCTTTTGATTGTTAGCCCAACCTGTTCACCACAGTCGCTTGCAGTGCAGTTGTTATCCCGAGATTCGAGTCTTCATGATTTTCCCTGTTTTCGGAACAATACACACTTAGGTGTTGTAATTATTATGTATTGTTCCGAAAACTAGCAAAGTGGAAGCTCAAAGAACCCCAGCGAGACAGTGGAGCACATCTTGCTTCATTGCCCTGTATTTGCACGCCAAAGATATGATGCACACACAAACATAATAAAATTTGTACGGAACCCTCAGAGCACGAGTCCTACTTGCACTTGTCCGGTTTTAATTTGTAATGAGTAGCCCAAATACAAATTTTCATGTCTCTAGCTTCAGAAAAATTGGGACGCCTATACAAACTTGCACCCCCTATTTTACACCGTTAGAGGTGAAATGATCAAAAACGCTGAAATTACTATTCTTAGTTAATAAGAAGCCTAAATACAAATTTTATTGTGCCTAGCTTTAGAAAAATTTGAACCCCCATATAAACTTCCACCCCTTATTTTACCCCCTTGGGGGTAGAATTTTCAAAAGCGCTGAAATTACTAATTTGGATTTGTATTAGTAGCCTAAATAGAAATTTTCATGTTTCTAACTTCAGAAATGAGGGAATTCCATACAAACTTCCACCCCTTATTTTACCCCCTTAGGGTAAGAATTTTCCAAAATCCTTCCTTTGCTCTTCTTTTACGCTATGAAAGGTACCTACTGTCCCAATTTCATATTTGTGTCACCAGCGGTTTGGGCTGTGCACGTTTTGACGGACGGACAGATAGATAGACGGACAAAAAAGTGATTCTATAAGGGTTCCGTTTTTTCCTTCTGAGGTACGGAACCCTAAAAACTCACAAAACGAGGCGTTTTGTGGAGCAAGTATTTTATTTTTAATTATACCATATATTATTATTATCATGGAGCTGCTCCAGACCCATGGCTCTGGCTTGAAAATCTTGACCTTACATGAAAATTAGTACCTATTTCGGCTACTCAGCCTACAAATACAAATATTCATGTCTCTAGCTTCAGAAAAACTGGGACTATCCATAGATACTTTCTCCCCTTAATTGTTGAATTCTCAAAAATCCTTCCTGTGGTCTTCTTCTACGCTATAAAAAGTTAAAATTTCATGTTTCTAACCCAAGCGGTTTAGGCTGTGCACGTTTTGACAGACGGACAGATAGACTGGCGGGCGAAACAGTGATCCTATGAGGGTTGCATGCATGCCCGGCATGCGTTGCATTGCCACTCCATCCGTCCGTCATCCTCCATCAATACATCAGTCAAATAAGGGGTAACCTTTTCCAAAAATGTGCGCGTACTAGGTCGCAGGCACAGCTAGTAACTAATAAGGATTAGTACTATTTTTATTTCAGTTATTACCCGATGTTGTCAACATTTTTTCTTGTTTTCAGTTATTTTGAATTTTAAGTTGTTTTAATTTTACTTATTTTGTCCTATAATATTAAACATTTAAATTATGTACTAGTCGTTTTTAAGTAGTACTTACTACCTATTACCCAGTGTTGGGCAAAATTAATATTCAGAACAATTAAAAATTAACAGTTAGTGAGCTTTTATTTACAATATCAACAAAATAACAATAAAAAAGATTACAAAGAAAAAATAACCTACCCACCTACCTATTAATAAAAATGTAGTACTTAAATTGTACTTAAGATTTAGTGACCGCTAAATCCGCTTGCTAGTTGACCGCTTTTTGCTCAAACAATGTCGTAGGACCGCGAGTTGAATTTTTTGAATTTAGAATTTTCGATACGCCACGACACATCAAAAAGACGACATGATAAATCAAAAACAGAAGTGACTCATATACTAAACTCGTATCTTGCCTACTTTTATTTAGTCGTATAAGGGTAACTTCGTAAAGGAAAATGTTCACTAAATCTTAAGTACAATTTAAGTACTACATTTTTATTAATAGGTAGGTGGGTAGGTTATTTTTTCTTTGTAATCTTTTTTATTGTTATTTTGTTGATATTGTAAATAAAAGCTCACTAACTGTTAATTTTTAATTGTTCTGAATATTAATTTTGCCCAACACTGGGTAATAGGTAGTAAGTACTACTTAAAAACGACTAGTACATAATTTAAATGTTTAATATTATAGGAAAAAATAAGTAAAATTTAAACAACTTAAAATTCAAAATAACTGAAAACAAGAAAAAATGTTGACAACATCGGGTAATAACTGAAATAAAAATAGTACTAATCCTTATTAGTTACTAGCTGTGCCTGCGACCTAGTACGCGCACATTTTTGGAAAAGGTTACCCCTTATTTGACTGATGTATTGATGGAGGATGACGGACGGATGGAGTGGCAATGCAACGCATGCCGGGCATGCATGCAACCCTCATAGGATCACTGTTTCGCCCGCCAGTCTATCTGTCCGTCTGTCAAAACGTGCACAGCCTAAACCGCTTGGGTTAGAAACATGAAATTTTAACTTTTTATAGCGTAGAAGAAGACCACAGGAAGGATTTTTGAGAATTCAACAATTAAGGGGAGAAAGTATCTATGGATAGTCCCAGTTTTTCTGAAGCTAGAGACATGAATATTTGTATTTGTAGGCTGAGTAGCCGAAATAGGTACTAATTTTCATGTAAGGTCAAGATTTTCAAGCCAGAGCCATGGGTCTGGAGCAGCTCCATGATAATAATAATATATGGTATAATTAAAAATAAAATACTTGCTCCACAAAACGCCTCGTTTTGTGAGTTTTTAGGGTTCCGTACCTCAGAAGGAAAAAACGGAACCCTTATAGAATCACTTTTTTGTCCGTCTATCTATCTGTCCGTCCGTCAAAACGTGCACAGCCCAAACCGCTGGTGACACAAATATGAAATTGGGACAGTAGGTACCTTTCATAGCGTAAAAGAAGAGCAAAGGAAGGATTTTGGAAAATTCTTACCCTAAGGGGGTAAAATAAGGGGTGGAAGTTTGTATGGAATTCCCTCATTTCTGAAGTTAGAAACATGAAAATTTCTATTTAGGCTACTTATACAAATACAAAATAGTAAATTCAGCGCTTTTGAAAATTCTACCCCCAAGAGGGTAAAATAAGGGGTGGAAGTTTATATGGGGGTTCCAATTTGTCTAAAGCTAGGCACAAGAAAATTTGTGTTTAGGCTTCTTATTAACTAAGAATAGTAATTTCAGCGTTTTTGATCATTTCACCTCTAACGGTGTAAAATAGGGGGTGCAAGTTTGTATAGGCGTCCCAATTTTTCTGAAGCTAGAGACATGAAAATTAGTATTCGGGCTACTCATTACAAATTAAAACCGGACAAGTGCAAGTAGGACTCGTGCTCTGAGGGTTCCGTACAAATTTAATTATGTTTGTGTGTGCATCATATCTTTGGCGTGCAGATACAGGGCAATGAAGCAAGATGTGCTCCACTGTCTCGCTGGGGTTCTTCGAGCTTCCACTTTGCCAGTTTTCGGAACAATACATAATAATTACAACACCTAAGTGGGTATTGTTCCGAAAACAGGGAAAATCATGGAGACTCGAATCTCGGGATAACAACTGAACAGGTTGGGCTAACAATCAAAAGGTCCCAGGCTCGATCCCCGTTGGGGCATGCACCAATGGATGAATTTTCATCTTTGTGCATAATTTACAGTTCGCTGACGGCGAGAGAAAACATCGTGACGAAACCTACCTATCCCTCGGGATTAGGTAATAGTCAGTTCCTGTATACACGGCGACAAGATTCACCACCTGTCACGTTGGGTTCTGACTATACAGGGTGAATTTTTCAAGTGTGCGTGGATGGCCAACTCCGAAACTATGAGTGATATCGAAAAGTACTCAAAAGAATCTCGGGGCTGATTTTGATGAAAATTGTAATTACTTCTCAAAATTCGTTTCTTATCAGCGACACTATCGCATGCTGTAATAATACAGTATTTGGTTTTTTATTCTAAATCAACTAGTTTGATTCCTGGCTACGAATATTGTTTTTACGGTAAACTTAAGGAAAGAGCTAATTTTAAACAAAATACTATTTTATTTCTCTTAAGTTACCTAACTATTAAACCTAAACTGATTAATTGTTCAAAAATGATTGAAAATTTGTAATTAGAACATAATGTTGTGAAGATGACTGCGCTGCGAAGGTAAATAAATAAAAATATTGAGCATAATTTCGAACAAGGTAAAGGTAATGTACGTATGACTTATTACAGTCAACTTGAAAATATGCAGCAGTTTATTAAAAAACTCAGTTTTTATTAAGTTTGCCGTATGTCATTACTTCCCAGAATTCGTTCCTTATCAGCGACACTATCGAATGGTGTAATAATACAGTAAGTGGTTTTTTCAACTAGTTCGAAATCAACTAGTTCGATTCCTGGCTACGAATTTAGGTTTCTTCAAAAATCCAATGATGCAGTTTTAGTTTTCACCAAAATCGGCCCCGAGACTTCTTTGAGTACCTTTCGATATTCCTTATAGTTTTGGAATTGGCCATCCACGCACACTTGAAAAATTCACCCTGTATAAACGTGGGCTTTGAGTTGGTTAATACCTCTACAATGGGGTGGTGTATATCCACTCAAGCCTCTGACTACCCCCGAATGGGGATAAAAAGTGTGACGTTACATTTCTAAAAAAATATTTAACAGGTGATGACACTAAATAAATTTAGCACTGCAAATTTAGCTGCTTATTAAATTTGGACACATCCCTAAGAAGCTGTGATGTTTATTTGATGTATGGTTTAGTAATGTCGAGCATTGAACTCCGGTCTCCCAACTTAATCCTGATGCTCAATAAAACTAAACATATAGTAAACATTGCCGACCTGAAGGGAAGGGGTAGGGGAGAAGGGGGGGGGGGGGGGGTTTGGGCTTACGGCTCTCTCACTCATCGTACGAAACGCAGCTGTAATAGCTGCTTTACGCCGATCTTCTATGAGAGGGTGGTACTACCCCACCAAACGGTGGTTAGTCCAGCTTAAAAATAAGCAAACAAAAATAATTTCGTATCACTAATATTAAGTAGTATGAATAACATCAACTGAAACACGCTTAACATCAGGCGGGCCGTACGCATGTTTTTTTGTCTTGGCTTTTCTTGTCGCATATAGCCAGTGTCAAATACCTACCTATAATAATATAGATTTTCAATGTTGCACTTCGCCACTTCCCGCCAAAAAAAAACAAGTTTGTGTAGCAACTCAGTGGTATAAAAATATATCATAGGTAAGACAAAAACTATGAAAAAATTAAATGTAACGTCACGACTTTTATCCCCATTCGGGGGTAGTCAGATGCGTGAGTGGCCATACACCACCACATTGTGGAGGGATTAACCAGCTCAAAGCCCACGTTTCACCAGATAGTCAGAACCCAACGTGACAGGTGGTGAATCTTGTCGCCGTGTATACAGGAACTGACTATTACCTAATCCCGAGGGATAGGTAGGTTTCCTCACGATGTTTTCCCTCACCGTCAGCGAACTGTAAATTATGCACATAGATGAAAATTCATCCATTGGTGCATGCCCCACCGGTGATCGAACCTGGGACCTTCTGATTGTTAGCCCAACCTGTTGTTGTTGTTAGACAAGACAATAAGATTAGAAAGTAGGTAAGCGGTTTTTAGAGGATTATGCTTTTTAATCATATACCTATTCATCATTCTATATTATTCATAATCTATGATGACAACAAAACGCGTCACTGACATAAATATTAATTTAAAAATATTTGTAAGCATATAATATTCTAAAAAATATGTTCAATATTATATTTTAACTATTTAAAACGTGATTTAATTCATAAAAAGCTAAGAAGACGTAACATTTTTACGAATTTCACGCAAAAATTTGCGCGCACGTCCAGCTTTCAACGGCGCCATTGCGCTACTGCCAGGAACATTTTGCCGGCCAAGTCATGATGACCCATGACGTTTGTCGCATATTTAAGGTTATTATTGATTATTTTTTAAATAAAATGACTAATATTAAATCCTGGATCCACGGATTCTTAGACAAGTCTTGACAATTTTTCTGGTATAGGTTTCACGTAAATCTGTTCAGTTGCTATGGAGAACATTTACGATTAAGGTTGACAATTTCATATTTTGAAATCGATTTCTACAAAATTTGGTAACATTTAAAGTAAATCGGCTAAGCCATTTTATTCCCGACCATATGAGGTTTAATGTTGTATACTTTATATTGCACATAAGCCAGCTGCTTCATCAAACCATTTACTTAGACCCACCCAGTTGAACATTTGTATCACCTTAACGCGTTGTTTTTATAAAATGTCATCACGGCTAGGCTGAACTGATTTCTAATATTTTTTTTCTCAGGGTAATAAATAAGCATTGCTATTTCAAGATGAACGCATTCGCTTTAGATGCAAAAATGTGTTAATGTTTGCAAAGATTAGTCGCCTTTATTTCATTTTACTCAAGTATTTAGTAGCTTCAATGTAAGGGTAAACTCTACCCTGTTCACTAATACACATCGCGATGTAAATCTCTGGTAATTTGTCATGACTTCGCTATCTTGTCAAATGAGGGAATGTAATATGTAACAATCGGAGATCGTCCGGCCCAATCCGTCGCTGATATCGATGCACCGTCACTGTTCTGTCATTTTATCATGTTTAACGATGACAGTTTGATGACAGCCATGAATACCAACTGAGGACTCATAAGCTTTTTTTATATAAATACACATTGACATAGAAAGTTAAGGTTAACTGTGTGTTGTATTTAAGTGCAATTTATTCAAGTTTTTATTAGTAAAAACCTCATATCTGAAATCGGCAGTGCAGCTGGAACATATTACACGTAGGTATTTAGGTACTTAGGTACTATTGGAATTTTATTTACAACGAGTTGTAATAAAAATGCAGCTACTTAATTGTGTTTAAGGGCTTACTTCATCGGGAATAATGCTCTTGGCATAGTGGTCGTGGTTATCATTTGGAGCTACCATCGGAAGGTGCTAACTGTGTGTAAAAATTGTACCCGACATTCCGATAGGTACATACTACTTTCTTTTATTGATAACATAATTGCTAAAATAAGGATTTAAATAATGTGAAAGTATACAACGGTGTACAACATCCATCTCCTTTGAAGTCCAACAGAGATTATGTCATCGAGTTCCCACGAGTAATGGATCGCGCGACACCGGGGGATCAAAGTGCTCTTGCGCATAATCGCGGACATCATGTCCCGCGCGATGGCCCGTGAGCGCGCATGCGACAGCTATGCCTGTTAATTTAAACGTACGCGATCAATATTAAAAATTATCACTTCATCTAAGTATACATTGAGATGATTAATAAATAATAAAAAAATGCAGGTAAATCTACTGAAATTGATCGAGGTGTTGGGTACCAAAACCTAGTAAAACCGCCTCCCTTCTCTCTTTCCTTCCCTCTGTCCCACTCTACTGCAAGCATCTCCTTCTAACACGAAAGGCATAACTCGCACGTTACCGACGTGAAGGGGGGTTTAACTAGGGAAGGTTAAGCAGTTACTGTAGCCTATCTATAGGCCGCTTAACATCAGGCAGACCGTAGGCGTAGGTATGCTCGTTTGCCACCTTAGTTACTTATATAAAAAAACCTGTCATACCATTGGTACTTACCCCTTAAAGCCAATACAGCCGGTATTATTGCTTTTACATCAAACATTTTCACAAGTACCCAGCAAAGTTTTAAAAGTAACTTTTATGAAGAACGTTTCCTCTTATTTTGGCAACATTCATCACCAAAATTACATTCATGATACAAATGGTTGCATTTAAATCAAATCAAAGGGACGTTGCTAACAACATAATCGGCCGGCAAGCGTACCGAATGTGGTTTCAGTCGCAATATTGGATTTGAACCGTACATAATTAATAATTACACTTGTTCAGCGCCGCGATTTAGACGGGAACAAATTGAGACAATTAATGCTAATATAGTGAATATAGATTTTACATCGTGAGACTTTGTATTGAATTTTTAAGTACTATATTTTCGTCGACAGAGTTAACTGACATGGTGTACTTTTAGATACAATAAAAGTATATAAATCTATAAAAGAAATTAAGATATTGAAACATACCTAATTCAAACATTATTGCAAAATAATTTTCGGTACTAATAACTTTTGTATACGACTTCTACAAATTCACAAAAAAATATTGTTCTCCATACAAACTCGGCCAGTTTTTATAAACCAATTTTTATAATTTGTATTTTAATAAATCAGTAGAACGGAACTTATTAATTTTAATGATAGAAATAATGGTCTTGGAGCTTTAGTAAACATACTGAAAATAACTTCTCATTTAAATTCCAAAACTCATCAAAATACCGTTTTCTATCACGAGCACTGAATAACCAGATCTAGATCACAATTCCAGATAGCACACCACAGTGGCAGTGCTAGCTCTGGTAATTTAATGTCTCACGCGAGTTTGAACGCAAGTGATTGGCTGCGCCTAGATCAGGCGCATACCGCGCCCGATCATTCAGTTTTGACGCCGAAACGCAAAGATATAATGTCATAAAATGCGTGCTC
The DNA here is from genome assembly GCA_947859195.1 of Drymonia ruficornis. NCBI lineage: Eukaryota > Metazoa > Arthropoda > Insecta > Lepidoptera > Notodontidae > Drymonia > Drymonia ruficornis. The sequence goes on along the minus strand of OX401910.1, from coordinate 9,571,078 downwards.
GGGCGAGACATGCGAGGCATGTGGACGCACCAATTGGCGCGTAAGATACGTACCTGCAGTTAACTGCGCCTTAATAAACAGAGTGATTCCTACTCGACTCCCGATGCAGCGGTATAAAGGATCGCTTTAATTGAGTTACTTATCTCAAAATTTATACACTACAATTGCTAAAACTGTCCGGTATTTATGCATTCTGTTTAGCGGACACGATTCTAATCACGGAATAAGTCATAACTGGAAAGGACATGTAAGTGCGCCACACGTGACCGTATGTATGAGCAAGCTCATGTGCCAATATCAACTAAAATATGCGTTCATAACTTAAAGGGTGGTCTGTGCTATCTAGTTGCCGAGCAATTATCATTATCATAGGACGAATTAAATACCTTTTATCTATATAGAACTATTAACTCGGTTTAATACCTATACACAGCTTATAATAATTATTATTCTCTTATCCACTTAAAACTTTCTTAACAGAATATTTACTACAATCTTGTTAAAGAATAACCCATCAATATTGTTATATGTTTCGTCTCTGAACACTAAATAAATATAAAAATAAGTGAAAATATGAAAGGCTTATGATAGCAAATGTTTTCCTAAGATTTAATAACACAGGGGCGTAAAGTTAATATACGTTTATAGTTATCTACTATAAGCGTCGGCCGCATAGCGTTTATAACTTCATCCGGGAATATCTTCCTGATTGCTTAAGAGACAAGAACCATTAAACTAAAATACGGCCTTTAGTCTACTTTAATCTCATCTGAACTCATCAGCTCACAGTTAAACGTACCGAAATCCGCATTAAGTTTTCTTATGGTACATATAAAACTGTTTGACCATCGTTACGCGGAGCGCTGTCTTGAATGAAACGGTTATTATAAACATTTACCGCTCCCTCATTAAATATGAGCATTGATATTAAAAAAAGAATTAGGTTAGTGTATTATTAAAATTCCAATTCATTTCAAATAAACTTTATAATCAATTTCGGGGGAGAAAATCGTCTTTTATGTTTAATTAAGTGAAAGTTGATAGAAAACAGTAAGGAATCTAATAATTATTTCTACTAGTATTATGATTATGATACGTTGATTGGAATTAGTTGAGGAGGCTATGAGTGACACCGAAAAATAAAAGCTAGGTAGTCCATAACTTAAATTATGCATCTCATCATCAGCCTATTGCTGTCCACTACTAGATATAGGCCTCCCCCAATGCACGCCACTGAGCTCGGTCTTCAGCTCTTTGCATTCAGTTTTTGCCAGCCACCTCCGCAGGCCGTCACTTCACCTAAGCTCCTAATATTAATTAAGATAACTATGAACTGGACTCCTACTTGACTTGGTCCCGGGTAGCAACCGGGTAGACCGGAGCAAGTGGAAAAAGAGACGGGAGGCCTTTGCCCTGCAGTGGGACAGTACAGGCTAGAAATGAAATACGGATAACTATAATAATGCAGTAAGCCACTTTTGTAAGGAACAAAAGCAGTACTTATTCGAAGATTAAGTTCTATCATCATGTCTTGCTCATCTTTTGCATCGAACATTTCAATTTACATCAAAATACGACTGTACCAACCTTATAAACGTGAATGTTAAACCGTGGGTAAGCGGCCAAACTCATGGGCACCGGTTAACTGACACGATCAAAGTACACTGCGATCCCAGCGCTTGCATTCCCAGTTACTACTGGTAGGGTGACATTGTATCATGGGTAACCCTGGACACGAATTGTTTTTCAGGACGAGTTGAATAGCTTTTAAAATTTCTGGATAACTTTTTTATGAAAATCTGTCAGTGAGTTTAGTTTAGTATCAGTATAATAAGTATTTTGGAAAATGTAATACGAAGTATGACGACTTTTTAATACTAATTTTTGGTGTATTATCTACAATACGATATAATGAGGATTAATGAACGTCTCTATGCTCGTTATAAAGACAAAAAGTAGAGTAAGAGCGAGAGTAAGAAAGGTAGAGTAGGTTGTAGTATCAGCACTGAAGGTATTTTTTTAAATAGGAACAATATTCTTTTTGTTTCCAACGATGGTCTCCCTATATGTGAATACTTACGCTCATCTCTCTTTAATTGATGTCGGTTTTTGAGTGTAGCAATAAGCCGCCTGCGCACGTCGTTCCCGCACCTCGACGCCGCGATGTATGGAATTTGTATTCAATAATTTAACCAGCCGCCTCGTGCTTTGGAGTATTCACAAGTTATTTATTTAAGCGTAATTTATTTTACTGATTAAAAAATAGATTTTATCCGAACACAGTTTCATCGTGGCTTAAATGTTTTATGGTTTACAAGTGACATTACGCGCTCGGTGTTGTTCGGTTCTTATGTTTTCGTCGACAGAGTTAAGAACGACCAGTCACTGCTATCAGAAGTGGAAAGGCTATAAATAAAACATACGTTCATTTAATTCTTCATTTAGAGTTACATTGTATACATTCCGTTGTTCATCAGTTTTAATATTGAAAGAAAGATTTCGTAGGAAAACTTCTTGAAACCAGTTTCTTGCAGTTTGTCTTTTGTAAAGAAAAAAAAAAAAAAAATGAAAGATGTAAAGATTGTAAAGAAAATGAAAGATTTTTTTGTAGGAAATACCTGGGGCCTAAATGGCCATATAGCCAGAAATTCTGATAAATTTTAGTATAATGGTCACCCATTTACGCAATTCGGGACCATATTACGGAAATTTTAAGGATTCTGCTAGAAAATCAGAAATATGAATTGGTTTTATAGAATTGCTATATGGCCATTTTAGGTCCGCAGTCACTATGTCAATAAACCTAATTGTATTCTTTGTAACTATTACCTATTCGAAAATTCTGTAAATAATTATTAATTTAAAATGACCTTCATATTCTGAGGTGGTAATTCTCGGTTTTTAACACTGAAAGTACAGTATAGTACAACATTAACACAATATCAATTTAATATCAAAGAACCCCTCAGAAAGTAACAAACCGCCTCATAATATGATGGACGATCCGCCGAGACAAAGGTTTCATCCCCAATGTATTTTTTGTGCGTTTCCCGTCGGCCGTACGGAGGGTACCTCGCGTACTGTATTGTCTTACTCGTGTCGCTACTTGGCATAAATCAGGCCACGTCAGGCCCTTCAGCGGAAACAGGTGTCTGATGAGGACACGCTTATTTCTCAATGCTCCTCCGCACTTTAGTTCTGAGGACTAATGAAGCTGATTTTGTGTACATTTGTGAATTTTTTTGTAAATTAATTCCTAGTACAAAATGGAGGTCTGTTTCAATCATCTGAATCTAAAATAGTACCTACCAAAAGTTTCTACACAATCAAAACAATTATAAAAACTGGATAGAATTTGAAAATATGAAACCAGTCATCCTTACAATATGCTAAAGGTAAGGTTTAAGGTGGAATTTTATCCTTTAATAGTATAAATTATTATTATTTATTATGTTCATGAGAAATCTTAAGTTATCCTTAAATAGGTTACATAGAATCTTAAAATGTAATTGACAAATGTATCTAGATAATCTTTCGTGTATTCAGAACGTTTAATAAGACCTATATAATTTATAATGTAATAATAAGAATAATGATCTCGGACTATTAGTACGTGTATTACTTATATCATTGTATTAATAAAAGAGGCTGATGTTTATAAAAACTAAAAAATAAATGAGTCCATCTGAGGAAAAATGTCCATAAACTGCCCGAACCCTCCATCAAATGTCGCGTCTTTGTAGTACTTTCACCTGATGGTTGTCGTGTAATTATCATTACCATGAAAGTAATAATTACGTTTTTATTAATCAATATCACTTTTATTTATTGCGCCTTGGTCCAAATACAGCCGGACGCAGGTGTATGGCAAATACGGATGTTACGGAGCCGGCCCATTTAAAAAATAAACACTGAAAAACGAATTATTGAACCAGAACTGTACAAAATATAACGCGAAAACGAGAGATCCAATGAGGAATTCATCATCAGAATACATTCAAAATTTCCGAATCAGATATTTTGGATTCTATTCTGAAACTAGAGCAATTATAGAATAGATAGATATAGAATTATTTTGTGAGCTCCTGAATATTTCAGGAACGAAACCGGTTAGAAACTCGGTGTTCCAAATGCCGTCCTGAAAGGCGATGTGTTTGAGTACATTTTAAAACTTCTAAGATTACCTGTACCGTAATTACAATATTACAAATTATATATTAAAGGACCTCTAAAAATATAATAATAACAGGAAGAGTGAGTTTATTAAAAATAAATCTGAAACGCTTTTTTGTTGTAAAAATGTCCCTTCATATAAAAAAGAGTTATAATGAGGTATAATCCGAAACTAATCGCCGTGTTTCGGCAGGTCACTATTAATTTTACTATAAAGGGTAGACGATAACATAGAAGCGGCAAATATTGTACGTACCTAAGTTAACCCAGCGGTTCTCTTGCAAAGGGATCCATTTGAATATAACACGCCTGAATACCTAGAGTACGTTTTTTTATACTTGTCCTATTTGGTAAGCAAAGATGGCGCCCAGCGGGGCGATTGCGTAACCTTTTTTGTCAATGTTTCAATTGGTTTCGTTCATCCTGTGTCAATTATATACGAAACCAATTGAAACATTGACAAAAAGTTACGCAATCGCTTCGCTGGACGCCATTTTTGCTTACCTAATAGGACAAGTATAAAAAGCGTACTATAGTCTAAATACAGTAACATTCTTTTAAAAAGTAAGTAGTTACTGCTTTTTAATTGATAAAATTGACCCTATTCTTAAAGTAGTAAACGATTTTAGCGGAAAAAAATCTGGATATCAAGATGAATGCAGAGATAGAAGTTGACCTTCGAATAACGCGTCTCATCCCGCATAAGTAGCATGTTCTGAAGTTAATAGCTTTAGTTTAATGGTGTGCAAATGTCTACATAGATTAACTTTTTATTTATCTTGTAAGTACCTAGTTTCTTTCACAATGTGTCTGCATAGTTATGAAGGTAATTGAATATCTGGATCCTAGTTATTTTTGTCATGAAGACTTTTTTGGTTTTCCAAAGGACGGTCACTTTTGAGTCGTTTTAATGTCATTATTATGGCCGACGCACATTGAGCACGGCATGGCATGGCATTTTATTTTTTATCAATCGAATTCAATACTTATCGAAATAAGGTCTATATTTCAAAGCTCGGTGATCGACATCGGAGTAAGAGAAAATGCTCCGATGTCAATCACCGACCATTGTAATATGGACCTTATTTCAATTGTATAAGTATTGAATTCGATTGATAAAAATTAAAATGCCATGCCGTGCCGTCCTCTATGTGCGCCGGCCATTAATGTGTTTGTTACTTGAACTGGCGAAATACTTAGTAGGCTATATTATTTAAGAAAGAAGAAGACTTATCAAAAAGAACAAGTATATTTTTTATCTAGGTACTTACTATTTGTTTGAAACCCATAAAATGTTAATTTTCAATCTTCCCCCAAATAAAAGCGCATTTGACTAATGCTACTACGCCCCTAAGGTAAACACAACTTCTAATGATGGTCAGACCGCATTTGTAAAATTTAATTTAAAGTTAAGGTTCTCACTTGCGGCGGTGATCTGTGCCCATCAATCAAAGGTTGCAACTATTCGATAAGACTATACATTCATCCCTGTCATGTTCTTTAAAGGGTACTACGAAAGACAGAGACAGCAGGAGAGGTTTAGAATGCAGTAGGTAACCCTAAGTTCACACGAGTGCCTCAAGGGAGGATCTATTCAGAAGCATAATCAATTTGCTCGAAGTAGGGAATATGAGAATTGTTTTTTTTATTTTTCACTGCTAATCGTCTTGCTAATGTCAGTCAAATGCGTTTGGTCCTGCTGTGAGCCTTATAGCTGTGCTCTATTGAAATGTAGAGAAGGAGGGAGATTCTAGTGGTCGGTTACTATTACTATGTACGTAGAGGAGTTAGTTCTGAATTATTTTACTGATTGAATCTTAAATGCAACAATAGTGAGTGACTGAAGATAAATAATATAATAGCCGTATAGCTACAAATATTACTTGCATCACAAAATAATTTGCGCATGTACAAAAGATGTCAAAATGTTGATAACAGTGTATTTGAGGTAAGTGCACCTTTTGCATTCCACTCATTTGTCAAAGTCAGCTAAATGGCAACCAACCGCTATTGCTGTAGTGCTAAAATTAATTTAAATTTTAAATAATATGCCTATTACTTTTCACCATAAAATATTTATTGCGCGTGCTTAAATTAGGGGAGGTATTCTTACCGCTATGTAGGTAACTTATAGATCTGGATTTATTTCAGTTCTATTAGTAAACAGCATATGGTGAAGCCAAACATCGTTACCGTGATTCATTTCTCGTAGACTTTAAGCGGAGGCGTAAATTAAAACATAAAATTAGCGATCCACAGATAGGAGCTGCCGCCAGTTTCATTATAAAGTAATGAAAACTTCCTCAGAATATTAATCGAGTTATAAAACGGAGGCAGATAAAATATAGCGCTCCTTAATCGTTATAAAAGCTACAACTACAACTGACTTATCTACGTCTCGTGGACAGCAGATATATACACTTGACGTATGCACGAAATATTCCCTCACAAATATAAAAGCAATGACAATAAGTGGTAGTTATATATTTCTTATGTGTACTTCTTATTATAGTATCGATAATTTAACGGCAAACACAAACAACGCGACACAAATCATTCGCACGAGGCAATGTTTCGAATCACCCGCCCGACCAGTTACTGGACATACTTTTTATTCCACATAGTTAACTAGGTACCGGTGGACACATCGGAACATACAATCTTGTATAATAGGTGTTTTTAGAGATGCTGCAAAGTAAACAAAGCGTCGTCAATAATTATCCGCAAGACTGAAATAATAATGGTGTAATTGACCGGTTTGGCTCGTGTTATTTCGTGATTTCGCTTACTCCGATATTCCAGGATTCTCTTTAATTTTATGGCGCAAATGTATGTTATTTTCTCATAAACATGAGTAAAGTTAAATAATTTCAAAGCAATGATTTTTTCATTTTCACACACCGTATTTAAAAGCTTGGGCTCTCAGATTTTTTTACAGTAAAAAATGATTTATATGGACTCCCGCTATTCTTGTTTACGAACCGATACAGGAACAAAGCACGGAGATCGGTATCACACAGCACAAATGCGTTCGGCATGATGCGAGAGTTTTGACACCAAACATTCACGATAACATCTTAAAACATCTAATGTTTTAAACAAACTCTTTTATGTGGGCTAACTTAATTTTGTGAGAATAAAAGAGATATTTCCACCATATTGTTTGATATATTGATAGGGAATATGAATTAGGTTTTTTATTGATGCGGGAGCAATATTTTTTTGATGGATCGGTTGAGAATATGGGCACACTTTTACACAAAATAAGCACGTAGAGTTTGAAAAAACGGCATCGAACTTATCAGAAATATTAATTAGGTACCAATAAATATTACCTAACATAATAAAATTAACAGCAATACTTCAAATATACCTTTACTGTCATTAACTTCCAAAATAAAACCAGCATACATCTAAATTAGACGAGCATGTTTTGCCTATGATCTAGGTGTTTTTATCTGGCATACATGCATATGCAAATTCCGTCTATAAACAGTGGGCTGAGTGACCGACGGCCGCTAACAGGTGTTTATACCCTAAGACGAGCGTGGAATGAAGGCTCGAGACACATTCGCTTAACAAAGTTGCTATGCATATTAGTTGGTACTAATTTTATTATTTCCAACGATAAACACAGCCTGTTTACCTATATTTAGGTAACATTGTATTAGTAACTAAAATGTAACATGTAACGTCACGATTTTTATCCCCATTCGGGGGTAGTCAGAGGCTTGAGTGGCCATACACCACCACATTGTGGAAGTATTAACAAACTCAAAGCCCACGTTTCACCAGATAGTCAGAACCCAACGTGACAGGTGGTGAATCTTGACGCCGTGTATACAGGAACTGACTATTACCTAATCCCGAGGGATAGGTAGGTTTCCTCACGATGTTTTCTCTCACCGTCAGCGAACTGTAAATTATGCACATAGATGAAAATTCATCCATTGGTGCATGCCCCACCGGGGATCGAACCTGGGACATTCTGATTGCTAGCCCAACCTGTTCACCCCTAGGCTACAGTGTATTGTATTAGTTGAGGAATATTAACTAGATAAGTTTTTTTTCGTGCAAGTTTTAATAAATAATAACAGTTATACCTACCATGCAACAATATCTTCTACGCTTAATAAATCGTTATGAATTTAAAGCTTGACCAATGAGTTCTAAGCACTATCCCATTTCCCCCCGTCACCAAGTCGTACTACGAGTGTCACTTGATAAGAAAAAACCTCCTCCTTTTTGAAGTCGGTTTAAAAAAACATTAAATAACGCTAAACGCCATTCATGCCCAAACTAAGCGACACTTATCATTACCAACCATACTATGAACTAAGCGCGATCTTAGTAACATCCAGACTGTAGGAAACAAATGCAAATCAAACAAAACTATAACCAAGCAGCTATATTTTTTAACAGATAAATTAAATATGTAGTAAGAGATTTTACTCAACAACTAACCACTAACCTTACTCTCCAATCAAACGGCAATACTTTTTAGCTGGAACATTCTTCAAACGATATTAAAATGCGGGCCCGTCGGGTTCCCTACCTGCATGCATTAGGATTCCGCAAGCCACTTAGTAGCATGGCTCACCTACAGACCCGTTGCCCGTATTCCCATTTAAGCATAAAAAATAGATGCTGGATAATGTTAGGATCTAGTCCTTAGACTAACAAAAAGTATAGAGTAGATTTTCTTGCTTACAATGTTTTTAACACAGACAAAGTTGTATACTGGTCAAGTTATCATAAAAAGTAAGCATTTGTAGCCACTGCTTTATTAATGCTTAAAAAGACACATCCAAAAACATTGTATTTTAATAACGCCCCATAGAGCGAGCACTTACCCAGATCCATCGCGACCTGATGGCTACGAATCTGACGAATTTTTCGATCAGCACACGTGACCCTGACGCGAATTAAACCGTTGTTCCTCATTCCATGAAAAGTGCACAACGCCGCTAAAGAAGTATTCACTTCAAAATATTTATAAAATGTCGTTTCTACATATTTTTCAGTAATAGTTCCACAGTCGTGTGATGTGTATTAGTGGTCACTGTGGTCGATTGCATGCGCAAGTGAACTAGTTGGCAGCTGACGCTTAGACATCTATTAGCCGAAGCGCCATCTACATGCAAATTGTTTCTCCACCCCGCAGTTTTATTGAAGTGTTAGGCTTCATGCATAGATAATATACGTTAACCAAGCTGGTTCTGTTATGGATGTTCAAATTATTGTATGTCCTGAACAATCAACATCGCGAGAATTCGTTACAAATAATTGCAAATGAACTCCTTTGAATATTCTTATTTTTGAATTCTGTGAAAACGATAGCATTGCTTAGTATACCTAGAAAAAAATACTAAAATTATCTTGTTTACTAGTTGTCCAGTCTACAACTGACTGATCACATGCAATCATTCACATCTCTGGTCGTATTTAGATTACTGTTTTTGTGTTTCAAGTGCTTTTGCATCTAAACATTGTGGGGTATCATTAGCTCCTTATAGTCCGAGCATTGTTTTTCTGTGCTACTCTATAATGTGCAGGTATGACGTCCGTACGCACGATATAACCGCAATTAGCCCGTCCACTAAAGGAGCTGCACCTGCTAAAACCTTAATAATTGCACTAAGTTAATTGTTACTAGTTGATCAACTACGAACGGTGAACTTATTGTAATTATAAAAACTACATACTAATCCGCGCTGAGCTTGTAAGCGATTATAATTTAATAAAAATGAAGATATATGTTCGTTTCATTCAATTCGATTAATTCAAGTGACACTCTTTTATCCTAGCGTGGTTCGCACGTATTTTGATAATTCACATGTTGATTTATACCTGCTAGACCGTCATAGGAAAACTTTTCAAGATTCTCTAATGCAAGCAAACTTTAAGGAGATTTGTAGCAAATGTTCAGCAATCGCTGTTTTGCTTACTAATAAACCTAATAAATATGTATCTGCCCGTTGATTAATTTCGAATCTGGCTCTACTATGTCACGACTCGATTATTAAATTAATAAAACCAGTCTGCTTGGATTTTGTGAGCAAAATTATTGTTAATTTATTAGTGGTATGATAGCGAAACTCAATGAATCGCGCACCCAACACCCGTCCTTCACGAAGGCCGCGTGTCGAATGAGTGTGAGTGACCTGTCAACCGGCCGGTGCGCGCGCGACTCGTGCTGCGCTCGCGCCGCCATGCGCCATGTTAATTACTACTACCAATAAGGCGCCCTGTCAACATTTATTTTTTTAATTTATGAATTGTTCGTGAAATACACTTCATTAAAATAGGATCTTTAGCGATTGTTTTTCAGATGCTTCTACAAGAAGCGTAGCCTTGATTAATATGACATGATTAATTCCAAACGAGGTTTTTATGACAGACAAAGTCGTGCTACGGCACTAGCACAGAACTTCCTTTTTCGGTATCATGCTTATTGGTATGCCAAGCGGTCTATGAAAATAAAAATCCTAAGGTGGCCACCGAATAACTGATCCTTATATTGCAAAACAGCATTTTAATAGCGAACTAAAAAGTACATCGACGAGTAGTTAAGACTCTATAAACTGCTATGAAGTTTTTATGTTATTCTCAACTATCAACTTTTTATAACATATAAAATGTTTCGAATATCGTACAGTAGCAGCCGAGCTCGATCGCTTGATTGACCTGAGTTTAACTCACCATCCAGACGTGCGGTCTGTAACGTGGCAAACCAATTAATGGGGTGATTAGTATAAAATGTGCAAAATGGAAATGACAATTATTCCCACGAATATTTTGATTGGTCGTCGAACCCGTCAATATGCGAGATCAAAGAGGGCCGGCCGTCGTCGCTTGCGCATATCGATCGCTGGATCTTTGTCATTCGCGCTCGAGTCGACGCCAAGCGACATTGTGGTAACACAAGCGCCGCCGCCGTTGGCAATTAATGCTACCAAAGATCATCAACAAACATCTTTATCACTTCATCGCTTTTGACACCGAACGCACTTAAACAACTAGGGATCTGTACACATCTCTCAACATTCTGCGGACGGTAGTCTCGTTGTACGCGTTATTTATTAAACGCCTTGTTTAAAAATAAAGTCAGAAATGGTACCTACCTTCTAACATCGCAATCATTACGTACATTTGTGCTCATCACGCTACTAATACATGCAATGACACTCACACATTATTTATTTGTTCCTTTTTTAAAAAACACCTATTAAATACATATTTCAGACGGCATTTTGATGCGTTTTAGGGAGTTAGCGCTGCTCATACTATCTTTCAATACAAACAGCACCCACCGCGTGTGCACGCTTAACGTAGCAAACGCCCTTATTCACAAGGAAGTGAAACTAATGATGACATGCGTTCAAGATGGTGTTCCGTAGGTACTAAGCCCAAGGACTCTGTTTAGTAGGACAAACCGTTTTGGACAGCCACGTGTCTCCCTCTTTCTTGGTAATGTCATTGCATTTATAACTATGAAGTTGAGTGAATATGAAGTTAGTATTGACATAGGCAATGAGGTGATGACAGGTCTCAAATTACAATTTACAATTACAAATTAAAAGGAGAACCATATTTGGTAGTTTTAAGTACTGGTTAAAGTGATGGTCAGAAGCGCGCCCGCTTGACCAATTATGACCATTTAAACGAATGATTCTGGCGTATGATGAGCCGCCTGGACTAGCCGTCATACCATCTACGGTAATCCGGTGTTCGATCGAAGCCAACTGTTTTTGTATTGTTTTCTATGAATCGACTGAATTTGATATGAGATGGATAGTCTAGAACGATGAGGCGAATGAAAGCTCTAATATTCAGTACCGGTATATGCTGAAAGACTATTGATAAGTACCTATAATTATGCTTTACCTACCTGTACAGTGGGGGAGTCCTTTCTAATAGGCGATGTTACACTGACATTCATATAAGAACCCCCATTCACTTCTAGAAGTGAAATAAAAGCAGTAGGCTAGTAGTAATAATTATGTAGATCCTATCTTCTATCCAAAAACCTAATAGTTCATAATTTTCAGTAGTTTGTTTTAAGAGACTACGGTGGCAAACAAGCGTACGGCCCGCCTGATCTTAAGCAGATACCGTAGCCTATGGATGTTGCAATACCAAAGGCATCGCTCGCACGTTACCGATCTGAAGGGAAGTGGGACAGAGGGATGGAAAGGAGGGGGTTGGGTTTCCGGCCACAAGCCGGCAGGCCAGTTGACGCCAGGTATCGTAAATAAACCTCTACTTGCAGAGACTTCGTAAACTAAAGCTATTTCTTAATTACAAAAACCCATTTACATACTCCGTTGAGTATTAGCATTTCTTAATTCACAAACTGGATATTAATCATAGTTCGTTTATCAACCACGAACAACATCTCGGGTAGCGAGGTGATCGCGTGGTAAGATTCGAAATTCGAGTTCTGAGACTTGCGTGAGCGACTCACGCGCAGATACAAAGAGATACGCGATTCTGATCATGCGCATTGATAAATTGATCACATACATATCGTTTACCGGCTAGCATATCGTGGGAGTATGCGACCTCGAGCTATGGAAATAAGTGCTGGTAAAGAGCAAATATTATAAAGCCTTATAGGTAAGTGATATGTAGGTAGTATACAGGGTGTTTCAAAGGTGCGAAATAATACTTGGGGGTTTGGATGAGTATCGGGAATAGAATTAAATGGTATACATTTTTTATTGAAATCCGAACACATTTTTTCAAATATATTTGCCTCGCCGATTTTGAAAAAGGATGTAAAAGTGTCATAAACTATTTCTTGAATACTAGTGGTTGCTACTCCTAAATGCAGTTTACACTGGATTCTTGGCCATTTTGTCTATTCTATGGCCGCAACACGAAAGTTGTCACAAGAATTCAATGGCCCAACACTCAATTCAGTCACTATTATAGTCACGTATAGTCTGTCTTCACTATGTATATCATATCAGCTACAGTATATATAGATAAATTATTTCTTTAAGAATCCATACAAAGCACCTGGGGGCTTACCACGACCTCTTATCGCGATTCAATTATAGGAACGTTTTAACGTTTCAGCTACTTTTTGTGCAATGACGTACCTTATTGACATGACAATAAGAAACGTCATTGCACAAAAAGTAGCTGAAACGTTAAAACAATACTGCTATAAGAGGTGGTGGTAGGGCCCCTGGAAGCCGTTACGTGTTGCGCGCTACCGACGACTCAGTTCACCGTTAGGAAATCCTAAAAATGACATAAGGCATCTCAAAAATCGTACATGTCCGTTCCAATGTGGTTTTATTGCGGTTCACGGTGTTTAGCCACGAGGCTGCCGCGGGCGCGTCCCTCCCCCCATTGTGTCGGACAATACGCTGTAACTCCTCACTAACGAGAGGCTGAGAGGTGGCAGAGTATGAGCGAAGGGCGGCTCTGGTTATCTAACTAGTTTTACTACGTACTCCTACTAGAAAATGAATACACACACAGAAATAAGTCAGTTTATTATATTTCTTGTCTCAATTTCTTATTTGAATTTCTTTACTTACCAGTGTGCTTACAGGTTAAGCAAAAGCTGTATTATTTCTGTAGGAAAATCGATTTCAATTTTTTCTGGTATTTCATGATGCCGCCTGCAGAATTGCTTTGTCATTTGCCGAAATCATTTTAAATCAAGAAAATTAGACACAAAAAAAACCTAATACCCACAAATGGGTGCTCGATAGAATACGACTTCTCGTTTGGCGCAGTAACCCGAAGTAATCCTTGGTCTCCAATACGAGAACGCTGGTGGAATATTGGGATGCCACGCGGAGATTGCAAGCAGGTACCTTGAAAAATGAGCGTCGCTTAAACCTCCTAAGGGCTATATCACACCTGGCGACGGGATTGGCGACCGTCGCCAAGTAGAGTCCTGTCATATTTTGACATACTTCAATACGAATTATTGGCGACGGTAGCCAGCGACGTCACCGGCCACGCATCCAAACAATTGGTATTACCTGTCAAATTCAATACGAATTCGTTGGCGACGGCGGCTGGCGACGCGCTTGGCGTCCCGGTGAGATAGAGCCCTAACTCTCATACCTTCCACCACTCGCAAAGCCCGCAGCATACTCACATTTGTAAAAACCATAATAAGCGCTCGCTTTTGGCATATTGTATTGACACACGATAAATATTTGCGAGATTACGCCGCGGCCGATATTGCGCGCGATGGCCACTGCGCCCGCGGCGCTCTGTGATCTACTCGGTAGGCGAGTAGTTTCCTGTGTGGTGTTATACTGAATTACTTGACCGATCCCGCAACTGTAGCTGTGTAAATTATAGCTTGGGACTGGAAGATACAGCAATTTGTGGCTCTATCTCTCTCTATAGATGTTTGTTTCTACGGGTTTCCTTTGGGAGGCATGTCTAGTCTATACATCCTGGAATATGATATTTATAACACATTGTCGACAAGTGCTAAGCGGTGTGCCAGAGCAATCAGTTGCGATGTCTGATCACGTAGACATAACGTTGTAACTGATTGCTCGGAGCTTGTAGACGGGCCTATTCAATTTCCTAACATAATGGTAGGGCGAAAAAATTTGAACTAGCCAGGAGGATTGGATCAACTTAGTATACCTAATGAAAAAAAAGGTTGATGAAAATTCGAGCAGGGCCATTTTACCTTAATCATTTTAAGGAAATCACTAACCTACTATGTAGGTATAAAACGCAATCTATAGGTACCCAAGCGGTGCCCATAATAGACTTAATAATACCTACAGTGTAAATGAAATTATGCAGCTAATAAAAAAAGTAATAATCAATTAATCCATTAACACGTGTGCGCTTCAACAAATCGTAAATTAATACTTTTTTATTTCATTTTTAATTTCTTTAATGCATGCGATGCTATGCCCATTGAGGTATGCATTCCACCCTTAAAAAGCCTAATTTAATTTAACAGGTAGGCAGTGTTCTATAATCATAGGCTTACCTCTAAATTACATGGTGCAGTAATAGCCAGGGAGCAATCAGCAATACTTCATTTTTGCTACTGTTTTTTGTGGCGCATAAAAACTAATTCACCCACCCAACCCACAAACGCAAGCTAGCTACTCCTTCCGTTTATTTTAAAAAGTGGATGTTTAAACATATCGAAAAAATAATTAAGAATCACATTAAATTTCAGAGCAATATGTCATGTAAAGCCTGACTTGATTTTACACTTTTACTTGTTATAATAAAAAGTGTAAGTCAACTATGACTATGAACATCTCAAATAATTTGACCACAAAACACCATCATTATTTACATCTGAACCAATATTTAATTCCATCCGATATTCAAATACTTTCTCCAGATTGCCTATAACAAAAATAACTAACATCTTTTTACAAAAATTACAGAGCGCTAGACTACCAGAGTGTACGATAAGATTGGACGCATCATTAAAATCGAATGACTGTGCACAACTCGGATGTTATTATAAACCGTGAGCGTTATGATCTGGGAGCACTTCTGGAGGGCACGTATACACAGCGATTTGCACCCTCGTGCCCGTCAGCACACGTCCCGATGAAATTACAGGGGGCAAACAAAACTTAGCACTCGTTAGGTGTCAAAATTGCCATAATTCCAAAACGCGGCAAACGCCCCGCCTTGTATAAAGGCCGACTTTTTGCCCGTTCCGAAATTTCCAATAATTTTTTTAATGATTTGTAGCCGCAACCGATATTCTGAAATTGGATGATCGGAAACGAGCCGAATCGTGTGAAAATAATATCTGGATCGGTTTCTTGAATACCGTTAGATATAGCAGGATAAAAGCAGTAAAATATACAACTAACTTTGTTTATAAGCATTTTGAAGAAATGTCATCGCTTCAAGTGGTGTTTGTGTATTTTCAGTAAAGATGATTTTATCGCTGGTTAAGTTATTGGCATAATTATGATAGTGAACCAATGGTTTTTTGTTCGAGTACCAACTGTATGGTCCATAACTAAGCAAAGCTTGTACTATGGGTCCCGTACAATTGACTGGGGGCGATCCCAGTGACACCCAGACCAGGGCAAATTACGAAAAGGCCATTTCCGAAAGTTGCCTCTGACGATAATTGTCCCCGTGCCCCGATGCAATGAGTTAAGTGGCCTACGCTTGAACCACTGTACCAAACAGTCGTTAAGTCAGTATATGTAGAGACATGAAATTTGATATGACATAAAAATATATTATTCAGTAGTTCTGTAGTCCATTGGGCATGTACAAGTGGCTAGACAACGTGTATAACACAATACGATATTTATCGTCTATCTTCCGCTCACAATTCTTAACTCTTGCTTTCTTTGTACTTCGTATCGTGACTGGCTGTTGTTTGAAACAATAAACGCTACTCTATTAGATAAAGAATATTTACTTTCAATTCAATTATGAAACGATGACGGAGCACAATCGTAGTCAACATCTCGTAATTGAATACTTGATCGTATTTTAATCTAACACTTGATTTATAATATCCAGAGACTTAGCATTTAAATTTTATTCCTCACGAGTTTATACTGGCTGTTTCAAAAGTCCGAAATATGTTACTAACGAACAACGAACCTACAACTTTTTTCAAATATTATTTACACGTTCTTAAATTGAAAAAAAAAAATACATCTCAAATATTTATTCATGAATATTTGGTGGCTGTTACTCGTATACATTAAGGCGGAAACCCACCGCGGTGCGCGGAGAGAGAGGCTACGCACGAAAATACGTCATTGTCGAACAAAATTATCATCATTGACGTCTTTCGCGCGTAGCGTGCACCACGGTTCCGCCCTTACTCTAAGCCATTGGATGTGTTCTAAGGCCGCAGCAAGAAGGTTGTGACATATTCAAAGGCCCCTAACTCAGAAATTGTTGTAGATAGTAACATCTATCTTCTTATGTGGTATATGCACTTATATTATCATTTCGGTATCTTGAAACATTCTGTACTAACTTCATATATTGGATCATTTCGTAAATCTAAGGTTCAGATCCACAATTTCAAACTTTAAGTGACCTGTTTATCGGGTTGTTTATGATCATTTTAACATCATTGTGATTCGATTAGTCTCGCTCTGGTATCGGACTGGCAGTCTTGATTCCGGACAATCGGACTTAAATGCCATCGGACAATTCATGTAAATCGATTTAAAAGGATAGGACATTGTTCCATTGATGATCTATGTATCTTTTTGGAATACTCTGATCATTTCTTTTTGTATGGAACAATTTTTATGTTATAAAGATCGATAGATTTATTATAACCTATCAAGGTTACCTTCTTATTTTTTTCGATAAAATTCTCCGCACTTAATACATCTATAAATCTTGGAATTGTTTGTAAGGGATCGTTAAACCGCAGAAAATTCGGCCATCGCCTATTTCACGGCAAATTATTTAAGCCAAAACTATAGTAGACGCGATTTATGATCAATGATGTGTATTGATACACAAAATTAGTTACACGTATACAGCGGTCAACCAGTCGTGAAATTGGAAGTGTTTGAAGTGCGTCGGCGCAGACAAGTGTGGCGACAACAACCCCGCCGCGTTGTGGCAACTTGTGCAAAAAGGGTTCTACCTGAAACTTGTACAACCATGACCAAAAGTTCCTAAGAGACCAAACTAATCGTGCGAGATTGCGGTGAAACTTTTTTGGCAAGCCACGTTGTCGTCTCGGTACATTACACAATATTCACAATGGAACCCTTCGATCTACTTAAGGACCTTTGGATTTTTTCTTGATGTTTAATTTTGTTGTGCGCCGAAGTCAACAAGATGGTCTGAAGGGTTCTCGGCGAGCTGCTAAACAATTGTTGCGTCATGGTCAATAGAACACGGATGGTTTTTGTGTATTTTTTCTATGTAGGTACTCTCAAAGGTAACCGTTAATACTTCAGTACTTTTAATTTATATGGTGACGTAGAAAAGGATTAAGTGAATTACATATAAATCGGTTAATCTACTAAGTTGTACAAAAATATGTTGCAAAGATTGCATTATACATAGTAGTTATACTTAGAAAGAGTATTGATGAGAATTTCGTTGGAGGAAAATGTATTTAAATGCTTACTTCCTGTATAAACCCTTCATAACTATTAATTCTTTGCTCACAAAGCTGCTATAGCAAAAAAACAAAACAAAAATGTACCTAATCATGGTTCTATTCGCGAAATATTAAAAGATAAAGTGGCGTGAAATTGATGAAAAGATTTTTTGCACATGCAACTGTTTCCTATTTTAACGCCTATTGTAACGAACTGATTTTTACAAAAGATTATTAACACGGACGCTCATCTCATTATGAGATCCAAAGGAAACATTAGAGCTTTAGTTAAGAAAAGAATGATGCTTGTAAATTCGAACACAGGGTACTCGGAACTACGGAAACGGTTGCGAATATTGTAATAACAATACGTGTACTTGAAAGTGATTGCACAATACCCCAATAAATTATGAACATCCCTAGTTTAGTGCTGGCGACATATACCACAATAAATACCGATATTACAATCCCTCACGCCCAAAGCTCGTGCCATTAGAAAGATTTATATCTTGACACAATGGCAATCGTAAATTCGTATCGAACCAAAATTCCCGGAGATGGAAATAAATGGCGTACCAATTATTCAGAGAGCAACCAACCGGAAGTTTTCGAGTATTTTTATCGGTTCTTTTGAACGCAGTGGTGATTTTAAACAAATATGAAACGTACGAACCGACGCCTAAGCTGAGAAGAATAGAGGATTACAACGAAATCCTGTTTTTGTTTGTTTTCTTTGGAGTTACTATTGTATCGGCTGCGGGTCGGACTAATTCACGTTACGATTGAAAAATGCAAGCAATTTACGAAAAGGTTTCTTGATAAAAGAATGCGTGAAGTAACAACTTAGGAATATATTGTGATGGTTAACATAAAACAATTTTATCGATAATTATTGCAAATATAACCATTCCTATATAACCAACTCTCTCAATTCTCTCTTTCAACACATACCTGAATACCAATGTTTTTACTAACCACGAAAAAAATATCTCGTACGCAGAACTGTCCTACAAAATCCTTAAAAAGGAAGGCTTTAATAATGATTATACAATGGGACACTCGTATTGTTCCCACCTTTGAAATTTAGGATCACAATTAATTGGCACAAGAAGCCTCAAAATTGGAACACAAATGTAGATTCTTATCGAACAATATACAACAGGTCCAACAACTGACTCAAAAAACCGCCCACCGAAATTAAGTGACAGAATGTAACACCTTTTGCGATTGGAGCTATCGCGAGACACTTCATTTGTCAATATCCTTCAACTCTATATAAATTAAACCTTGAGATAGGAGGCTAAAAGCATCGGCTTCTGTATCTACGGCTAGGCGTCAGAGTTATCGAAATTAATTCTATGAATGATTGCATTGGTATACGTGAGAACTGATAACAAAAATTATTCCAATGCTACTTATTAGATGTTCCCTATTCAATTTAATTTAGAGTGATCTAGAATTATACATATAAATGTATAGTTATGGTAGTTCCTTTTCAAATCTAAAGTGGCAATATTAGTTTACGACAGAACGATAACCGTTTCGATTCTGGAGTTTTTACTAAAAACAGCGGCATTTTGAATAGACTAAATAATGTCTCTATCAAGAACACGTTAAGTAACGTCGACATTTTGATCAAACAATTTCATTTAATTGGTCTCCTCTAGGAAATCTCATATTCAATTAATAAGAGGATCGTAATTGGATCAACAAGAGTCGGGCGCTTTGGTGCTGATGGATGATATCAATTTTCGTACCGGTCCCCATGTCCCAAGTAATTAGTTATCACAGTTATTCTTCTTCGTGATACTATTAAAATAATTGATCTATAATACCGTGCTCTGTATTCATTAGTCGGGCTTTTGATCTCTTTGTTTATACTAAGAACGCATTTTATTAGGTGTTTTTTCTTAGTTCAAGAATGTTTTCTAATTTATTTTGAAAACTTTGGCATTATTCTTTGGAATGTAGTGTATGAATATGAAAAATATTGTATGCATTTTGTAGCTAAATACACAAATCACTACCGTTAAGCTCGTGGTCAGATAAAGCTACAAACAACCGGAATTCCACCTGATCGGTACGCTTCGCCAAATTATCCCTAAACCATTGTCCAAACGGACGTCTTTTGCAGCCACATCAAAGAACCACCGACAATATACCCGGATCTTAATCGTCGGTGCAAAGACGCGTGCCTCTAATCTCTATTGATATAACGGAACGAAAGAAACTTTGTATGAACAGTGAACACCTTACGCATTTTTTACAGTCATCTCTTTCACTAGACGTCCCTATAAAACGATAGACCGCTACTTTTTGTGTACTTATTGATATTAGAAAACGGTACTGCACTGTGCCGTTATAGCGAACAAAAAATGGAGCTATCAAAGTGTTACAGTTTTCGACTTAACTGTATCGCAGCCCCTGCTCGCTTCCGAGCCTCGACACACTACCTACTCCAAGGTGGAAGGAAGCAATACATTATTTTTACTCACCGATCAACATTATGTTATTGAATTACTTTTAAAATTGATTTGGTGCCTTTAGTGATGTTTGCAGAAGGTTCGCATCTGCTGGGGGCAATGCGTTTGATTTTTTGTTTGACTGACATTGTGGAGCAGTGTCTCGATGTGGGCGCTTAATTACGGATCACGTATATAAAGATAATGTAATATAATCCGAGCTAGGCACAATCGCAGTGCAGCAAGGTGGCGCAGTGGAATCATTTCTTAAATGTGTTCGAAACGCGATATTCTATTGAGTGTAAATCCAGGTGAATTATTTTGGCACGTTCCTTGATAACCTATAAATCTTTATCTTTGATAACACCTTGTTTCGGAGATGCTCTTTGATATGTCGATAGATTCAAATATGAGCGATTTGTAACGCAGATGCAGAAGGGTTATTGTGTCTGTTATTATTGTTATGATTTCAATAGGATCTTTGACAAGGTGTACTTGAAATGTTGGCATGTGCTGTTCTGTTCCTTTGGCAACATGCGTGCATTAATTCAAAAGTTTTTGTATTATGTATTCATTACGAATAAAAAAAAACCTAATTGCTACTAATCTTTTTCAATTAATAGACCTAATTGGAAGAAGATTGTCCTCATTCTCTACCTGCATATTAATGATAGCTACCACAGTTCGTGATATAATGATCTTGTAGTAGGCATTAAAAAACGTCAAACTCTACTTCTACTAATAGAGACTCTGGTTGACATTGAATATAACTTTGTATCGTTAAATAGGTAGCGTCATCTCACGTTGCGCGATGTCGGCAAATCCTCAAAGGATCGGACGCCGACGACAGATGACGTATCGGTTGCACAAAGCGATAAAATGAAAGGGTGAAGTGCATTGCGATGCAATTCATAGGGGCACCATCGCGAATGTGTAACACAACACTGCTCGCGAATTGTGCACGATCGAGCACGTGTGCAATCATACTTTACGTTCTATTGTGATAAGAATGATTGACGACGAAATTTCGTTTGATTAATTTACTATTTATGACAGTAGTGGTACATTTTTAAATGGTATCTGGGGAACAATAAATATTGCATGGAGTATGACGAAATATATGGATTTGTTGGAAGTAAACCTTCAGTCTATGTCACCACTTGCGTCACGCTTGGAAGAAATGCTTTAATGGCTAAAATAGTCATATTCCAAAACTTAGTAAGAACCTAGCAATTGTAGTACAACATTCATGAGAAGTTCATGAAATTATTTGCAAAGGTCTGCAGTTAATAACTTTATTCAAAGCGAACTAAACAATAAGCATAGTCCGTGCCAGAGAGAACGTGCTTATAGAAAAAAACCTGCCTAAATAAACATTGCAGTTTGCCCACCGGCGCCTGTAACTCGATAGGTGTTTGAACAACATCGAGTATTTGCGAGAAGTGGGATTTTGTAGTAAAGGATTTCTTTATGTGCAAATTATATAGTCTGTCCTTGAAAATAAAGAACATTTAAAAAAATAATTTATATGATGATACATTATCGTAAATAGTGAAATCTAGATGATGAATTACTAAATCTGCTCCAAAAATGTTGTTGCTTTATTAAGATATCAAACTATCAAATCACAAACCCATAGTTACCTAGTTCCATCTGATACGCTCGCTCTATTTGTATCACGATTCTTAAAATTCCTAATCAAGGTAAAGATATTAATCGGAGTAACCCAAAGGTTAGCGTGATTAATGTCTTGTCTCTTGTTTACACCGCACACCGCTTCCGGGCGCACGCTGACATGACCAACAAACCAAACAGTATGAAAAAATACCGACCCCTCAAGAAGCCCAATTTTTATTCCGCGTACTTTCTTACTTTGTGACATACGGAAGTATTAGTGGTTGAACCCATTTGTTTGCTGGTTTATTTCTTTGTTAGCTAAAATAAAAGCTCCTAGTAGATGACACCAAGCATTCAGATTATGACGTTCTGTTTACGCAGTCAGACGTCAAAATAGATTGCTCGGGCGCGCCGCCCGCCTCTTGTAGACGCAGCCATTGGTAGGTATCTTTCAGCGTGTACCATATTTTTGTCTTGTATTTTCTTGCTACTTTACTAAGTGAAAATATATGTACCTATTTTATAAGTCTTTTTAATTTCGATATCTTGTGATAAGTCTATATTGTCTTTTTGAAGCTATATTTTTCAACTTCTTTTTCTTGATCTAACATACCTACATATTTCTTTGTTTTCTACTTGCTAATCTCTTTTAATATTCGATTTATATTTGATTAGCCCCTCCATGAAAAAGTCCGTGTGTCAGTCCACAAATAAACAGTATCACGGTATTGATGAACGCATCGGCAATACAAGGGCAGGTACAAATTACTGCGGACGGGGCTCCATCACCCGAGATGGTGGTCCACGATAACGCGACACCGCCACTATGAAGACATAATTTAGTCAACGCCGAACAAAAAGTACGGCAGACAGAACTAGATGAACGATGTTGCGTTCGAGTTTTAATTAACGACAACATGTCGCGATCAACGTCCTGCGCTGAAAAATAATGTTTGTTATGCGTTTTATTGTGCTGTGTGTAGTGCTGTATTTTTATTGATTGAAAATTATTGCAAAGAGCGACCATGCGCATGTATGGATACTTAGACTTTATCCTTAGATAATAAAAAGTCACATAATTGAATAGGTTGGTAATTATAATACATTTCTCGCCCGAAAGAAGACTGTTGTAACTTCTTACTAACTTATCATGAAAATTAATTAATTAATTAATCAATCAATCAAAAAGACATAACAATTATTGTTATTTTAATTACTTACAATTTATTAACAGTTGTAAATCTTCCGAATTTACAAGGGGGTAGAGTTATAAATTCAGGAGATTTACAACTCTTAAAAATGTGCCACAGATCCATCACATATGATATGCCAGTAGCGTCAGGCGTGACTGATAACGGCGTTAAAGCGTTTAACGACCAATTTCGACGTTACGACTACTGAAAAAATACTTGGCCCTAATTTTGTCGTTATAGTATGCAAAATGGTATAATCCTGTTAGTAACTACGTAAAATACAAAAATAGTTTACTGCTGAACTTTTGCAGCAATGGCTATGCTATTTGCATCTTAGATTTTTTTGTAAGCGACTGTAGCCTAGGGGTGAACAGGTTGGGCTAACAATCAGAAGGTCCCAGGTTCGATCCCCGGTGGGGCATGCACCAATGGATGAATTTTCATCTATGTGCATAATTTACAGTTCGCTGACGGTGAGGGAAAAGATCGTGAGGAAACCTACCTATCCCTCGGCCGTGTATACAGGAACTGACTATTAAGTCAGTTCCTGTATACACGGCGACACGGTTCACCACCTGTCACGTTGGGTTCTGACTATCTGGTGAAACGTGGGCTTTGAGTTGGTTAATACCTCCACAATGTGGTGGTGTATGGCCACTCAAGCCTCTGACTACCCCCGAATGGGGATAAAAGTCGTGACATTACATTACATTACATTTCATTTTTTTGTACTACCAAATACTACAACTACGCCTTATACATAAAATTCAAGATAACGGTGTCTCAAACAGTTTAATAAGGACTTAAATTATTTTACTTATTACTTATTTTAGTGGATAAGAAGTTTCAATATTCGACCATTATGTAGAGTTAATTTGATTAGTTATTATTACAAGTACAAAAGATACGCGAATAAAGTAACAATTATAAAATCTCAGTGAAAATAATACATCACCGTGTTACAAAAAGGGTACGAGAATTGTCGGCACGAGTAAAAGGTTTCATATTCAATTTCAGTACGACATAATACAGTCTAATGAAGCGTTGCAACTTCCTGTGTGGATTTGAAGAGTATTTCGCAACCCGGAAACGGCTTTCAATTCGGTGCGAAAGAAAGGGTAAGATATCAATAAGACTCACTAAATGATTTCATGCTTATATAGACATTTTTACTTTCGGGACAAAACGATTGGCAGAAACAAGTTAGAAGAAATTGTAGATATTAATATTGAAGTGAAATTAGAGATAGAAAAACTATATCTAAGTAATTTTAATATTTCGACGCTTTTTGGAGTCTCACTTGAGTTATACGAAAACATTAACTTAAAACCTTTAGTTCTGCAACGTGCGAGTATCTTTAGTCTAAGGTAGCTCCTTAACATCAGAAGGGCTAGCCAAGTGGCATGAACGCTAATCGAATAGAATAGAATAAACTTCACAATGTATGGAAATGTCAAACGTCGCTATGTAAATCAACGACAAGTCGCTATGAAGATCACGCTTGAGATCACGTGACTTATCTCATTTCCATAGATGAAGCGTAGCGATTTGAATGAACGCTAGGCGAAAGAACCGTATCGTGACGTAAACGTTTTACAAACAAAACACGAATACATATGTTAAAATCCCTGACTATAAAATTCAAACAGATAGGTGGGTACATATATCAAATTCTCAATTTACGAGCTCTGGACGTAATTTGAACTAGTATTTGGAGCAGCTTGGCGGGGGCCTGCCCACCCATAGGTGTGGACAGCACCGCTCAGGTCGCAGTCGGCTCTAAATCAAATGCTGACGGGATATTTGTTTAGTAAGCGTTTGCCTTCACCGACATAACGAAAGCTCGTAAATTTGCTATAGCCTATGATAAATGACTTTGATGACACTAATATTGTCAATGCTATAACGACGGCTGAAAAAAAATACTGTAAAAATTTATAGCACCTATCTATACTGCAATTATACTAAAGCGCATTAATGATTTTTTTACTTCTCGATTATTTCCTACAGTACCTACTTATATAAATTGTTCCGTTTACTGCTGTAAAGCCGTAATTTTAGACACAATAGAATCAGATGCTTTCCTATGCACTACAACATGAGGTTCTTCAAAAGGCCTGTTTACAGGTCCCTAAAAGGTCGTCGCCGCGTCTGATCCCTTAAGTTGCAGATTTCCAGGCGGAAGTTTCCACATACCATCAGCTGGACCGTCTACCAGTAAGCCATCCTTAGCAATAAAAAAAACTCGCGTAGGTCTGCGTCCCGGTACATAAAGGTTCAATCTGAATGCATGCAGATCTGACTTTATATTATTAAGAGGTATTCATAAATAAGAAACTGATATTTCCCATCGAGAAACAGCAACACGTCAAATTCATATGGATGAATATTTATTTGCTCGTTTAATATTGATAAACCCATTTACAGCAATAAATCTACGCATAACACATATCGAGTAATTAGCATGTAACGTTGTAGAACTACATGGCAAATTTTGCCTTAACACAGTTGAAATAAATAAATAATTCCCGCGCATAGCTGAGGAGGAACATTCTCCCATCGGGGACGTCTCTTGTAAATCTCCGATAGCAATCTTGATGTACGAACGGATGCAAAACGGGATCGTCTCGGGGCCAAAGCGGTTTGATTTAAGTAAACGTTGCATCTCTGACGAAATACTAACGGAGATTCCACATATCCCATACTCTGTCGCCAACACTTATCTGTTCAGGCCCCTAGACAAGTGGCATGAACGCTAATCGCATAGAATAGAATAGACTTCACAATGTATATAAATGACATTACAAGTCGCTATGTAGATCACGTGACTTATGTCATTTCCATACATGAAGCGTAGCGATTTGAAGGAACGCTTGTAGACGTCAGCCACTTGTCTAGAGAGGCAGGCAACCAAAACTGAAACTACCACTACCGGTTACATTGTATTTTACAGTTTCATAATTACAGTGCCTGTAACGTCACTTGAGGGTCTAAAATGAACTTTAGACTTGCTCGCTAGTATTCACGAATAGTTACGTCCAGAAGTGTCACATGCCGCGCGAGGCTGCTCACCCACATGCCTCGCGAAGCACGACGTTTGCCTCAGTCGCATGCCGTGCGAGGCAAATGGCGAGGCAACTGACACTCTAGACAGGGAAAGGTATACCCGATCAATCAGTTTGACACGTTTGACATCGTTCTGTCTCACGACTGCCAAACTAGGCGACGCAAATGTGAGTGCTCAGGTGAGGCAGGGCGCGCATTTGCCCCACGTGAGGCAAGTCAAACACCGCGAGGAAAATTTTCCTCGCGCGGCATGTGACACTTCTGGACGTAGCTAATGATATAGTAAATTGTAAAGTTCCTCTATTGGTCACGTTAATTTGGTATTAAAATATTTTACGTAGACTAGTCGCTATCTAGAGACTATACACACTCATAGTGATTTAAAAAAAAACATAAGTTGGTGGAGCTGAATACTCTGAACATAAGTAAGTACGAATTATTTGGAAAAGAAATATCATAAAAGTGCTCTTCAACGTTGATCTACAAACGCATGTGAAGGCGGCTTTAGCATCGTGTAGTAAACGTCGAATAATATCAAATCGTTTTGCATATCCAATGTGATCTCAATTGTTTAGTTCAATCACTCGACCGACATGTAGATTCACCAGAACGCGAACGTATCGAAATACGATAGCTTGTTTCTATAAGATGAAATCTTCCAGAAAATAATATAAAAATGCCGTCATTCCTTCATGCAATTCTCACTGGAATACGTATATTATCTAATAAATAAGAATCGATTCACGAAATGGCTTTTCCATTTGTGATGCCCGTAGATAAATCTAATTCTGTTTATTTAAACACCCAGGGTGAATATTTATCATGTTGATCAAATTTGAGCCTCGCTTCATAAATAAGACTGCACGCAGTTCGGAATGTGTGTGATAAAATTTATAGCGGTATTCTACAAATAAGAACTCTATCCCACTGCGTCGGTCGCCTTAAGTATAATCAGATAATGCAAATTTTTAACCTTTTTTATTACTGTGTTTTTCATTTCAATATAAAAATTATAGAAAACTGTATCCAAGATAAGCCTCAGAAAGAAACCGCGATGGACTTTAAAATGTTCGGTATTTAAAATAAAAAGTTGCAGTTAACTTGTCTTTGGTTTCAGTATTAATTGCCATCAACACCTCACAGCGAATTCCCGGTCCCGAATATCGAATCTCGTGCGTTACAAGTTATCTGTGAGATTGAAGGCAGGAGAAAATAAAAATTTGGCACGTTCGTTAACGACCGTTCCTGTTCATTTGGCAGATGTTATTTTGAGTCATTAGAGAAAAAATCAATTAATAACAGCCGTTTGTGTATTAAATTGATTACCGGCGGCTTCTGAAGACAGCCGTCCCGAGGCACTCGTGTGAACTCTGAAAATTATAATTCCGTACTGTCTAATCAAGAGTGCATCGTCCCTTTCTAACTTGCTCACGATATTTAGTGAATGAAAGAGATAAATGTTAGGAAGTAAACGTTGCCTCCACTCTTCGTGACCACATTTGTGATTGATGATTAGAGAAAACGCCTCGAGTGAGTTAATCACGCCTAAATTTAATTTAGAATGAATATGAAAACATAGAGACTATTTATTATATTTTGTTTGTTTTAGATCCCCATTTTGTTTTTATTGGTTCAATATTTCTTCCTTTTTTGCACGTTGAATACACGTGGCACCTAACTGTTCTTCGGCATATCATCCCTCAATAAATTCATCCCATGGGTTGAAATGGCGAAAAGGGTTTTGATAATATTTAAACATCCCTAAATACGAATATTTTTTAAATCTTGTGAACACCTTTTTTGTCAAATATTATAAGATCCAAAGTGGCATTAAGGTCGCGTCAAACGTTTCGTGGGAGACTGAAATTAAGATAAACGCTTCCCATTGGATCCATTTAATGCTGTAGCAATTCGGGACTATAAACATAATGCTTTTAATCATAGCTGGTAGATAGGCACCCATAATATTTGGTACTATAAGCGCAGAGAAATGTATGGATACACCTATTAATGTATAAAAATATTATACATTTTTACTAAACACGTACCTACGTAGTCCTCTGTAATAGTAAATTGGGAAACAAAAAAAAAAACTTGCAAAATATTGGATAAAATATTACCACATAATATTATCGTCAAAACCGTATATTATTTTAAAATGTAACCTACAAACAGAAATCTATGTTATTCGGTTTCGGTTACGATGACTCGAAGGGCAGATCCAAATAAGGGTAGACCAGAAAGACGGGCAGAAATTGAAAAAGATGAAGATCATTTTGAAAATGCTTCCGATTTGAATTGCAATTGCTTGAATATTATGATCACTACTCCATTCGTTCCACTGTTCATAAATAGTCCGGACAAGCATCGCTCATCATTCCAAGATAACGCATAAATAAATAAATAATAAAGCTAATTGAAAACCTTCCCAAGTAATCGTCGGTGCGGCTAGTGAGCTTAATGGCTGTAATGACACCGGACCCTTTGGGTACGCCTCTTACGGGTCCCTTTAAACAAACAATTTAAAAGTTTCTATCTTAAGTGGGACAATAAAACTAAGAGTTTTGTTCATAAAACGCGATCAGTAAAATTGTTTACAATAGTGTTTATTGCATAATTTACGAGGTTTCAGAATGTGAAAAGAAAATAAGATATCAGGATTTTTTTGTGGATCACCCAGAATTCATGTTGTTTAATTTTCAAACGATATTTAGCAATGAACGTCTTTCGGCTGAGATAATGATGATTTAGGTAGATTCTAGGCAAGAGATCGACTCACAACGTGTCAAACACTAGCAATAAAAAAAGAAACAATAGTGTGAAAAGATGGCGTTATGAAGTGGAAGACATTTTGCTTGTGTGTGGAATAAAACCAACTAAATTACCTGTTGAATTAAATAACTGCATGAAAACTCAGTGAATCTGTGCACGAAGACAATCTGTGTTAAAATCAAGACCAAGGAGACGACATTAAGCCCACCTACCGCAGACCAAAAACGTTCAAAATTACTCTCACTTTAAAATAGCAAATCTGAAGAAAGACATTTGAGTAAACATGTATTTTTAAAAGAAATACCAAACCCAGTCGTTTCGCGTTTACCTTTTGTGATACATTTTGCATGCTAACGGTACCTGCCAACTACTCATAGGTATTATTTTATCAAACAGGCAGATGTATTCAACTTGTTATCGGGTTTGCGTGGGTGGACGGCTCGAAGGTGTTGCCAATGAACTGATCTCAATGCTCCCCATTGTTGGCAACCCCTGCACAAGGAATAGTGGCACACGATCGCCTACTGTTAACCACTTCCTTGTTTACTTACCCATGTGTACAGTCACGGATCAAATACGGTTAGGTGATCATCATTAGATAAATAATAGATAAGGCCGACAAAGCTGATGATCGCTGTAGATCCAGAACGGTAGCGTCAGCATACACCTCACATATAACCTTCATTCTGAACTAGCAACTCGAACTAGCAACAAATAAAAAAAATAAGATCGAACATAAAAACATTCCGGAAAAAATACCTGAATGATAGTGCAAACCGCATGAATTGGTGCGTCCATAAGTCTCGCATGCCCCGTCAGAGCACTGATATTACCTACTTATGACATGCGTCTGTGTTCTGACGACAAAACTAAGTGCTCGAGTTTGGCATGCGCCTGATGTAGACGCACCTATTATTATCATTATTATTTAGAAAAACTAAGCGAACAAACAAGGAAGACTAGCGAAAAATAAATAGTGATGTGACAGTATAATTCTCTAATACGAGTTTACATGGAATAAAAACTAAAATTTTCCAACGACAAAAGATGGCATGGCTACGAATTGGTCTTTGTTTTGACCCTTTGGCCACATAACGTTTCCGTTTCGAAGCGAAGATTCTTGTCCAATCCTAGCCACCCTATGCGTAGCAGTGAACTGTCAGCCTAATGATTTCCCGTTCCGAGCAGCGATTAATTTCTAAGCTAAAAAGTTTTATTTCACCAAAATGTTTACTGCTCTACCATTTAACTCCATACTCGCAACATGCATTATTGACAGTCCATCTTGAAGGGGTGAATGGTGAATCAGAGCAGCCTGCAAGCACCCCTCGATCAAAATAATGGGCTTACATGTAACCAGTCATATTGTGGTAGTGTCTATAGCGAGGTGAGGGTAAATATCAATTAGTTAAAACGATACACATTGTTATTACTCACGATTTATAAAGGGGTTGATGGTATTATTTACCGGACTTTGGCTTTCAAAATTACATACACCAAACGGCCTGTTAAAATAAGACGAAAAATAAAATATATCTATTCTATACATATAATAAGAATGTAAAATTGGTCGCGTCTGTACATTCGAAATATTTGGAAAAAAAATAGTGGGGGGGACTTAGATGGACCAGCAGAATTAATTTTTATCATTTTTAGAATTTTTGTCTGTGTGTATGTTTGTATGTTTGTATGTTTGCTCAGATTTTCGAAAGAGCACAACTTCGAATCCACCGGATGGATTTCAATGAAATTTGGCATGGATATGACTAATAGTCTAACTTAACATCTAGGATACTTTTTTTTTCGAAAATGTATAGGGTTGCCACAGAAAATTCAAAAAACTACTTAAAAATTCTAAATGTTTGAAAGAGCACAACTTTGAATCCACCGGATTAATTTCAATGAAATTTGGCATGGATATGACTAATAGTCTAACTTAACATCTAGCATGTTTTATTTTTCGGTAAAGTTTAGGGTTGCCACAAAACATTCAAAAACTACCTAAATATTCGAACACGCACAACTTCGAATCCAATGGATTGATTTCAATGAAATTTGGCATGGATATGACTAATAGTCCAACTTAACATCTAGGATATTTTTTTCTAAAATATTAGGTTGTAAATTTTTATGACCACACAGAAATTCTAGCAAAAAATAAGTTTTAGTTATTGAAATACGTCTATTTAGAGCGGAGCCCTACGGAGCCCTACGTTGTGTGTGATCCGACACTATTTGGAATAGATAATCTTAATTTTAATAATAATTATAAATATTTTATTGCTGCGTTCTACAATCTTAAGTTTCGTTTTTCTTAACTAGATGTCGCTATACTTAAAATCAGGCAATACCTGCCTTGCACCACATGTCAAAATTTAATATCTTCCTGGCTTCAAGAAATTTAGTTTTTTTATTCCTAATTACGTATAAAAAACATTAAGCGGGTCTTTGTATCACGCGGAATCTTAAACGTTAACTCTGGAATTCATCTCCACAGTACTAATGCCGTAGGGAAGCTACCTACCTAAGAAGTAAGTCTAGAGGACCTGCTGATTTTGAATTAAGTAGTAATAGAACATAGACATTGAACTCTGAACTCCAACCCCTCAGGAATGATGCTGCTGGGTAACTGCCTGCTTAAAACATAAATCTGGAGGACCTGCTAACTTTGAATTAGCAATGTGGGTATCAAGTAGAAACTTCTCAGGCGAGGTCACGTTTCCGATCCGGCGCTAGAATTTAAGGAAAACATGTAAAATGACTACTTATAAGTGCCCTCCTAGGCCTAAACAAAATAAACGCTTTGACTATTGACTTAGACGATAAACTCCGGACTCTAACTTTTTAAGCACGATGTTGCGAAGTGACTCTTACCTAAGCCGTGAGTCTGGAGCACTCACTCATTTTAAATAAGGAACATGGGTATCAAGTACAAACTTAAACATTGAGCTCTGGAGTCCAACCGCTCAGTCGTGATACTGTGAGTAACTACAGATATAGATAGACGGATACAGATAGACTGGTACAGACAGAGATACTCACCTACCGATAGATTACAGACCGATTCAGACAGACAGATACTTACAGCTAAACTGATACACACAGACAAATAAAGTCAAACTTTTGTTATACAACTAAGGCGCCAGGCAAGCGTACGGCCCACCTGTTGTTAAGCAGTTACCGTACCCTATAGATGCTTGCAACCAAAGGCATCGGTAGCACGTTTCCTACCTGAAGGGGAGTGGGGTTAGTGGGAGGGGACGGGGACGGGGAGGTGGCTGGGTTGCGCTTCCGGCTCTCTCCCTCATCATACGAAACGAAGGTAAATTAGCTACTTGAATGCCGATCTCCACCTTACTGGTCAGACTCTACCACCTTACTGGTATAGACTGGTACAGATAGACAGCCACGGACAGACGAACTCAGACTGATGCAGACTGACGTAATACAGATTAGACGATAGACAAAATTATATTTAAGGGCTTCACCGACTGGACGCGGACGGAGTCGTGGGCACAGCTAGTTTTTTAATAAAAACAAAAATAATAATACAAAAAGTGTTTTCAATTTTCATATTCCGAAAATATTTTTGGAAAATACCAAGGTTTTATATTTATTTAAGGAAAGTATTCCCATCACTAAATGTTCTCGTTGTATCCGAACCTCATACATTGAAACAACCAATGATCTAATGAGTCCAGTCATCATTAACCCATACTGCCCTAAAGGCTACCAACGATACTATAAAGCAAACCCCTTACGAGTATCACCGTGGGATTAATATTGCGAATTTTGATATCTCAATCTGCGCAGGGTCAGAGACGCCGCGGTCACGACACCCTTCGGTGGTCACGAGCAGTGTAGCCTGTGAGCTTATTAATTATTATCAGACCAGCGAATTAACAACACTAAAGGATGTAGGGATGCAGGATCTATAGTCTTGGAAATAATTTATTGTTCTTAATTGTATCTACGTTGATCTAAAGGAAATGAAATGACAGGTTCGATTCCCTCGTCGTGTGTAAAATTTTTCAGAATTCAGGCAACGGTTTTCGGTCCGAAAATGGTACATATACTTGCCCCTGAACGGCAAAATGTAATGTTATAAGTCATAGTACCTATACTTGCCACGGTTTATCTGTAATGTACTGGTGTAGTATCGTAACACCCACTATACATGATTTGTTCAGGCACTGTTCTTATTTCTTTGCATAACCTTTTCCCACATTAGAGTGGGTGATAATAATGAACGTTTAAGTTCAAATTCAAGAAGAGACGATCCATACTATGAATAAGGTTCCTCATATGGCCAGGGCAAAAGGTCTCGAGCAATGGGCCGCCGAAATTAAATACAGGACACAGTCGCTCAAGGCTCGGATGCGATGTATTTATAGTATAAGTGATTTTCGACCTGTACTGTATTGAGATAAGATCCTGATTAAACACTTTAGAGATATGATAACAACACGTATTATAAGTACTAGCTAAAGGTATAGTAATCCTTTTGAGGTTGATCAATGATCCTTGCACGTTATTAGATACAACCAATGATTGGTAAACGATCAGAGTTTAAGCAACGCTCGGCAAGGTCAGTCAAAGATGAGTAACCATTTAGCGGCATTTCGAACTGATCGTCGCCGTGCTTCGGAGGACACGTATCTGGTAAAAGGTCGGCTATATAAATACAGCAGTCGTTAAGCCATGTCACAGATCTTCGGATGGCTTGCACGGCTCTGACACCAGGTTAAACACAAACCATAAAATCAGACTCTTTACCTATACAAAAGAAAGGTAACATTTCAAAATAAAATCTATTTAGTAATCATAAAGTCAATTATTCTGCACTCTACAAAACTGATAGGTTATTAGATAGATTCCTGTGATTCTATCAGATTTTTTATTGGCATACGACGTCGCCGGCGCCACGTTGGATATTGCATGAAAAAACAAATAAAAATAGGTTAGAACTAATGAGTGTGTAATTACGTTAGACGCGGAGGGTGGCTCGCGGCCGGCGGTCCCAAGTTCAACCCCTACCTGGAAGGCCACATCCATCATTACTACCGCGGTATTAATCAAAGCTGAATCATTAAAAACTCCTTTGCCTATGGTGTATCTAGAAACTATTATATTGTTTCTGTAAATGCAAACGTGATTAGATTTACCATTAAATTTACCCATCTAGTTATATGACGCCAAACGCGTTGAAGTTTTTTGTATGCAGAAAGTATTTTGTAGGAAGTAGAATGCTTGGTTTAAAAACAACTGAGCGAATATAACTTTTGCCAGATGAATCTTATGTTACGGGATTATCTGATCTCTTATTAACTTGTTATCGGGTTATTTAGAAGATAATAAAAAGCCAAAAAAATCGTAGATATGGTTTTCTTTATTATTTGAACCTATAACATGCTTTGAAACCAACGGAAATAAATGTACCTATAGAAAAATCTGTTTAGAATACAATAGATTTGGAGCGGGTGGGAATAATCCCAGCTAAGTACCGAATATCAATAAATATATAACAGATAATTTTGCAATAAGTATGCTTAATATTTCAGTCCTAATTTCACTTATTCAATAGAGTAAGTAAATATACTTGCTCGGCTTTATCTACGATCTACGTAATGGTGAGTGCACCTAAGCGGCTAATTGTTTTTGTTCTCGTAAGTGATTGTATCCGATCAAAGCTCACGAGGGGCAGGCCCGATAGACGCTGCTCTGATTTATATTTCGTTGCTGTGAGATGTATCATGACCTGAAGCGTTGTGCGTGAACTTTTGTTTCTCCTAGTTAGTATTGGCTCGTTGGATTCAAAGTCAAAGTCAAAGTCAAAAGGTTTTTATTCATGTAAGCTCATTAGAGCATTTATAAATAGTCAATATAAACAATATTTTAGCGTTACCACCGGTTCGAAATGTTGCTTCCATTGAGAAGAGCCGGCAAGAAACTCAATGGTTACTCTTTTCAAAAGAATAATTGTATACATTTTCAAACAGTAACGCTATGTGAGCAGGCATGCATTAACACAGTGTGAGTAAAAAAGAAAATAAGGTATTTAAATAAAAATTAATAAAAACTAGCCTAGAAAGCTGTGCATGCCTACTCCCACTTAACTGTCAAACCAAAAGGTGAATATTTAGAACGATTGTTTTGGTGTGATGCCTTCCGTGCTTAGGTCTTGTCTGTAAAAGTTTTGGAACAACGGTGTCAAGTGGAAAATGGGCGGACCAGTCCCCGCAAGCAGCGCCCGGAACCCGAGCATGACTTGAGCAGCGGCATCACCCTCCTCAACCATTTTAGAGGGAAGAGGGTGACCCGCTCCACAGAGCCACCGCAAGCAAGGACATTAGAGTGAGCATGACCGATCCATTACCGCAGCGACATAGTTCAACAAAGCTAAGTAAGCGTACGGCAAGACAACATCCGCTACAATTGACATACAAATGCTTGTCAATGGCTACATGATACATGATTTCCACAACTTAAAAAGGTGGTAATTGTGACTAATATGTCAATAGCGCTAAATTAAGAGAAGGAAGAGGAAAACAATAAATAAATAAGGAATAAATCAAAACAAGAAATTCTGAGGAATTATTCCCGTTCCGGTGGAGCTGGACCAGCCTCCAGCCAAGCATCTTTATCTTTCAAATAATCATCTAATGTGTAGTAAGCCCGCTTACAAAGCGTACGCTTTACACAAGTTTTGAATTTAGTTTCACTAAGACTAAGTATGTTTGGTGGTACTTTATTATAAAACTTGACACAGTATCCCATGAAAGATGTGTGAACTTTCGCAAGTCGAAAGCGCGGTTGATCTAATTTGTCTTTATTTCTAGTGTTATATCGATGACTCTCACCTAACTTTTTAAAGAGATGTAAATTTTTCCTAGTGTACATTATGTTTTCATAAATGTATTGGCATGGTACAGTCATAATGTTGATTTCCTTAAACCGTTCCCTCAAGGAGTCGCGACTTCCTAAATTATAGATGGCCCTAACGGCCCGCTTTTGTAAAATAAAAAGAGATTCGATGTCAGCTGCCCTACCCCACAATAATATACCATACGACATGACACTATGAAAGTAACTAAAATAAACTATTCTCGCGGTGTCGATATCGGAAAGTTGTCTAATTTTCCTAACAGCGTAGGCGGCGGAGCTGAGCCGCTTCACGAGAGCTCTTATATGTGGGCCCCACTGTAATTTGGAGTCGAGCGTAATACCTAAGAAAACAGTATCATTAACGAATTCAAGTTTTTCTTTATTTAGTACTACATCGCATTCATTACTTCTAACATTAGGTAATGAGAATCTTACACATTTAGTCTTGTTACTATTCAATGCTAAATTATTAGTATTGAACCAGTTATGGATCAGAAGAATAGCATTATTCACGTTGTCCAAATTATTTACATGTCTACCTACTTTAAAAATCAAAGAGGTATCATCGGCAAATAAAACTATCTCTGCCCTACTTTGTATTATATGCGGAAGGTCATTTATATATACTAAAAACAGAAAAGGACCCAAAATGGATCCTTGAGGAACTCCCATTTTAACTAGAGAGCCTAACGATTTAACACCATATATTTGAACGTTTTGTTTTCTACCTACTAGGTAAGATTTTATAAGTTTCAGCGCCCTATTTCTAACACCGTAATGTTCCAATTTAAGCAAAAGTATTTCATAATTGACGCAATCAAATGCCTTTGAGAGGTCACAGAAGATACCGATAGCATCCTGTGAGTTCTCCCATGCGTCGAAGATATGCTTGATTAAGTTGACACCGGCGTCGATAGTACAGCGGCCTTTGGTGAAACCATATTGTTGATCATGCAGGATGTTATTTGCGTTGAAATGATGTAACATTTGAGTAAGCATAATCTTTTCAAATATTTTGCTAAAAACTGGCAAGACGGATACTGGTCTATAGTTGTTGGGGTCTTTACTATTACCGGATTTAAAAAGGGGTATTACTTTACTGTATTTCATTAAATCCGGGAAGACTCCCTGATCAACACACTTGTTAAAAATCAAAGCTAAATATGGCGCCACAGTACCAATGATAGTTTTACATGCTTTTACTGACATTCCCCATAGATCTTCAGTTGGTTTAATTTGTATGTTACTGAAGGCTTTAACAATAGACCGATCGTTAATATAATCGAATTTAAATTCTACAGGACAAGTGGCTATGTTATCTTTAAGAAGTGAGAGTGAAAGTGAAGGAGAGCAGTTTAAAAATTCTGTTGTTTTTACAGGGACGTTTGTAAAGAACGTTTCGAATTCCTGTGCTACATCTTCATTTGAACTAATGAGACCACGCGAGGTCTCTAAAGTGAAATCTGTATTGCGTTGTTTGGTTTTTCCAGTTTCACTGTTAACTATATTCCAGGTGGTCTTGATCTTGTTATCTGCAGATATAATTTTTTGTCTAATGTGTATCGTTTTGGCCGCCTGGCATACTTTCCTAAACAATTTAGAATAATTTCTAACATACTGAGTAAAAGCTGCATTTTGAAGCTGGGCCTTCTGTTCATAAAGCTCAAATAGCCTTTCCCTACTCCTACGTATCCCTAGGGTGGCCCAGTCACTGAAGGTAAATTTTGGTTTTATTGTCTTTGTTTTAATAGGAAATCTATTATCAAATTCTGTATGTATAACTGCAAAAAAGTCTGCGTAAAAACTATCAGGATCATCTAAGTTATAATTGGGAAAACTTAATTTGGTAAACAAAGTAGTATTATATTTTTGTAAGTTCCCTGATGTTACATTCCTACATTTAATTTTTATGGTTTTTATAGGTATGGTAGAATTAAAGGTGACCGTTTGACCACTATGATCTGACGGCAAATGGCAAACTATTGCTGTATCTAAATATTCACAACTACAGAATACATTATCTATACAAGTGGCAGAAGTAGAAGTTACTCTGGTCGGTTCGAAAAAAACGTGAGCTAAATTGAATGCTTTAAAAAGGCCTAACAGTCTATCAGTATAACTAGTTTCTTCTAAAATATTAATATTAAAATCACCACAGACTATAATAGACTTATTACTTACAAAGATTTTTTTTAACACATCTTCCATCACAGATTCAAATATACTAAAATTCTGTATGTTTGGGGGTCTGTAAACACATACTACAATGTGCTTATCCAGCTCAACACAGGAAATCTCAATAATCTGTTCGACCGAGACTGTTCTTTACGTTCTTTTGACTTAATAATATTTCTAAGTAATATTAATGTACCACCGTGAAGCCTGGACTTGCGGTTATAACAACTTATGACCGTGTAGTTTTCATAATTTATTAACATTTGATGCTCATTAAGCCAATGCTCGGAAATACAAACAATATCATATTGTGACTTTTCTAAAAATAATTCAATTTCTAATGTTTTTGATAAAAATCCCTGTATATTCTGGTGAAATAATCTTAGCGTTCCAGGCCTCTCTTCCTTCCTATAATTTTCGCACGTTTGTGAGACGCCAGGGATACTAGAATGTACCTCTATTGTCGGCCTCGGAAGTTTAAACAGTCATTTATACATTAGTAGGGCCTACCGATAATACTGAGTTTAATTTCCAGGTCGTCAAAATTGTTTATTTTTCATTTTGATGCGAGTGCAGTTCAGCCCGCATTCTCATTCCGGGCGGGCTGTGATGTCGTCTGGCATTTCCAAGGATCCATCCACATTTAGTTTAGATGGCAAAAA
Source organism: Drymonia ruficornis (assembly GCA_947859195.1). NCBI lineage: Eukaryota > Metazoa > Arthropoda > Insecta > Lepidoptera > Notodontidae > Drymonia > Drymonia ruficornis. The sequence goes on along the minus strand of OX401910.1, from coordinate 9,531,999 downwards.
TACAGTTATCCAGTATTTTGTTGATCATTATATCGATACATTTTGAGAGGTTTTAACATTAAAACCAACTGGCACATTTAGAAAGAATCGATACAATAAAAAAGGACGTGTACTTTAAAGACGGTGAAATTTATGTAAACGTCTTCACGTTCAGTTGCTACTTAACAAAATGTTCTAATACTCAATTCCGATACACAATTATTTTGGATCACTGAATTGAAGTCGTGTAATTTGAAATTGGAATTACAAACGAAAATACACATTTTTATTACCTATCTTAACAGGCTGCCATTACTTGGGGAATTCGCGTTACAGTAAAGATAATCCAATGTTTGCTGTAGCCCGGAGCTGGGATTGAGCCATTTAATTTTATAAGTCGAATCTAGATAAGTCCTGTGACTGGAGCGGTTCGTGCCTTATGGCTTTGTTTGTTTAACGTTTGTGTGTTCGCTGCTTAGGTGTTGAAAGTGGCTTAAAATGGAGGAGTTAGTAACTAAATTATAAAATAGTAGCAAGCCAGTAGTAATAAAAATTAAAATAGTTTTATAACGATTAATTTTAGGCTAAGAACGTAGGTATACGAACTAAAATGCGGTACAATGAGCAAACGTTTGGGAGGTATATTAATAAATAACGATTTATTTACGTATTTCAAACATTTTCTCATTGTACCGCATTTTATTTTTAAATATTAGTCAATTTTAAACATTGATAAATATTTATTTCACGCTTTGTAGAAGTTATGTATCTATCCATCAGTTGAACAAATAACCTTGGATTACACCTGCGATTTACTTAAACGGTCGCATTCGCAGATTACTAATAAAAGGAAAAATTAAAATGCAGTATCATTTGGCATGCTGCCCAACATACCTATATTTACAAAATGTACATGTCGGATGTTAAGAGATTTACTCGAATATATCATTTTATGGCTCTGTAAAATGGGTTTTGTTCTAAATATACATATACTATTGGTAATGCCTATGTCTAGAATTGGATATCTTTCGGCTGAAATAATGATGTTGATGATGACACGTCTACTTAGGTTTTTTCGAATCTGCCACAAATTTCTTATTCCAAAGAATGGAAAAGGCGAAATACAATAAAAACTTATCTTCATGCGCCATTTCAACCCATGGGTCGAAACTTCGACACACATTTATCTTAGGCTGAAGCAACGACGTTAGTACGAATATATTTTTCTGTTATATAAAAATAGGTACCTAACGAATTCAAACTACCAACCAAAGAAATTGTAATGCGTTTATTACCAACATTCATAAACAAAGATAGGTTCTGAGTTAGCAATAGTCGTCCACTACGCCCAAGAACCAATAACGATAACGGTTTACAACAGAAATACATACATTTAATAAAAGCAGTAGTTACAGCGATGTGCATGTGTCTACATTTAACAGCACGAGTCGAGATCAAGAGATCAATATCAAACCTACTTCTTTACTCGGCACAAAAACCACAATGCAGCTCTGAAAAATTCCATTGCGATCAGTCCCAATCTTATTACTGGAGGTGTAAGATTGAAAATTGTTAAGGTTGTTGTTTGGCAAGTGCATCAAGTCGTAAGTTAGTGAATATGTTGAAACCTTTGTCATGTTATCTGGATTGGATCTGCCGCTAAGTTTTACGGTAATCGTAGTGTACGTGTGTGTTATTTAAAATTTATCTTCATTGGTTTTCCTCCGTGGGTCCCGAGTTTGCGAGAACATCAAGTACATTCAGTACTACAATATTTACATGATCCCAAGATAACAGAATAATTAACTTTTAAATGAAGCTGGTTACTTGAATAATGGAAGTATTATACATATCTGCTGAAATTAAAGTTGCATTCCAATTTAATGTGGTATTTAATATCCGTATTTACGACTGCATTTAATCGGAATGGTATTATTAAAATTGAATTAATTTAAGTGCATATATTAAAATTAAAATAAATAGCATTTCATTTTAGTATAAATTGACAACACTATGTATGATATTAAAACTAAATGAATATCTAATTATAGGTTTCGCACAGAAATACGCAGTTTTTTCATTTGCATTAAAATTCTGGACACAGAGTTTTATATTCCAATGAACTTCGAATTATCTCCAAATTAACATGTTAAAACTCTTTATTACCGACGCCACTCAGTATTGGGGACTAAAAATTAATTAAAGTGGTAGAATTACAACAGGAGTATAGAGACATTACTTTATCGAGGTCCGCATTACGCAGAAACGTGCATACTAAAAATTCAAAAGCGCTCGGTGGAAACCGTTGTCCCCGCCCAGCGGGCAGCTGTGTCCCCATCCAGGACCACTAAGCCTCTATTATGGTTCCCTCTCGCATAAACACTCCCGTCGACCCATAAAGCGGTCGATTGCGAAGAGCTTCAATTTATTCTTGAAATTAACCTGTCGCATGCACTTAAGATGTTGCACCGCGCGTGCTTCAAATGAGCCACACCGTGATTGGGATATTTCGCGTTGACGGACCTTCCAAATTGGGACCATTAAATTTTAAAGAAGAGTCGTTTGGAAATGTCCCATATTAACTTTGTTGACAGCAGTTTCATACAGTTTTATATTATAGGGTAGATGCGTTGACTGGTCGACGAATGTTAATAAGTAGTACAGACCAACAAACTTAAGCCTGCTGAGAGCGTCGCTAGTGTTATCAATACAAGACTGCCAAAATATCATATTTCTCTGTTTAAAGGTTTATTAGGAGTATTATATTATATAGTTCTTCTTTTGGTCACGGTCTAAATGGGCTTTTGGAACTGTAGGTATGACAAAAATGTACCGTATCTACTAAGCGCCGACTGTCATTTGTTTTTAGAAAAACTGCCTTTAGTGTCGTTAGTGTCCATAATAGGTATTATGACATATGTCTGTCTTTTTATCATTTTAGTTCTTCTATAGGCCATCGGGTTAGATACGTTGTAGTCAAATGACTGTAGCTCATATACGAACTAGCTCGATGAGGGTAGTACCCTCTCATAGAAGATCGGCGTAAAGTAGCAATTGCAACTGCGTTTCGTAGGATGAGTGAGAGAGCCGAAACCTCCCTCCCCCCAATTCTCTTCCCTCTTTCCCACTCCAATTTAGGTCGGCAACGTGCAAGCGATGCCTTTGGCATTGCAAGCATCTATAGGATTGGTAACTGCTTAACATCAAGCAGGTCGTACGCTTGTTTACCACCATAGTCACATTAAAAAAAGTAAAGCCCTCTTCTGACGTTAAGACGTTCTCAGTCATATTATCAATTACACTATTTAAAATTAAATGCAAAATTTTCTGTAGAGGCATGGATAAGCGTAGCAACTAGACAGACTAATCGCCCATGAGATTTTGCATTAAAGATAGGACGCGTTTGATGGCGAATATAGCTTATAACTAAGTGACGGCTGAGATATCTTCTGAACATAAATTATGGACCGGGAGCCCAGCGTGCACTTCGTGGATTTGAACGAGCGCCGTCCAAACCTAGAAGATTCGTTAGATGACATGATAGGAAGAATACATTGTTCTAGATGTTTCCACTTTCAGCGGTGGGGGAAGCGTATACATGACATTTTTTTATCATCATAATAATACTCAAGCGTGTCAGATATTGATACTTTTCATGCTCCAATATGAAAAATTAAAAAAAAAAAAATACTCGAGCGCGCCAGATTTTGTAAGCATCTATGGGCTACGGTAACTGCTTAAAATAAGGCGGGCCGTACGCTTTTTAGCCACCGCTATATTTAAAAAAAAAAAACTGAGGGGGTGAAAAAGTGAAACTTCCAGATGCTCCCATTTCTTAGACTGACGATCAAATTAGCAAAATTGACACTTTTGACACTTCTTAGCTAGTAATGAATCCCCCTTATCTTAATCTGACGAGTTCGAGTATTTTAAGATGGTCTATTTTTTTTGGTTCCCCTGAGCGAACCCACCAATATTAAGGGCTCATATTTTTTTGAGGTTCTTATCAATATGTAAGCTATCTCCCTTATCTTAATCTGACGCGCTCGTTTAAATCCAGAAAGTCCGGCTCCCCATCCATTACGAATAATCGCATTCATGTCCACCTGAATATCAATTACTAGGACTTTTATTGCGTTTCAGATATAACCTTAATTCGTAAGAGTGCGAATACGCATAATTTTCTTTGCTTGCTTATTAGGATCACTAGCTACCTACCTATACCTACCTACCTAAAACTCACCTAGATTCGGCCAGTAGTGTGAGCGCTTCTTACGCTCACACTACTGGCCGAATCTAGGCGAGTTTCAGGTAGGTAGCTAGTGATGAATTTATAGCATTGGCAGAATTTATTAAAGGTAGAGCCAAGCTGTAGCCATTGACTGCAGCTCATATACGTGCTGGATCAACCGGGGTAGTACTACCCTCTCACGGAATATCGGCATCGTAAAGTAGCTGCGTTGTGATGAATTTATAGAATTGGCCGAATTTATTAAAGGTAGAGCCAAGCTGTAGCCATTAAATGCAGCTCATATACGTGCTGGATTAACCGGGGTAGTACTACCCTCTCACGGAATATCGGCATCGTAAAGTAGCTGCGTTTCGTACGCTCTGAGAGAAAGCCCATTTTAACTTATGCCATAACAAGGGACATTATAACGCTAATATTATGAATTTATGTTTCTTAGAGCTAGATGTGTAGGTAGTGGTAGGGACGCATTTGTCGATGCGTTAGCGCAGATGTACTATCGCACCTGCGTACAAGTTACACGATTCATTTATTTACTCATAATCTTACTCGATTTCCGTATTTTTACTACTTTTTACTGTAATTAGATGTTGTGTTAACGAAGTAGAATTTTACCACATACAGACAAACTGTGGTACGAATTGGTTAGCTATTAATAGGTCTGGTAAAGGAGTAAATACTTATAAAGATTTGAGATTTCGGAATTTATTAACTGTTTAAAATGGTAGATACCTAGCACCAGTTTATGATAAGATCGGTGTCAGGCGTTGTCTTATTATGAGCTAGTGCTTATACAAGTACCAATAAACATTTACTAAGTTCATAATTATTAAGAAGATATTAACTTAGACAAATAAATTATGACATGAATAATTATACGAAATGTATTTAAAACACACGACTACTCGTACAACATAATATTTTTACTAAACACTTAAATAATTCAAAGCAGATGTATGTAATTAAAGTTACTTAGAAAACAGGTAGTAAATCGTTGGAAGCGATTCCAAATATTCGTATGACCAAAACGTAGAGAAAACAAATGAAAATTTATAACCAACTGAACGGGTGTAACGTCTATGATTTTATAACAACATTCGACATCTTCACGACTCAGCTGTAAACAGGTTTACGATGAAAAATCAACCGTAATTCTACTTATAAAAAGGCAAACTTCGATTAAAGACAGCCTTACATTTTTCTGATATAATTATGGAAGAACAAAGATCGGAGTCGCCTTACAATTTTATCTTTTCAATCAAAATATCGATATAATTTGTATTTGATTATTAAGTAAATAATAATAAGTCCTAGTTCCTGATTCGTTGGATCTGTTTGAGCAGACGGATTTATCAGCTGGTGTCAGGAATCAGATAATATAGATTACAATTTAAGCAAGGAACTTTTATTGCCTCATTAAATTATATAAAGCTTTGGCAACGTAGCAATTAGCGAGAGCTATTTAATTAGATTTTTTATCAATTACCTACAATACGATTGCCTCACACACTTATGACATTTTGTCATAGCAATACAGTTGAAAATGTTATTTTAAGTAGGTATAGTTTCGCAAACCATTAAAATGACACAATAAAAATATAGGTAAGTAAAACGTCTCCACGGTTTTCCCATCGCGTAGTTTTCAGTAAGCCAACGACTCGGGCAGGTGCTGGCCGGGCGCACACTTCTTTCATTAAAATTAATACCAATGTCGCGTGTGCACATTCTTACTCGATAACGCCTCGGCGTAATTAAGGTATGGCTTTAAACGAGCAAGGCGCGGGCGGACGGGCGGACGGGCGGGCGTGCGCCCGCCACGCGCCCAACGGTACTCCACCGAACGTTTAACGAGAAATTTTGTTTCCATCAACATTTTCGCTCATGATATCAGATTAACAGACCCGCTGCCGCTCGGGATTGAATGTAGATTATTCACTTTTTAATACGGTCGGTTACTTAACAACATTTTGTTATCTTATAACCGCGGTGCTCATTCCGAATTCATTAGTTATTTTTAGCGACTAAGTGGAGCTTATTAAATTACTCGCAATTTAAATACTCTCTATCACAAAACCTACTCGACTGGGTCATATTTTCTGATGTATTTATTCAATGGAGGATGAGTCTATAATTGGAGAACTACTAAATTAAAAGGCTTATCATTGCGATCTAACCGCTGCCGTTGAGGAGTTAAATGATACAAAATATTAAACACGTATATCGACTTTGTTTATTGGCAATCAGTATTCGACGTTTTATTTATGTCGGTCATTCTTTAGCTGTTAACACTTTGGGCGATGACGATCTTTCGTTCGTCGCAATACCGATCAATAAAACGGATAGTAAAAAAGATAATACAATGACGACTGATAGGAAACAATACTAATTATCTATTTAGAGGCATCTTATCGCCGTAGCTAACGAGGCGTCGTAAACCTATAAACGAATTCTACAAGCCTTGTTTGTCGGCAAATGAGCCGAATTTCCGAAACGAGCTTTATTTATTGACCTCCAAACATGTCTGAAAGGAAGATACGTGAAATATAACGTACTAAATGATACACGTCTACTCGTTATGCGGACGTTTTGGATGTTGTCAAAATATAATTAAGCTAAAGAACATTTTTATAGATAAGTCTTAATTACTTTGAAAATATTTACACGTACGTACCAATTTATACATAACATTTCGTAAGAGGTAAATGTGGTGAGGTTTGAATATATTTACTGATGGCCTTAGATTAATGAGTGGTCTCCCCGGGAATGTTCGCGCGCTAAACAAATCATAAATGAATTCTAGTGGCTAAGGCCACCAGCATAATTATAATGTTATTAAAATAAATTTTAGTAACATTAAATGGCAAATCATATCTCGCAGCTATAACAACATTAACCTATAACAAATATCTAGAGATTTCCTTTACACCATAGTGCGTGTATTCTCCAAATGTGTGTACAGAGGTGCCTGGCGCAGTCTGGTAAACTTTACAGTGTGAAGTTGATGTCTTTAAAAAGGCTTGCAGGGATTTTCACAGAGTTTTTCTTCGCACGACAGTCATCTTTGGTGGATTTTTTAAACGAGTAAATACGAGTAGGTATACCTTGTAGCATTGTGAAATGATATCCTTTCAGTATTTCGTATACTATAGGCTGGTAGATCAGCAAACCATTTGTATTTAACACTGTGACGAAAAAGTTTGCATAATATGCTAAACGTTCAAATCCGTATTCAAAATTCGAATATCAATCAGTCCAATATCCGATTGGTCAATGGGATATCGAATCTCAGCCGAATGGTATCTCGGTCACAATCGGTGTCGGGATGTCACCAGTCGGATACGTCGGCGTCAGAGCTGCCGACGCGACGACGACGACGTCAGTCAGTCGTAGGTGGCGACGACGGGGCTGATGCAATGTTCCGATAGCCCCTGTCTTACAAGCATCGAGACATACTATTTGCATTTTGGATGTCGGTTTAAGGACGTGGGATATCTGTTCTAGCGAATAGTAGACGAGTGTATTTCCACCAACATGTACACGACACTTTCCTTTTGCCTTTAGATCTAAAACGATTTACTTATCTTGGTTTTTTTTTTTAATAATTTCATTGATAGCAACTGAATATAGATATGTTGGAACGGGATTTTATTTTAGCAAGGACAAAGTATTTTTACGTTATAAATGACTTGAAAGGGAAGTTAAACTTTTGGTGTGGATTTTCAGAAGACCGTAGAGCTCATCAAATAAACTTTTTATCTGTTTTGTAACAAAACTTTAAAGTAAATAACTATGATTTATTATACCATTTCAATCAATTAACTCTCCCAATATAAATTAAAACCGCGAATCATTGCGTCAATATATCACAGCTCGTTGCCATGTACAGCTCCGACAGACTCTATTGTAGAGTCCACGGTCGAGGTGAAATGTAAAACATTCCCTTTATTAATACTTAATACGATCACCCTTTGACTCTATGAATAGGAGTCACTCAACAAGTCGTTAATCAAACGATATTGGGTTCGAATCAGGTAGTTCTATTGTGTGATCGATGGCGGCTAGCTTTGGTATTATGATTTATAGGCCGGAGTAATTTTTAAACATGGTTAATGAGAGTGGTGATCTCAATGAAGCTGGTTACGGGCTACTAATGTAAGTTACCCTTGTCGATCGAATTCGTGTTAAGCATGACAAAACAGAATTTTGATTTTGAAAAATGTTATGACTACTGTACTTACTAAGTTATTTAGCTACTGTTTATTTACATTTGTTATAATAAAATATTGCCAGACTAACACACCAACTGTATGGTCCCAAACTAAGCAAAGCTTGAACTATGGGTACCGTACAATGGACTGGGCGAACCCAGTGTCACTATAGCCAGGGCAAATAACGTCATTACGAATTAAGATAGACTAAATTTAAGGACAGGTCATCTAAAGATCTGACATAGGTTCGCACGAAAATCACTGCTAAATGAGGAGGTCGTACTAGCTAGCAAAGCTAACTAATGTAGTCTAAACCTTTTCGGCAGCACTAAAGTGCTCTACGGATTGGATAATGTATACTTTATTATACAGAAAATAGAGCAATGACACATACAAAAACAAAACAATAAAAAAAACAATTTCACACATTACGCATGTTCAACATTTTCACATCAATCGTCCCACACCAGTGCAATGGTGCGTAACTCCTATTCCCAGATGACACTGTTCACATAATCATCGCATCATTCAACCCTCGAATCCCACGTTGTTCCACATCTCCATCATTTGTTTTACCTAATTGTTTTATTTGCAGCGAGTAAATTGTCCAAACAACTACCGTAATGTCATAGCGTTTCCGGTGTAAGTTGATTAAATTAAATTCGTCACTGTTAGTTGTTTATTTTTGTAACTGCACTTTAAACTATTTTGTAGTTTGGAGTATAGAATCAAGATGCCAGTATTTAATTAGTTCTATATTCTAGAATTTAGATTCATTTTAGGAACATTAGTTTAAGTGACAGTGTTAATGAATTGCAAACATTAACTCTTGATGGTATTATATTATTTATTATTTTGATAGCCAATAGTTCTGTTATAAAAGTAAATAATGCAATCTTAAGTACCTATCATAATATCAGTGTAAAATTACGTAACGTCATAGAACTACATCATATTAGGCTTAGCTAATGTTGCTCTATATAAAGTGGTCGAGTAACACATGACGGAGTACTTTAGACGTAATTGCTCAACAGGAGGTGAAAAATAATTGTATTGCGTTATTTTGTTATGACAATATTATCGAGGGGAACACTACCAGAAGCAATGAGATAGAGTCGTTTATTGCATCACTTTACACGAACCATTCCGAACATTTCTTATAAAAAAAAAAATTGTTGCGCTCTACTATGTGTTATACCTACTTTAGGCATTTAGACAATATTAGACAATATTTTATTTATGTATTATCTAAATGCCTAGAGTAAGTAAAGTACATAATTGAGGCCAACTAAATATACCAATTTTTTGATAAGAAATGTTTGAACATATATTTATGTGGACAATACATGTGTAGTAAAAAAAAACAATTTCTGCCAAATTTATAGAGATTTTAGCCAGCCTATGTTTTTTACAAAGCATTTCTAGGAACAAAAGTGATTTGTAATACCATTGTAAGTCATCATAACTTTACATTTTAGCGGTAAATGTTCAATCAATTCTATGATTGCTACAGATGTGGAATTTAAATCGTGGGTGGTGAGTTCCACCCGGGGTGCGATCCACCCTCACAATACCCGTACAATGACTTGAAATATTCTTATTGGACATGGCGCAACTTGTAACGTGTTACTTAGCGTCATTGTTACCTTAACGACATCATTCAGAGTTAATGCGGTAATCATCGGGCATTCTCATTCCGTTGTGTGATAAATACTGTGTCATTTACTTTATACGTACAAGAGTTGTATCGCCGTAGGTTATTGGTGTGGGGAATTTGTCAAATAGTAGGTATATTAAGAATATTTTTGACTGATTATCAAATTACTTTGCATATAACTGAATGTTTTTTACAGATTTATTGAAACGTACACAATGTAAAGTCGATTGTTACTTTTTAATTTTTTATTCTTTTAAATATAAGTGAAATAATTTCTGAAAACAATACCTTTTGTGTCCAGAATATAAGAGAAACAAAACATAATCGTCGAGAAATTCGCATAAATATAATTTGTAACAAATAAAAAGGGGTGTTTAAGTCAGATTGTTGCCTCCATATTTGCTTCACCATATATAAAAATCATCCCCTAACCTTTATTTAACCCTCCGAACCCTAACGGAACATTACATCGATTACTAGTGGTAATAAAAATCATAACCGGGCAAAAACATCAGTTATTTACGATGTCCATTAGCACCTCCCCGCAGGTCATATCCGGTACAAATCACGGGGTGCACCCCACAAGATGACTGGCCACCGCCTTGTTACTGAATTCAATTTAAATCTAATACGTGATAAGTGTTTATGATATAAAAATATGATCTTTTTGAAAGGAGTAGGTAGCATTTTCACTGCGAAACGAATTTTAGTTTCGTCCGCTGAAAATAAAGTCAACTTTGCTCATTATTTAAAGTATCCCTAAAAATAAAAAACCTTACAATACCGTAGCTCATACTTCAAACTTTAGAAAAGCCGATAAAAAGCACCGATTAAACAACTATTAGCCGCTAATAGAGACCAAGGTATGTACTAACTAATGAAAACAAATACCTAACATTTAAACAACCATATCGATTCAATTAGTAAAGTTAAACAGATCGAGAGGTATTCGATTCTCGCAACCGTATTGACGGTAGTCAGTCGCTTTGATCAAAGTGCCGACCGAATAAAACAAAGTTTAAGGAGTGCAATTCATAGCGTGTTTTAAATCTAATTGATGATGGGCGGGCGAAGACGCCGGGCGCTGTCACTGGGGCGGCGACTCTCACACGCACGGTATTGGCATATTTTATAAATAAAAAATGTTAATGTTCCATTAGTTTTCTAAATTCAAAATATGCTGTCGAACCTTTCATATTATCTGATGGTTATTTAGAGAATGTATGTAACATGAAGACTCACCCTATAAATTAAATCTATAACTTGTAGAAAACATTCCCATAAAATTTTAAGTGTGTGAAGGTTGTGCCATAAGCGTCTTTCAACAACGTTTACAAATATAATAAAAAAAGTTTACAGCTAGGCAAACTAATTAACAAAACAAACACCTAAACGCGCCGACACGGTCAACATCGTCGACATTGGTGCCTCAACTGGTAATAGGCGTAATTTCATTACTTTAACACATGACTGAACCATTCCCCAATTTCGGGAATTTGTTTCATTAACGTAAATGTCAGTGTATTTTATCGATAATGCCCCGATAAGCACTGATGCGACTTTTATCCAGCAGGTTTGAGTCGCCTTTATGAGAAATACCTTTAAAGTCAAACGCTCCATGAGATCGAAGCCGATAATTCTGATGTGGATTCTTAAGTCGATTGATTTATTTTTAAATATAGACATCGATACGCTGATTATGTGACAAATATCTCTTCATCCCCTTAAGTGAACCGATTTATCGAACGAACCTCCTTAAAAAAATACATTCTGCGTTATAAGGAATACCTACTCATCTTAAAATAATTATGTATTTAGTTGGTATGCCATTTTAATACTTTGATAACGTAGATAGTTCCGAAAATGTGGCAAAAAGGGTGTTACATAAATATTGCAAGAATTTCTATTCCTTTTGTATTTTATGTTAGCATTCAGTGGTCAGAAAAAAACTGGGCACGCGTTAGCCATCGCTCCCCGCACCGCGCCCGCACCCAACCACCACGCCAGGTACGGACCCGTACGAGGGGAAGGGATGATCGAAAATAATAGGGGAAGAGAATTTTAAAATTTATATTTTTTGCAGCCGGCGCAGGTGATATAACGCGAGCGCGTGCGCCGGCGGCTCACTCGTACGTGAAGCTCCACTGCCGCCGCCCGCGCTTGCTTTACCGCCGAAAGCTCCCACGAAGCCTCCCCTTATCGCGTAGTGCTTTCCCGAAAGCCGCGCCGACCGGTCGTGCGCTCTGCCTCTCACGAACGCTCGCGCAATACGCACGTAAAATGCTACAAGAAATTCAACTCGTTCAAGGTCAGACGAATTACGTAGTCGTCGCGTCCGGATATCCTTCAGCTACGTTATCTAAGACGCAATTGGAGAAAAGGAACGTGCCTATAGCCCCGGCACCTGAAAAAAATTACGTCACGCACGACACCCCGCCGAATCTACAGTACCGAAAGAAGGTGCACTTCAGGACGAATCCTTACACGGGACCGCAGGCCGCGTCGATCGCGAGACGTAACGCTCGGGAACGGAATCGTGTGAAGCAAGTGAATGATGGATTCAACGCGCTTCGTCGTCACCTGCCGGCGTCGGTGGTCGCCGCGTTGTCCGGTGGTGCGAGACGTGGCTCCGGGAAGAAGCTTAGTAAAGTTGACACACTGAGGATGGTGGTCGAGTACATCAGATATCTCCAGCAATTATTGGACGAAAGTGATGCCGCATTAGGAATCACACGGGACCAGGAGAACAGGGAAAACATTCCTAGTGGAAATACGTTACAGCCAATGACATCGATGGATATGGACGACGGTTTCTTTTACGGGAGCGGTTCACCGTGTTCAGAGAAGCCTGATTCCCCGGCGCCGTCAGAGTGTTCCTCGGGAGTGTCATCGGCGTACTCAGCTGATCGATACGAGGTGACGACACAACAACAACTGGGACCAATGGATGAAGATGAGCTGCTAGACGTTATCTCGTGGTGGCAACAGAAATAGCAATAATGTAAGTTTATATTTAATTTAATACTATTGAAGCTTTGAATTATTGAGACAATTGTACAGTCTTTTATTTTGGGTTGATATAACCCCGATAAAGAATAAAATTTCAGACTTGTCCTATAAGGAATTGTATGCAATGACTAATGTTTGTTTTCTTTTGTTCACAGATAACGTCGAAGAAATCATCACAAATGGACGAATCCCTCCGCGAACTATGTTCGATATTTATTACGATTATTTACGACTGCATTTTATAGTGTTTACGAAAAGACTCTTGTATATTCTAGTCAAACCGGTAGTGCCTTTAATAATTAGTTTTAAGTTTAGTGTAGTCTTTATGATCGGGTAATTTTTTGCAAGTTTTGGGCATTGTGTTTTTCCGATAATTTAGTCAATAAATTTAGTTCCTCAATACACCGATAAATATAAAGAAATCGCTCATTAACAATATGTAATAATGATAATTATTATTCGGAATACTTGTGTATTACCGTATTTTTATTAAAATATTTCAATTGGTTGTGTAATCTCATGAATAATTGAGCGAACTTTGGTTGTCCGTTCGTGTTACCTGTTACTGAACAACGAGGCATTGTATTTAAGCATTATCGGCGTTTATTGTCGGCTCAGTCGACGACAGTGTAAATATACCTTAATTAGTTTTAAGCGATTAGGTTAAGAAATTAAAATTATTTATTGAATTTATTCTTGCTTATTTACCCCTTCTACATGTACTTTGGATGAGACACGGAGCTATCTCAATTTTCAAATTACAGATTTATTTTGGAACTTGTTTTGTAAAAGTAAACTAGTCCTTGATATCTTTTAGGTATTATTAAACATTATAAAACAGAATTTTCAAATTCCAAAGAATAGTTGGCTGCCTACCTTTTATTATTAAAACTTAGGTCTGACCATACTGGTAAGGCGATGCGACAACGACGCAACAGCGATCAAATCGCTATAAACATAATGACGGTGGCCGCATTACATAAGCGATATTTTTTGTAGTCGGTTGAAGTTTGAAGTCTTCGTCGGCTCGCATTCGCCTTACCGGTAGGGCTACGGCCTTTTTTTAATGGTAATTGTAAACAAAAGAGCAGGTATCTAAAACAACTTTACAGATATAAGTCATACAAGTAATATATTATGCATACGAAACGTATATAACCAACCAGTTATAAGTGTGCACAATAAGTAGAGCTTAGTAAGTATGTGAATATCAGACTGAATAATCGATATACTTACTTTATTTTTTATTGGACTGCGGTGGGAAAAAAGCGTACGGCCCGCCTGATGTTAAGCAGATACCGTAGCCTATAGATGCTTACAATACCAAAGGCATTGCTCGCACATTGCCAACCTGAAGGGGAGTGGGATGGAGGGAGGGGGAGGGGGGGTGGGCTTACGGCTCTCTCACTCATCGTACGAAACGCAGCTGTAATAGCTGCTTTACGCCGATCTTCTGTGAGAGGGTGGTACTACCCCGGTGAGAGGGTGGTACTAACCAGCCCGTTTATGAGCTGCAGTCAATTGGCTACAGCTTGGCTCTACCACCTCTCTACTTAAAAGAAAAACTTAATACCAACAATATTGCAGTACACTCCAATAGTATCAGTAGCTCTAATCACGTAGCTACCTATGGAAACTTTAAGAAATCTCGGCGACAAGTGCATACAAGCCAGGTAGGTATTTAAACTTGTATTTTATTCATTACATTACGTATACAGCCATAATAGTTTTCACTCACGCGTAAACGAAACAAAAATGTGCATTAACAGAATTAAAGCTTTCATCAAAACAGCGGGGGAGACGCTTTCCATAAACCCAATCGTCGATTGTAAATTTTATTTAAATAAAAAAATATATTTAAATACATAATAATTTGTAGGTATTAAGTATTTATATTTTATTAAAGAATCGTCAACATATTGATGTCCATTAATTCTGAAAGATAACTTCGCTTAAAGAAGAAGTCTCGTAATATCACTTGACTCAAATTTTTGTATGACTTATGTTGTAGTTGAATAAGCTTACGTCAGAGTCGATATTATTTTTACATTATAAAGATGTGGGAACTTTTCGCTCACTGATGGTTTATGTTGTCAACCCTGTTTTTACCCTTTATTTTATAGGTTCATTAATCATAATTTTCCAGATGTAAAGAATTAGCGGGACGCGATCGCGAGGAGAGATTTCCGAAAAAATAATAAAAAATACCTCACACGAGCCCAATCAACCATTATTATATGACACAGGGATGAGGGCTATTCTATTAATTTATAACCAATGTGGGTGGATATGCTGGAATTATATCTAAAGGTCGCGGAACGTGGACACGGCGGATAACAGTAATTTTGTGTTGTTTTTATTAAGATGTTGGCCATCGAAATTGTTGTAATAAAATCAACGTGCACTTTTTAAATGTGATAATAATAATTTGACCTATATAGTCTCACTAGACCACTCACGGGTTGATAAAGCAAAACTTGATCAAGAATAGACAAGTAGAGTCCTTTCCTATTCAGGGTTCACACAGGCCTATCCAATTTCATTTGTGTTTCCAAGAAAAAACACGGGAGCCTAATTTATACGTCCACGTAAATTATGTCTGATTCGATTGTGTTTGACAAATTCACTTACAACTTCTCGCGTGAGACCGCGGTCAAAATAAAAACGTGTATTGTTTTGATAAAAAATGACATGCCATACAAACATCTGATAATAAGCGTGGGCGGGGTCACAACAAAAGAGAATTGGTTAGCACCACACACAATACGGGTGAAGTTTTGATTCGGGTGTAAAATTAAGTTTTCTAACAACGGCTCCTATTGTCTGTTTTTTAGTTTTTTTCATGTCACACCATCGTAACACAATATCACTGTTTGTTATAATAAAGACTTCAACGGGAGAAAATTACTACTTCGAAATATTTTACACTAATTTACTACGATCATTTGGCAAAATAATGATGATTATTAATTCCAGCATCAGTTCCTGTCAATATTTTTGAACCGTCGTCATCAGCAATCATTACATTAATCAAGCATCATACCTATCAGTATAACTTCCTGCGTCCTCGGCTAGTAAAAGCTACTTTTAGGGCGTTTATCTTGCTAATGATGTTTTACGATGTAGGCACTCGGCGTTATCGTGAGCCGTCGCCTACGGTAGCTAATGCACGATCTATTGACAAAATCTAACAAAATCTCCTTTATGGGTACGATTTTAAGGTCCTATTCGATAAGGAGGTTTGATATAGCCAAGTGGTAGCCGCCGCGGCTGTCTCTTTGCCGGCTCTCATATCTGGTGGGTAAGTTAATTAATTGACGGATTGCGGTAGCCGACCATACTGATTAGCACCGTTTTTGTGCGACATCCTAACTCTTTTGTCGGGCGAGTTATCTCGGTGATAAAAGTTTTGGATTGAAATGTGCCGAAAAACTACGTCTCTATATTTTCCCTCAACAATAGACGTCAAAGTCTCTAAAATATGGTTAAATTACTTTCTATGGTATTTTAATTTAGTTGCCACCAACGGAGAGGAATTGTCCGCTTAAGTTAATTATAGGCGTTCATGGCTTCCTCGACAGTATCCGAACCTACTTAACGCACCAAATAATAACCCAATTGAATATTTAGGGCGCGGAGAACAAAAGCCAGCAACACGGCTGTCGGTCGCATTACCGCCCTACCACAATAAATCCCGGAGGTCCGTCGCCAAAGGGCTAATTACTCTGAATATCGGTTGATATACTGTCTACTTAGGAACCGTGATGTATGGCCGCACTCAAAGGATCGGACGCCGCGCGCCGCCGGCGCAAACACGCTGCTACGATTATAAATAAGCATGTTTAGGATAACGATTGTCGACAGCGCGGTTAGACCTCATAATAAACGGTAATGAAAAATATTAATTTACCAAAAAAAAATAACATAAAATATAGCTAGGGAACTCTACCGATCGTAATTTCTTTTACATAGCCGTCGAATGAGACGTCCAAATAATTTCATTGTCCGTCGATGACAATAGCGCATGATCTAGATTAGTGACGCGCATTGTGTCGCCAAAGGGTTGCGAGCTTTGTGCGCGGCACCCAGCGCCCGCGCATAATGCCCCGCCGCCGCAAACATCTCCACGATGAATTCGCACGGATTCTATGAATTTGTAAAGAAAATAAATATAACTATTGACAATCCCTCATTCATCATTTATCATAAACTTTCGGATTCAATTTTGAAACATTCAAATCATATACATATATGCTGGGTATTATTATAGGTATAGTTTGCTGTAGGTAATACTAAGTAGATCTAGATGCACATGAATTTAGTATGTACATAGAGAGAGGGTAAAAGAGCAGGGAGCCCCCCTGCTCTCTTACTCATCGTAAGAAAACAATCTTCTGTGAGAGGGTAGTTAATACTACCCTCTCACAGAAGATTACACTGGCATATATGCATTATATAGGCATTATTATTATACAGGCTAGCTCGACCACCAGTCGAGCTAGCCTGTATATGTCAATTGGCTACAGCTTGACTCTACCACAGTTATCTTTATGATTGATGAAATTATTTCTAAGTGAAACTAATTAAAATAAAATAAACTTACATAGTATGCTACACTTACGGCAAAAAATAGAGGAAATAATGTAGATAAATATGAAGAAATTTCACACTTATCGAAACAATTTTGTCCCATAACACCCACGAACAAACATTTACTGTGTAACAATTCCGAAAAATGTAACTTTATTATAGTGTTCAATGTAATCTGCGGCCAAACTCGACCACAATGGATTGATAAGATCAAAACTCTTGCTTCAACAGACAAATTTTTCGCTCTCGGCGTTAAATCTATGAACATGTTTACAAAACATGTCATTCATGAGGAATTATTTCAAATGATGCTTTGCACCGTGAAATTGATTCCTTTCTACCTAGAAATAGAAAAAATATGACTACCGCGATGCATGATTTGAGATAATATTCATAACTTCTTCTTCTCTCACTTACACTTTCTTAAAATACTTAATTCGAAATGTCTTACTTTTGTAAATATCAGAATTTAAATTTAAAAATATGGGAAGAAAATAAAATATGATAAATTAAGTTTTTATATAGGTTGGTTCTAAATATGTAGGTACCTAGTCATCATACCTAAAACCAAATAGTTCCAACATCGTATATACCATGTATGAAGTATTTACCTACC
Organism: Drymonia ruficornis; assembly: GCA_947859195.1. Classification (NCBI taxonomy): domain Eukaryota; kingdom Metazoa; phylum Arthropoda; class Insecta; order Lepidoptera; family Notodontidae; genus Drymonia; species Drymonia ruficornis. The sequence goes on along the minus strand of OX401910.1, from coordinate 9,513,691 downwards.
TACCTATCTACAAAATTGTCCATTTGCACGAAATCGGAAATGCAAAACCTCATGAGGGTCTTTAATGACATTTTGTTTAATAACTACAGCGCTAGGTGGCGTTAGTGCGTATCCCACAAGCCCACTAGTGGGCAGATGTTAAAGGATTGCGGGCACTAGCAAGGTGTCTCCTCAGGTGCCATGAGTGGCACAAGCTATAGCTTTGTCATCGGCGTGTACAGTCGATATCACAAGTTAGTTATTTAACCTGTCAGAAATAAAACAAGTATTAAACGTATTTAGGCATTGGTTCCTAATTGCTTTTCCACGAGTTGATGACACATTTTCTTGCAAATAGCATAAATCATCACATGTTCTAGAAATCTAGGAATATTTCTAAGCCGAAAGAGGTTTTGAAATAAGTACCTACTCACTCAGTAACGTTTCTCCCAAGTGATATTGATACAAAGATATGGACTATACTTAATTGTGTCAAATAATGTCCAATAATACTAGATTCAATCACTTATGTTGGCGAATGTACCCCACGTCGTCCGTTGCAATTTTTTTTTAACATCCGCTTTAATACAAAATGCGGAATGCGCGAAAGTAGCGCGGTACAATTAAATCTCTGTACCTATATTATTTTGAACTTAAGCTTTGCTTATATACTTTACAATACTTACATAGCACTTACTTTACAATATGATAGTAAGTAGATATTTTCATTGATTGGTCCATTAAAAGTATATTTACATAAGAACCTAAGTAAAATACAATATTCTGCGGTGACCAAACTAGGCGAGTGCCTGCAATACTACCTAGTATCTACGTAATTAGTGATTAAACGTATTGGTCAGCCAAATAACAAATATGTAATTTGCAAAGGGTAACTGAAGCACAGAATAGAATATCGCCTTAACCATAGACGATAGGTACTTATTAAAGTTATTTTATTAAAAAAAAAAAGATTTTTCTCCTGATTTCATTATCTACTGTTACCCGCTTACCCGAATTCTGTGTTCAGTTATCCATCTGCCGCAACACCAGCTTGTATCAAATAAACTCGTGCGCAATGTCGAGCACGAGTCATTTGCACAATAGAAGGAAAGCTGCAAATCAGCAGATGATCATTGCTGCACATGCAACATTCAGTGACAGTTTGCGCAAAAACTTTCTATTTGCGGTGAAGGGGTGCAATACCCTTTTGTGCAACACGATTCTATCGTTTCGCTGACGCTAATGTCGGCTCTTGCTGTCTCCAGATGTGGACAGTGTATAAAGATTTTTTATTTGGGTAAGAAGTGTTTAATTGGGTCACCTAGCCTTCCAATAACTTAACAAATGTGATCAATTATCATTGATCGAGTGTGCCGCGTAAATGTAAGGTCAGCTTGACACTCTACGAAAACGATCGCGACCAATATTAAGTCGTCATGATTTGAATGACAATGACACAGTGTAAAGTAAACATCGGTAGATCAAAGTGACCAGCCATATATTATGTATATCACACGGTGACGTTTACACTGGTGTTAACGAGCCATGCCCCCATAAAATGTTTTGTGTCCATACATAAATCTTAGACTCCGAACCCGGAATACACATCACAATGCAACGTATAAATATTGTGTATTAATGAAATATTCTTATTGGATAATAAAATTTTATTTTATGGCTTAAGACTAGGTGGAGTTTGAAACATCTTTATGAGATCTTTACTACAGAAAACGAAACTTATTTATTAAAAGCAACACACGCATGTTTCTGGTTCAAAAAACATTAAGAATGACCTGGAGGAAAAGGGACCTAATAACACAAAACGCGAATTTCTGGTACTTCATTTGTTAGTTTCTTAAGATACTCAGTTTAATGTTTCAAATGGGCTCATCAATCAAATATCTATACTTAAATACCTACCTACTATTTAGACATTTCAGATGATAAAATATTATTTGAAAACTGATGTACCTATTACAAGTCACTGATTAAATTTAACGCTTTCAAAGTGTAAAAACCGCGATAATGCATACCTATCGGCATTTACTTAAGTGGTTGATAACGTCAGCGTAAAAAGGAAAAGTTATTTTTTTAATTAACACATTAAGGGCAGATATCTTAATCTGTATGGCGCCAATTCTAAAAAGACTTCAACCCTTGATAACAGTCCCGACGACTTTATCAAGTATGGCCGCAGGACGTATCTATAGAACGGGACAATAATGTGCAAAAAATACAAGAAACGTTTTTCTAATTAATGGTTTTTGGGATTTGTTGTTTTAGATCTTGGACCACCTCTTTGAGGAAATGATTAGCGTTTTAACTTAATACTTTAGTATCTCTATAAAAAGTTTTGCACAAATTCCTGATGCAATAGATAACAATACGCTGTTATCTATTAGGTATGGTATAAAATATGGGTCACATTTTTTTTTTTTAATTTGGTATGCACTGGTTAGCGATTGACGCCTTTCCTATCTCACCTGGTGGAATTATATTTAAATTTAAAGGTATTTAAAGAGCACCAGAAGATATTTGCAAAAATCTTTTTTAAAATAAAGATCACAAGCAATGTGATGTTATTCCATAAATCTTATCACATCACATTATCACGTCATATAACTAATGCGGTTAACTTCAACTTAGCACTAGTGACGTCATTAGTTTATTGGTTTGGATGTGAATCAAACCATTAGATTACTAGGGAGTTCCTTCTAGTCACCGCGCTATTTATTTATTTCATAAAACATACAATAATAATAACATAGAACATAGTGCCACAAAACCGAGCTGTCGGTATGACTGTGGGATCGAAATTGGCGCTTTATATTAAGTTCTCGTTTAACACAGTGGTGAAACAAATTGCATATCTGTCTCAAGTTCCGTACTCGAATCAGTTTATACGTTGAATAATAATTACCGACACAACCGACGTGGGAAACCGTCTCTTAAGGCAGCGACCGCCATAAGCCCCGGCCATAAATCACACGAAATAACAACACAAGATTTATAAACCTTAAACGGACAATAATAATTATATCTGAATATTTTTCAGACGCCCGCCACCTAATGATACGTACACAATTAACGAAAGGCGAGAAACATTATCGCCTATTTATATACAGACGTTAAGATTAAAGCTGTATAGTAGCACCTTATAAAGCAATAAAACGTGAAATATTTTAATCGATTAGTTATACATGTGTTCGCAAGCATATCAATAACGGTTTGCATATCGTCAAGAGTAATTTTAATGGGGCCAGTAAATGGAAACTTGACATTAGCTACTGCACTGAAAGTTGCTTTTTTTACAAATATATGGCGTTAACAGTGGCAATAAAGTGCGCAGTTCCTTGCTACCGTGGAGCATTGTGGAAGTGTTAGTTTATCAGAAGGAATATGAAACTGTAAGCGGCTCTTTTAAACTCCGAACTTACAGAACTCATCCTTTTTCATAGTTTCAGGGATGGTGATGATTTTTTTTTTTGTAGTAATTATTGTCTTGGGCAGTTAACTACTCTTTCCTCGTCCTTACCTCTTTGTCTTAATTAATTTCCAGCCACGTGTTTCAAGAGGTCCCCGTGCAGGTTATTAAATATGGTTTATTTTAAAATAAATAGAAAATACAACCAAATTGAAATCATACAATAATTGATATGAATGACAGACTTCTTGTCGTTCTAAACCACAGAGTAAAGACTAAAGAAAGAGGTGCCATTATTGGATATTTGTATGAAAAAAAAAGTGATCATTGTTTTTTCATTTTCATTTTACTATTTACCGGTAAATAGTTGAACTACTTGCTTCATTTTATGTCGATGTTAGTACTAGGCCGACCACTCGGCCGACTTGCTTAGGCCCAGTCCCCTTAGTAATTGGTCCATGTTCTAAACAAGTTTCCTCTCAAATTCAAATAGAACGGCCGCCGCCTGCCCGCCAGTAGTCGCTTGGAAAGCTACCGTCTCTTCGGTCGACCGCAAAACATTCATTTTTCAAACAATAAAAACATCGACTTTGTCTATTTTGACGTTTTAAATACCTATAAGTGCGGTCATATTTCACACGCGGTAATAAACTTTTGAAATATTGAGGCAATTATAGAAAGTCGAAAGGGAAAAAATAAATAAAGACAATAATCGCTGGCCTGGGGCCTCGTTGTGGAGGGCCACTGTTCGGACGTTTAGGAGGTATTTTTTGCTACATTTTATGAGAGAAAGACGCTATCCGTAAGATCTGGTTCACCTGATTTATGGCATCTAACCGTACAGGGGCACTAAACACCGCTTGTTAGTATTCAGGTTAGATTTGCATCCAATTAGTGGCATTAGAAATTTGATGCGTGATATACCGTATCAAAACGACGAAATTGATGGAATTTTCATTGTTATTATCCTTATAGATGGAACGGAGTGTATGGATAAAAAAAACTAAAAAAAAAATACAACGTCACGACTTTTTTATCCCCATTCGGGGGTAGTCAGAGGTTTGAGTGGCCATCCACCACCACATTGTGGAGGTATTAAGCCAACTCAAACGTTTCACCAGATAGTCAGAACCCAACGTGACAGGTGGTGAACCTTGTCGCCGTGTATACAGGAACTGACTATTACCTAATCCCGAGGGATAGGTAGGTTTCCTCACGATGTTTTCCCTTACCGTCAGCGAACTGTAAATTATGCATCCATTGGTGCATGCCCCACCGGGGATCGAACCTGGGACCATCTGATTGCTAGCCCAACCTGTTCACCCCTAGGCTACAGTCGCTAAAAAAAACTAATCATAAAAAATTACATTCCCACAGCCCGAGTGTTATATTGTCAAATCAAAGTTAGCTTCAAAACATACCTACGTATCTTCAAAATTTATTTTAAGTAAATAATGAAAACATCATCGCACCGTTTTTTTTTAATCTTCTACCTTTTAATAGAAAATCAACTAACGCAGCTAACAGTACGATTACCCGAATAAGATAGTGAAAACAAATACTGCGAGCGGATTCTGTTGGTAAGTGAAATGTTCCCACGACGAAGGCACTGATATCGCTAAAATAACTTTATAATTAAAATATCGATTGTTAACACAAGTTTATACCACACTATTACACTCGTTATGCATTGTAAATCCACAAAGGTATAATTGTGTTTGATTTTCCATAAAGTTTTATAAATAAAACGTCGATGCGCAATATAGCAATAATGGTATTTCACAGTATACCTACAGTGTTATATACCTACGCTTACTTAAAACAGTGAGGGATAAAGAATTCACAACCATCCGCGGATTAACGAATGCTCCCGCTGCCTACAGGTTCAACACAGACGGGTAGAATGTTTGGTGAACCACGTAGGAAATGCATTTTTTGCCGTATATCGATCAATCCGCAGTGTAACTTTTGGTAAGAGTTATCATCAGTTATCTGGAGGGATTGACGGAAGTTGCGTCTAATAGAGACATGTGGAGTATATTGGGGGAGACCTTTGCCCAGCAGTGGAATAATGTAGGTTAAAAAAAATGATTTTTAGCAAACTAACTTAAAATGCCTTAAATAAGAACCCAGTTCTAGGCTGTCAATTTACAATGTAAAATAACGGATACTAAAATCTTTCTAAATAATTATCATCACTTTAGTGTCCTAAAACCGACCGTATTATTTATTTATTTGAGCATCACAGAACACAACAAAAGATAACACTCACTAAAGTTATAGTTCAGAATGAGATCCAAAACTCTATGTTGCTTTATTTAACCGAACACTGTAGAGTAGGTTAGAAATCATCAGATATCAATTACAATTGCACCGGATTATATGCTTCCGATTCCACAGGGCAGTATGTCACGCGGTGAACTGCCGGCGGCATCAGCCAACCGCCCAGGAAGCGCAACTCAACGCGCGAATAAGAAATAAATTCGCTGGCAAGCGTAACAAAGGTGAAGTAAAAAGGAAGCGTCCACCCCTAGGCTATCGCTATAGAGCTGGCCGCGCCGGGATTTACACACGTGCCTTATGGCTTCATGGGAAATGAGAAAAAATTGTGAAATCCCCACTCGAATGGTACGTAACGAATGTTGGAATTGAACGTTGCTGGAATATTTATAGAGATGTTTCAGAAAATATTTCTTGAAATAAATTTACCATCTGAAAAAGTTGAAATGGCAAAATAAATAAGATAGCAAGGTGGCTAAGCAGTCACAAACTTTCCAATTTAATAGACAGGTAGACGTGAATGATTTTTAGTGAAATTAACAGTTTGTACAGTTAATAGAGCATTTGAAGCATATGTTTTCAATAATAAATCACTATAGTACAATGTTTTATGTGACATAGAAAAAGGTGGAAGAGATTTGTCTTACAAAATCAGATAAACATCAGTTCGCCTTGTTCCTTCGCACCTTTGTGACCTTAACAAGATATCTGAATTTCAAACTCGTAATTTTAAAATACTATATAGTAACAATTAAAATTCTTCTAAGGCAGTGATGATTTAACATACATATAGCTTTATATTGAACTGATTTATACATGGTATTAGCTAAGACGAGGGAGGTATTGAAGAAGGGTATTCAGTATTCGATTCTCATTCTAAATATATAAAAAATATATACCTTAATTTATGACCTAATTATTCCAATACAGTAAAGTAAAGGTACAGTAAGTACAGTGAAGGTAAAACGGATTAAGTTCATTTACTCGAGTAAATTAAATAAATTCCCCTTAATAAGACAGTTTTTAGTTACTTCCTAGCAAAAGGGTGGCCCATATTGCGAGACTTTTGGAAATTTTTGCTTAGTTTTCTCTGTTATTTTTTTGTTTTTTAATTTATGTTATTTTAGTTACAAGTAATGACCTACCTTACCTACAAAGCTAAGTTAGGCAAATCCTATAAAACTTATACAAATATTACTAAATAATAATATTACACTTATACCGTACCCGCTAAATAAAAAAGTTTATTGTGTAAACAGCATTTTGTATTTATATGCCAACAAGGCCCAACATTTAACACCAAATGTTTGTACAAACAATCGTAGATGTGTGATAAGCGGCAATCTAAACAAGATCTTGCGCGCGCGCCTCATGTGTCTTTGTGCCCATTCAACCCTTTATACATGAAGAGATAAAATGTCTTAACAATGAATCTAAACGGATTTATGTATAGAAAACTATTTACCATTAAGTAACCAAGGAAAAAAACGAAGCTCCTAAACGTCAAATTGTATATATTAAATAAATTAACTTATAAATAGATAGGTAGAATATGTGCTACTAAACCGGACTGAGCATTTGGTAGTGTCTACGTAAAATCCTATTCTGAATTATTAGTTTCAGGTAGGTGAATGTTCCCACAACTTGACCAATGTTTTTCATCTTTATATTGGCATACAGTTACAATGGTGAGTGGTTCTGTAGCGGAATTATATTATTCCCTCCAATTAAGAGCTGTTCGGTGTGGGATGACACCCTCACTTGCCTTTTGGGTACATCGCCGCGATACCCGCGAATAAGAACAGAGAAATGAACGGAGACTTATACAGTTTCTCTATGCTCAATATTTGGAGCCGGAAAAATACAGCTAAGGAAAACTAAAAGCCGTGCTCAATATTAAAAGGTATTGTTTGATACATTCTTGAGTGTGTCGCTACCCCTTATTTATTGCAAGCGCTAATCGACGACGAAAATATACCTCAATCCCGTATTGTATCATATAGTATTTGCAGTGTTTTCCCAAATCGATCAACAATTTTAGAGTCAGTACCTACAAATTCGACTCCATGTCATTCATGTCATCTCACCGTTAGTCGAAGCCCGAGGTTATAAAGTAATAACCAGTTAAACACATATAAGACCGCTTCCAATATTTTCTCATAATTATTAACGAAATCGTTGCACACACGTTAATGATTGGCCGACTGCACTCTAATCACCGAGCATCTTCGAACGTCGACTCGACACCGTAATTTACAACGAAGAAAGTAATAGCACAATGAGAGAAGAAATATTTGGGAGCTGTTTACGAAATATATTAAATCAATAAACGCACCTAGCACACAAAGTAGCAATCGGAAGCGGCGAAATAATATTTTTCATTTCCTGTTTGGCGAGTAACATTTTGAGAGTGAAGTTTTTGCATTGTGTACACGCATAGGGATCCGTGGGAGCACCTACCTGGCACCCGTGGTGCAGTAATTTCTTATAAATCGACATCGAGTGAGATATCCAGTCGCGGCCCGTCCGGCGGCGGCGCGGGCTGCGCGGGCGGCGGGACGCTGACAATGCCACACAATAGCGCACATGATCTAGATTAGTGACGCGCATTGTGTCGCCAAAGGGTTGCGAGCTTTGTGCGCGGCACCCAGCGCCCGCGCATAATACCCCGCCGCCGCAAACATCTCCACCATGAATTCGCACGGATTCTATGAATTTGTAAAGAAAATAAATATAACTTTTGACAGCCGTCCACGCATCGATGCTATCGTTATTTGTCGATTCTCAATTCAAAACACTGATATGAATGAAAAATAAATCCCGCAGCATTCAGATGAAAAGGAATTTCATGTTGCTATAATCGATCACTTTTAAAAACATTAATTAAACTTATTATTATAAAAACGTACCTGCATATTTGTAATTAATTTGATTATGGTTAAAAACCTGCAATCATACTTTTAGTTAAATTAGAGCTTGGAGCTGACAGGGGAGGAAAGGGTGAAGTGAAAATCTACATCGTGAAATATTCTAATAGATTTTAATAACCTGCTTTTGACGAACATTAGACAACCGATAATTAAACCGCTATAAAGAGTTCGTAGGGGTCTAATGAATATTTCCTCTTTTTTAATGGTTGCTCTAACCAACGGATGAAGAAGAATGTTTGCAGTTTATTATAATAAAATTAACATATTTTATGGCCCATTCCTTGGATCTTGCCTCCTAAGTAAATTGTTGAAAAAACATTTTAATACCTAATCAATTCAACCAACATTAGCAGATTCCCAAAATATAAACAACACATAAAGTGAATTCCAATCCATATTAAATTATTAAAACGCCAACCTGTCTGCTTATGTCCAGTAAAAGAGAAGTCAAAATATTATATGGATGTAAATGTTAACACTTTTGTCAAACGAGATCACCCACAGAAAACACAAAGGGCACCGATGTAAATCTTGCTTTTTATACGCCGCTAGAGCGTTACGATGCAACATCATAAAATATAGATATGAACAAAATACTAAACGCAATAAAACTCCTCGACCTCGTTCAAAAAAATCGAACTCTACATTTCGGAAAAACTCGTTCCATGGTAATTTTTTATACGCAACCTGACCGCTGTCATTGTTAATTGTACCTCTTGCACTAAAAAATGGATGAATGGGCCCGAGAGTCTTTGAGCACCCAACCGGTGACATTGTTGGAAGCGATTTGTCTTACAAGTTCAGATTCGATCTTAATATTGGATATCGTTTTTTCGCACCTCATGTCAATTATGGTTCGTATCTTTTATCATTTTTTTTGAAGAATAAACATTATTTTTTCACTCGAGTTAAGTGCTCGTGCGTTGACGTTACTTTATAGTTTTATTGCGTTTAAGGATAGGGTACAAAGATACACAATATCAGGCTCTTTCATTCAAATGTACCCCTTTAAATCAATGCCGACCCATTCATCACGGCAGCGACACTTCTCGCGTGGGACAGACACTAGTAAGTGAAGTTGAAAACAACCAAAAGACAACTCTAACATATAGTAGGACAAGCAGTATTCGGTCGTTTGCAGCTTTCTGTTTAATTGATGGAACTAAACGCAGATGCAAGCATTATTGTGTACCCCTGTATCTAATTAGATAATGTAATTAAATAAAATTCCATTCTCGCCTTTGGGTGGTAATCCCTTCGATAATGTTATCAACGTTTTTAAACCATTGCAAGATTTATTACTTAAAAAAATATATAATTCTTTATTCCTTAAAAGCGAGTCTAAGATCTAAGATAAAAGTTTAGCCGGGCACAAGGCACATGTGTATTTTAAAAGAAAGCAAGCAAACATTATGAAAACTTTTATTATAAGTACTTACTTAGCAAAAAGTCATCGCCCTTTTACACCCCTCACTATAAGTTCGATACACGACGTCACAAAAAGACTAAAAGCAGTTCAAATAAAGTAACTTTTTTCCGAAATCGTAAATGCATTGCGCTGACGAACAAAAACGTTGGCGGAAGAGGATGGGACCTACCAATATTAGTTTTATATCTGGCAGAAAAAAGGCTGACACTCGAGAGGGATTGTCGATCAGAATAATAATAATGGGAACCCTTTGAGAATTATTTACGAACCCTTTATGTGTAGTGCACCGCACCTGATGCGGAAGCTATTCGCACACTACGTGGGAACCTTATTTTTCCAACATTTCCATGTTTTGGTGATGCCTTTATAAATCAATTCGGAATACAAATGAATAATGTACGCAAAGTTTGCCTCTCTATTCCTTTATACCTATTGTATACAACTATTTTCTGGGAATATATACGTATATTAAAAAGATTTGACTCTTCATTTAAAACAAAACTAGTTTATAACTACAATAAGTTGTGTTTTTTTTTTGTACGGAATTAGATTATGGATGCAATTTGTGGATTTGCAAGTAGCGAGTACTTTTCGACATTGGTCCCATTGAGAATAATAATATGTCCTTTATCAGGGCATTGACTAATTCATATACAATGTATATAATTTAAGCCGCTGCGCTGGTAAAACAAGGCTGTCTGTCTACTGTCCACTATCGTTATAAAAAGGGTTATAAATACTAGAACAGACAACTTAAAGTTAAGGTTAGGTGCAGACATGCCAGTGCATTTATCAAGTTTGCACGTTGATACCTGCACTAACTGTCCGTCACGTCCTGAATGCGGTTAACAATGAACTTGCACGAATAACAAGTAGATGTACACTTGCTGAAGCAATACACACCTTATTATTGATTAAAATAGAGATCACCTGAGTTGGTGCCCGCATTATGTAGATAAACACGCGCCAATGCATTAATGATAGTGTTATCTGTTACCTACACTTGACTCAGACACGGTAGATACGCATTTGAGTATAAGATAAACGGTGTTCAAGCTACTGGCGGTATGGGGAAATGCCTTTCTGCAGTTAGAAAGCTATCAATAATAAAGTATAAAATTTACACATTTGCACGTTATCTGCTTATGCTAACTGCCTATCCCCTCAAGATATAGGCGTAATGGTATTCACCATATCACACAAATATTATAAAAAGATAAACCCATACAAAGTTATGATGAACTTATTCTGGCATTACAAATCACTCTTATTCCTAAAAATGCTTTGTAAAACCATTGTTAACTGGCTAAAAATCTCTATAAATTTGGCGGAAAGATTGTAAGTTTGTATGTAGTGGGTATTCTCTGGAATCACTGATCCGATTCTGAAAATGGTTTCACTGATAGTAAGCTATTCTTTTCCTGAATGATATAGGCTATATTTCAAAGTAAGACGCGGATAGAGCCGCAAACAATCAACAGCTAGTTTAAATAAATAAATATCGCCAGATAAACACACCAACTGTAGGGTAAGCAAAGCTTGTAGTATGGGAACCGTACAATGGACTGGGGGTGATCTCAGTAACACCCAGACCAGGACAAATTACGAAATGACCGTTTCCGAAATTTGCCTCTGGTGGGAATCGAAGCCGCAACCACCCGATGCAATGGACCGAGTGGCCTACGAACCACTGCGCCAAGTGATCATCAATATTTTATTAATAATGTATTATGATAAAAGAAAGAAATCATTACGAATATTACTTTGTCACACCACTGACAGTCCTTCGACGGAAGCGACAGGTCCTGATAATTTGACTGCTGTCATAACAGCGGATACAAGCCACTTAAGCTTATTTCGCCTAATTGAATCCTAGAGCATTAAGCCTCTCAAACCTATAATCCCTTTTATGAGATTCACGCCGACGTTTTAAGGATCACTCCTCTGTCCCTGTGAAATTAATTTTTTGTCGGTAAATCTAGAGCAAGGTGCATTGTATTAATAGGTAAATTTTATATGTATGGTATAATTTGAGACGTTGTTAAGCTTTTCTGTTGGTATTTACCGCAGTTTATTGGTTTAAAAAAGTAAGTTTAAAAACTAAAACCCGACTACTGAAAAATCGCGCTCTAATAACTATGAAACAAGAAAATATTCTCATCTAGAGGATAGCCGTGGTCCGTGTAGGTCCTTTAGGGCCAAATGGCATATGAACACGGACCACGGCTATCCTCTAGATGAGAATATTTTCTTGTTTCATAGTTATTAGAGCGCGATTTTTCAGTAGTCGGGTTTTAGTTTTTAAACTTACTTTTTTTTTAATTGTTTTGGAGTTATAGGTAACAATATATATATTTTTGAAATGTGCTCATCAAGCTCTTTCATTTGATATCCCACACGGTTTCATTAAAAAATGTTTTTTTTTTAGTTCATGACATTATGTCCTCTAGAGGGCGCCATATGAAATTTTATGTGACGTCACATAGCCTATAACCAGCGCGCCATTAAGCCGCTTCTAACGATACCTCATTTGTCAAATTACGACAAGTCGTTTGGAAGTTAGGTGGGAACAGATGCACATACATACATACATACATACATACATACATACATACATACATACATACATACATACCGGTCAAAATCATAACCCTCCGCCGTAGTCGGGTAAAAACAAATAAGTCATAAATTTATGTAAAAACTTAAAATATTGTCGAACTGATAGGTACGTAACTAGTCTAATCAACACTAATAATATTTGCTATTGTACCTATTTGCATAATAAAGCTAACCGAATTTTATTTTCGCAACTTTTCTAATCGAAACATTCTCAAATGTATCTGATTCATTTATGTACGTTTTTTTACTACGAATGTGTCGATCGACTAAGCGCCGCCTTACACGGACTGCTTGTCGCAGCTCTAGAGCAGTTGGTTGCAGTTAGGTTGCAGTCGACCGCATCGACCGCCCGCCGACTGCTTGACCGGTCCATGTAACATTATGAAAATAAGTACAATAGCAAATATTAGCGTTGATTAGAGCTGTCGACAAGTAGTCCCTGTATGGCGCTTAGTGTACATTCTACAAAAAGTAGCGCCGGTGCTTCGTCAAAACTTGAGTCGACCAAAAAATCTTTTACCAAATGTATTATCGATGAATCGAGGTTTGGCGAAACCTGATTGGGCCAAATTAACTTCGACGTAATTTTAGTACAATCAATATCCCGAGATAGGAATTCAATGCTCAATAAAACAAATAATTTCTATTGTAAATTATTATAGTAAGGTCACGCTGGGCGCAGCGGTGTTCTATGTAAATCACACCGTCAGTGTTGCCACTGTCCTGTCTATAAACCAATGTCTTCATTCTGTATCTGTAATAATGGTGTGAACTCCTCTCGACTTATTCGATGAAATATATCTACATAGAGTTCTTGAACAACCCATGTCGATTCATTCTTATAAATTTTTGGTCATTTGATCGACTTTGGGTATGTGTAATAGAATCATCAGTTGTAGACATTTATATTGCTAAAGTGCCTGTTCCGGATGGTCGGGCAGGCAAACTGAGCGGTGAGGTGGATCGAAATAACAAACGCAGATACTAATATCGGTCCCATGTGCTATAAGCTTTTCTTTGGTGTTATGACTGATAGTCTGATTTTTAATTAGACGAAGCAAACTGACAGCTATAAATGTCACTGTTCTATGAATTTGAACCTTATTTGTTCTATTTATATTGAAAAGTGACATTAGCACCTGTCAGTTTACTTCGTCTAATTAAAAATCAGACTATAGGAGCTTTCTGACATAAGTCGCCGGTATTGCCGCGTAAAAGCCTAGCGGGCGGGGATCCGTGCATTTATTAAAAGGTAACACTTTACATTGTCTTTTTCCTTATTTTATTATATCTATTACTATATCTTATTTACTTACATGTTAATACAAATTAAGATTTTATTTTAGGTTGGTGTATATATTATTTTACGGTTTTATCATACGGTGAGGTGTGCGCGTCGTCAACAGTGCCTCAAAAGTATTTGAGTAAATTTTCTTATACTGATGATTTATGGTAGCTATGATTAGCAAATTTTATCCTGATAAAACACCACTTTCAAGTAATAGCACTATTATAAAATGTAAACGAAAAAAATGTTGTCCTATGATCATATTTTCTGTGTCCCATCACTAGGCAGTGTCCACATACACACCGACATGTTTACGAATGTTACCCATGTTACCGCCCGTAAATGTGTTTTATAATATACGGCTTGAATAGAAAGCCTATACGCATCTACGGATATTTATTATACGTTCAGTAGCTACACATTTCGAGCTTTAAAATCTAATAAAGAATACATTTTCGGTAGGTTTTGAACATTAAGAGCAATCAAATTGAAATATCGGAAACTTACAAAGGTACTTTTTATACACTGAAATATATTAAAGCCACTGAAGTACGTGGTAAACGTTACGCAATTTCGAGTACGAAATTGCAAGAAAAAATCACAATGCACCTCTAGATTCCAATTCCGGACATGAGTTTTGTACAAAAACCGCAGCGGAGTGTCTAAAAAGGCGGAGGATATGAAGAAAAAATGTAGCAATATGAGTGGTAGTTATTGAACGTATCTCACGCGGAAATCATTCTCAAATTGCACATCGCAAAATTGTTGCAAATGACGAAACACATGCAGCAGATTTTCTTAGTTTTTTCTACATTAGAGCGTGCCATAGAGAAACAAATATAAATTTTAATTTCATTCAATAATATTCCAACGCTATCGGATATCACAATTCATATTTTGTGGTAACAAGATACTTTGTGTTCGCGGTCAAGTGGCTACGTTCGAATCGTGATGCAACTAATTATATCTTGTAATTGCTTTCTTTAGAAACTGCTACTGTCGACAGATGTTTTAGCGGAGATTATGATTACTACCACTTTTATGTGGCCAATATTTCTAATATTGAGCTTTTGCTGCATTTTTTTCCTTTCACTACATTATTTGAAATTGTCTAGCATATTGATTCCAGTTTTCTTGCAGGGTCGTCCAAGACTAATGTATTGGTATTACCTACTTGCTTTGCTTTTCCCATGATGTTCCTTATTTATATATTGTAAGAGCGGAGTGATATTCTTTTTTTAAATTATCTAAAAATTATATTGTCATATCATTCATATCTATGGCTTTATATAACTCAACCACGAGACGAAGTATGGACTAAAATAAAAGTAGCTACTGGTATGAAGAACACCATAATATGTATAATTATACTAAGGGTCAACCAAAATGTGGTCATAAAATGTGGCCGAGGGTCATGTGAATACAGGACACAAAAATGTGTCAATAAAGTTCATATAAATTATCATGTTATTTGTCTACAGTTCCGTGATAAGACGAACTCGTATCGATCAGATCGCGGTTCCCAGCGCTCGCGCAGCTCCAGAGGAAGCCAGTATCCGATAATTATTTATGTGCCTGTCCGGCGCTAGCCCTATTTCTTCAGAGACTTGTATACAATGTGAGTGTTGTGAGAATTATTAATATTATATTGTTTTATATTAATATTATATTGTTTTATAAGAGCTGCCAAGGCTCAAGGTTGTTTTAGCAAATTTGTCTAAAAAAAATACCTTGGATATATGTTCTGAGTTCAAGAATTCTGAATCATTTTATCACGCCCCATTACCATTCTAGTCTATTTAATATTGTCACCGCTCAAGACTTCATCTATACCCGATCTTTAAATGAGAATAAATTTGTCATAACTATCTATAAAGATGCATCTTTATACTGAGCATTTGCGCGTAATGAGCATTCGGCTACGAGCATTGCACGAGTCAAGCCGACCTTGAAACCGTTCGCACAACCCGGCGGCTTTCAAATACTCGCTATAAGGATGTACCTATAAAATATTTAAAAAGGAAGATAGGTAGAAGTTCGCGAGCTTTCAAATAGAAAAAGAGACAACGAAATTAGTAAATCATAAATAAAAAACATCTCCAGAATAATTTGAAATAATTAAATACTATCAACAACATTATAAGCAATTTGTATGTATATAATGTAACGATATGTAATAAATCTTGATGCCGGCAAGCGCCGGAATTGAGCGGAGGCCATAAACCATTTGCATAAGCGATGGGCCGCCGGTGTCCCGTATCATTGCACCAATTACGTCTTTGCATACGCCGCGTGATGCATAAAAAATAATAATATTCATAGCAATTTGTATACCTAAATAAATATCCTACCTGTCATATCGAACAAGATAATAAGTACACGCCAATTTGATAAAGAAGACGTTTATTAGTTAGTAGCGATATAATTTGGAGTTTCTGTAACATAAACTATACAGCCAACATAAGGTCAGAGGGACCGTCTTTGAAATGAAAGTAAGAGAGAAAGAAAGAAGATAGATAAAAAAAATCCTTTAAAAAGATAAAAATAATACCTGAATATTTTCACCCAAGCGTCATCGTTGCATCGGGGGACCGCTAAGTACATTACAGTTACAGTAACTTTTTATCTTTTTAAAGGATTTTTTTTTGTCGGGGGTTTTTTAAATTTTTAATTTAATTTTTATTTCATGCTTTTTTAAACTTATATTACCGGTGTACTAACTGCCCAGCTTGTATCAGCATGTACTCGTCAAAACGCATGGTATGAGCCCAAACACAAGGTAGATGCCGTACACCGTTGAGGAGTTCTTCTGATGATGTCTGCGCATCAGGTCAAGGTTGTCATACTTTGTAATATCATTGACCAGTGACAGGATTTCAAATTTCGTATCGATCAGACCTGTGGAAGTTGTTTATATCTTTTCATCAACTAGAAAAGAGCTGATGGTCTTCAAACGGCTGAGCAGATTTTCTTGAAACATAGCTAAGAACACTCTCGATTAACTCACCTTTCAAACAAAAAAAACTAAATCCAAATCGGTCCATCCGTTCAGACGCTATGATACCACAGACAGACACACAGATACACAGATCCACAGATACACAGATACACACGTCAAACTTATAACACCCCTCGTTTTTCGTCGGGGGTTAAAAAGAACAAAGAGAAAAATGAAAGAAAGAAAGATATATAAAAAATAAAGAGCGATGGAGAGGTTCTAGATTCAACCCTGCCCATCAGACGCTCGACGCGAGTTCAGCTTTTAGGTTAGTTGAAGGCCTTATGGGACTAGTGATAACCTCACGATGGTAATAATGCTGCAACAAAAATCATTACATTAACTTCCTACCTATCATTATTTTTAAAATCAATCAATAAGTTCTTTCTAACAATTTCCGACGCGTTCATAATCGAACACTAACGAGTATAAATACATTGATAGTGAAAGTGGGAGATTAATTAAAATATAACAAATGAACGCACCCATTCAAGTATCAAAGAGATTATAGAACAACAATAACAATCACATTACACGAACGGTTTGCGATACACGGACAATAGAAGCTTTAGGATAATAGACAAAGATGCTATCTCTAGCAAACAGTGGAACGGTAGATTTTGGAAGATAAGACAAGAGTGGATAAATAAACCACTTGCTTGCAATGTATTGTAATAGCATACTTAAATCGTAGCAATTGAAATTAAGGCTTACATTAGGAATGTTAACATAAAATTTTCGCTGCAAAATCATATCTTTTAACATAATGCATTAACATTAGGCTCTTCTCCACAGGAATGATATTCTAAATTGGGTGAAATTCTTCTATATCGTTTACTTCTCGTTTTAATTCTGTTTTTTTTTCCTGAATCATACACACAAATAAATATGGCCGTACGTATCTAACATTATTTTGTGATAATTTTGACGATTCTTAAGTACTTTAATTAAATAGACCTGTCAATCAAAAAATATTATATCCCATCCTTGACACAAATGTTGTTAATAGAGATGTACTTAATGATTTTGCACAAAACTTTGATCACAATGACAAACAAAATAACAATGAATTGAACAAATGAAATAAACAAATAGCTCCAAAATTCAGTTCACTCTCGCTTATCGGTCGGTTTTCGCAAAACCCACGAACTGATCGAAGCTCACGTGCCGCGAGTAATAAGATTATAATCGCAAAATGCACACTGATCGCTTTAATAGTTTCCGGAATTCTTCAAAATCGTTCGATACATTGTTACAAAACGGAAGCAAATAAAAGCAAAATGTTAAGTAAACCTCGGAGATTTATACAACGTTAATCTTTCGCAGTGAATAGAGCAACACGGAGCATTCACTTACAGGGTGACTTTGATATCGTTGGCAATTTTTGATTCCGGTTATTTTAGAAAGATCAACGGATCGATTTATACAAAAAACATTTTTAATAAACCTGAAACTAGAATATTAATTAGATAGATATATTATTCAAGTATGCAACGAATCCCAGTACTAAGGATGAAATGAAGATAATAATTATGGGATTTAAAACACTCGCTTTATGTAATATTACCTATATTCCATGCTATTTTGAAAAGGCTTACTTCAATAATTAATGTTAACATTGAATTATTTGCAGATTTCTTTTTGATCTATCAATTGATTGATTTGTTTCAGATATGAGTGTTATTTTTTTAATCCATGTTTTAATTTTATGTTCCCTTAATTATCTGAATCATAGGTAGTCTTATTTTAAAATATTGGCACCGATTTTAGGTAACCATATATCAGTAATCACTTTCTCAGTCGTGCTCTCATGTCGCTCGCTCGTAGATAAATACTAATCTCAATTATCTGGATTAATGCTCTCAATGGCTCGCATTACGTTTAATTACTCAGCGCTTCCTTTTCGATCAGCATTTTCCATAATCGTAAACCACAATCTACGATTGCGTATAAATCTGTTTGCTTTACACACTGCCGCCAAGGAACGCAAACTATAAAAAGTTTAGAGAAGCTTAATGTCAATTTATGTTAGAGGAAAAGATAAGGCTTTACCTAGAGATATTTTTCTGCAAATACGTTTTATGCTCTACTAATAATTATCTTATTTGATATTTTGTTGCTTTACTGAAATTGAGCCTATTAATTTTCAAATATTTTCAATGAAGGCTCACCCTAAAATTCATAGAAATTTATGATGGACTTACACTGGCATTACAAATCACTTTTATTTCTAGAAATGCTACCATTGTAAATTGTCTAAAATCTCTATAAATTTCGCGGTCGTTGTTTGTCAAAAATACGTTCCGACTCTCACGAACGTTTTATACAACTTGTATCCCAATTTTACCAGCCATGTGTGACAAATAAGTGATACCTACCATTTTTATTCGTCGCGAGCTTCTTTGTATTTTTATCAGCGTATTTTTATTCGCACATGTAAGTCCATTTAGCGCCCATCACCTTATCTGGGAGAACACCATTAATCTTGTATAACAATGTACCGGAGCAGCGTCTGCGCATCGATGGCTTAATCAAGGGCTCAATGGTTGCAATATCACTATACTTTTTTGAATTGCACGGCTAAAATTCACATTATCTTCGAGCTTCTTATCTCGGTAAACTTATTTAGATATAAAATGTAATGCCTTTCTTTAAAACTTACCATTGCTAAATTGACACAAAGCAAAGTAAAAAAAAAAAACGAATAGTTATAGGTAGGCTTACCAACCCAACCCAATCAACCTTACCAACCACTGGGCCAGCGTGGTGGATTATGGCCTGAATCCCCCTCGCATGGAGGGGAATTTCGAGCCCAAGAGTGGGACTTTAAAAGGGCTAACAATATTATAGGTAGGCTTATGACCCAGGCTTAAGTAGGTCCTAAGGGTGAGTCCACACATGTATGAACCGACACAGTATTTCTGCCCATTAGACTTCTTTGCCATTTAGGGGCTGCATGTGTGTAAAGGTATTGTTACCTGTTTTAACTTCCAGCAATCTTCATATTCCAGAGAACTTTGTCAGAATAGATTTAAACAACAAAGTTATGTTATAATGAATCGTTTATTTTGATTTATATTAAAACTTTTATACATACTTAAATCATCAGTACTTAAATCCTACATTATTTACAAATATTTACACAATCATATTTCTTTATCACAGCCGTGCTAATACAATTTTTAAATCTATGTACAATTTGTATAACTGTCTGTATAGCTTTAGATTTTAACTCTTCTATACACAAAACAATTGAGACTAGAAAACCACTTTCAAATATAATCTAAAATCTAATATTTACTTTTGCTGCCACCAGGATATTGCATCCAACAGTTCACCGTCATCCATAGGACTCATCTGTTCCTCCTGCGATTGGTAGTTCTGGATGTATCCCCCTGAATACGCAGACGACACTCCTGAAGAACACTCCGAACCAACCGGTGAAGGCACCGACTCGGAATATGGAGAATCTTCACCGAAAATGCCTT
This sequence comes from Drymonia ruficornis, assembly GCA_947859195.1. Classification (NCBI taxonomy): domain Eukaryota; kingdom Metazoa; phylum Arthropoda; class Insecta; order Lepidoptera; family Notodontidae; genus Drymonia; species Drymonia ruficornis. The sequence continues at coordinate 9,493,256 of OX401910.1, read as the reverse complement.
CGTCAATGTCGTACGATGTCAAAGTTTCGTAATTCTGCGGAGGTTTTGTGATTCCGAGGTCCGCGTCACTTTCATCGATCATGCTTTGCAAATACTTGATGTATTCCACTACCATACGAAGCGTGTCCACTTTGCTGAGCTTCTTGCCACTCCCGCGACGCGCGCCTCCAGATAGCGCAGCGATAACACTAGCAGGCAGCCGTTTCCTTAGCGCATTGAATCCGTCGTTCACTTGTTTCACACGGTTCCTCTCCCGAGCGTTTCTGCGAGCGATGGAAGCCGCTTGCGCACCGCTCTGTGCAGTACTCTTATAGCTGTACTTCTGTTTTTCATTTTGCAAATCCAGGGTCAGGTATTTTCTTTCAGGAGCCGGTGCTATCGGCACCAATTTTGGGGTATCACTTTTGATGTAAGCGTGATACGCCATCGGCGTGTGTTGAATTCCTTGAAGCATTGTCGATGTGTCGAAAGAATGCGTGCGCGCAGGTAAAAATTGTAGGGAACTTTTGGGAGCTTCGTCGTTTACGGCGACGGTCTAATGAATGAGCGCTGCAGGCTCCCGCATGGCTTTATATGGGCGCTTCTTGTCCAAAAAAATGTGGATAGAAAACCCTCACTCCCTTGCTATACATTTTTTTTTTTGGGATCGTACCTGGAAGACTCGATCGAAGTATGCCCACATTGTGGAACCGTACACGTGCCAATGAATTTACCTTTCACCACTTTAAGATTGGTATTTGCACGTAGACATTACACGTAGACGTTATACAGGGTTATTAGAAATACATTAAGAACCTTGCAGGACTGTATTACTGACATCAAAAACAGCAACTCTTGTTCTATAACTTTTCCAAAACAATAATACAACAAAAAATTACTTTCTAACATGTATGAAACAAGAAAATATTCTCATCTAGAGGAAAGCCATGGTACGTGGATGTATTCCACTTTTCCCTAAAGTACCTAAACGGATCGCGTTTATCGTCTAGATGAGCATATTTTCTTGTTTCATACATTTTAAAGTGTGATTTTTTGTTAAATTTATTATTGTTTTTTAAAAAGTCATAGAACAAAAGTTGTTGTTTATGATGTCAGTAATACAGTCCTGCAAGGTTGTTAATGTTTTTTCAATAACCCTGTAGATATAATATAGATATCTATTAAAAATTATGCTGTTAAGTATGCTTTTAGTTTCCCGAAGGTAACCCTAATTTGTAATAGAGTTTATTGCCATATCAAGTACTCTTGTAGATCGGAGCTGTTGCTTAGAAAATCAAAACTCAATACATTCAAAACTCATTGCTTTACCCGGGAATCAAATCTTGCAACCACCATGCTGGTAGTATAAACCCATAGACACAAGTATCACTTCGTAAAATTATGATAGTTATAATATTGCTATAATCCACTGGTCTTGAATTTTTCATGCGAGCAATGTAAATTTTATGTAAAAGAGATGCTATTTATGTTACACCAAAAAAACAGTCATGCAATAAAATGGATTAAAGTAATGACAGATTATGTTTATATTAGGGCCTCCGTAGACTAGCTACTTTTAGCATCGGCGACCGGCGATTTTGTGACGTATCGATGCTGCGTCGCGTTTCTTCGAGCGCGAACGAGCGAGACGCAGCATCAAAATCGCCGATCGCCGATGCTAAAAGTAGCTAGTCTGTGGAGGCCCTTAACTAGAAGACGTGTATCAACTCCATAAAATGAAGAGTTACGCAGATCTGCATGCAATACTATTAATAAATATGGTATATTGGTCTGATTATATTTGAAGACAACAAACTATATTATAAAAAAAAAATTGTTGGCGCCCAGAATCAGCTGTTAATTTCACTGTTACGTAAAATGGACTTTCATTAAACTTAAGTTAGGGACAAGTGGAAACCATTTCGTACATAATGCACGATGAGAAATTTATGGCGGTCGGCGAAGCGAAAATGACAACAGACTAGTTTTATTGTATTTTGCAGTAACAAGAGACCGTAACCAATAGGAATACCTATAACAAATCCACTGTGAAACTCAAAACTGACTGTAACACACAGTCTCCTAAGTTCAAATTACTATCGCAAAGGTTTTTTCATTAAATTCTGTATGGTTACTTTGCAACCTGCGCTATGGGCGGCATGCCTTCACTGAATAACTGAAAAAAGGTTACATTAATTTAGAACGAAAAGGCCAGTATTTTACACGCACTTCAATGGCAAAGGACTCGCCATTGTCACATTCATTGTGCTGTAAAAAGATTACACAAGGAATGTGGGCCAGGCCATTGAGACACTGCGAAGAATGAATTGTTTAGGAGCTTTCAATCATCCCATTGAAGAAGGCGCTAAACGTGATTTTAATAGACTCCGTGTCGCCTCCGAGAAGCAATTCATATTTAATTTTGGTTCATTGGTTCCATAGACTCTACCTGCACTTGACTTGGTCGCTTTGTTTTGTTTGTGTCGTAGAATGGACGGCATAAAGTGTGTGTTAATATGTGAAATTTAATTCCACATGAAACACTGGGTGCAAATACTATTATAATTGAATATTATTGGGTGTATGGTAAAATAAAAGCAATTTGTACCCAAAAATATATGTGCTCTACATTTTAATATCTGAACTTCACAAAATAAAACGAATAACATAGCTATATGTATATCCCTAGAGTCATATAACTTCACACATGAACAATCAAATCCCAGGACGAATATTAAAGCCATCAATCATCTTTGCAAACCTCCTTCCTGCAAGTGAATTCGAAAAGTATAATAAAAATTGTGGGAGTGATACACCGATGCACAAAGTAGTACTCACAAAAGCGCCACGGGCGTGCTCACAATACGATCGTCAAATAACATTTAGCCAGCCCACACCTTAGAGAATCGCAAAATAGAGACATCTACGGAACACAAAGACCGAACGGAACCATAACCGATAATTACAACCTTTGTATATCGTGTATTTCGCGATTTTAAGACGGTACTTACAATGAACTGAATAGGTGCTATTGTGAAAATTGCAATCGAAATACTTTTTGATTGAGCATCTTAAAAGCACGAAAAAAAACATACACAAAATCCTAGGTAGAGATGACTTCAAAAATCTATGAAATTTATAGACACTGCACACTACATCCAGTATTTTCTACATCCTAGAAATCGTCCTCAGTAAACAGAAAACGCAGAATGTAACTGGCAAATTAATGGGCTGCTATCAGCGTTGTGTGCCGTGGAAAACGTACAACGTATGTGGGCAGCGCTAATAATAAACTCATTCGGAGGATTATAGACAAGGAGCGATCGGCTGACAGTTCGATTACCCGGTCATACCGAGCTAATATTTAAATACCGTTGACTCCATTCCATGCAGATACGACGCCCGGTGGTCCCTCTTGTATTGGTAAGTCTTTGGTCGATAAAGTTGTAACTTTAATTACTAAACTGGAACCGAGGCTTGCTTGAAAGGCACCGCGCCACGCGTCGCCCCTCCGCAGTATCCGAGTCCCTTGACAAGATTGCGCAAAAATAACTACACTACCCGCTTAATTCGCCCTGATGATTTCATTAAATGCAGTGCAGCTTTTAATGGTATCATGGAATACAACGTTCGATTTGTAGTCTATGAATACAAAATAATATCAGCGTATTTGCAAGCATGTGCGTATAAAAATATCAAATTGATTGTAGGAATATGTACATACGAATGTATTTTTTTTTTCCAGATTTAACTTTGATTGCATTCTGTACAGAATAAACTGGACGCTGTTATCTCAGCATTGATTATGTCGTAAAGTTAAAATTCATTTAAAAATACATGCCAGAGATCGTAAAAGGGTGAAAATAGGGAGATTCGTAAATTGACAGATGCATAACCTTATATTATGGAGGATTGTTTGCCCAGAGAAGTGGTAGTTTGGCACAAGCCATATAGTGCGTACACCTTGCCGGCATCTGTGCAATCCTTTCGCATCTGCTGTCTTGCACTGATTTCATATGAATAATATGACGAATTATAGCTGATCTTTTATTTGAGATGGCACCTTTCCGGATGTACATTGACAGCGGATATTGGCCTTTATATTTTAGCTGAATTCATAGGTGAATATGATTTATGCTGAGTAACTCTTCTACCTATGTCACTTCCAAAAATATAGGTATATTTATAAAGATTTATAAACCTAATGGAAGTACACACGTACCTACTCAAATGAGGTCTTATTATAATGCCCGCATTAAGATATCTTAACGTGAATAGCGCCGTACCTATCAATCCTCCACGGGGGCACCTATTTAATAAAGTTACACGCATGACAGTGCGCACAGAATAGTGCATTGTTGCGCAACATTATGTCTTCCATTGACATATTAGCTTTTTAGTGGCTCCTTGCGCTATTGTGTACACACGCGCCCACTAAACCACACGTGGACAATATTCTTGAAGTTTTTTTATCGATCCTATTGAAAATTCTCGTTGTGTGTTCCCAAAAATTGGATTAGAAAGTTTCTGATGTGACTTTAAATGTTAAAAACAGTCATTATCTGGTCCCCACGATCCGCGGCGCAACCCGCAGAGAGACGCAAATTTAAATTCAATAAACGAGCCATAATCGTAAATAGGTACTTATAGTAAACCATGGAGATATGAAAGCCTCGTAGAAACGACTTAATTATTATTTTTAATAGAATATTTACAGTTCAACATAACTCATTGCACAAGGAGTGCCATAAAAGTTGAACCTCGGTCGCGTCACGACGTTTAGAGGCATTAAAAGGGTCATTTATGTGAAGTTATTTCATTAAAAGAATTCATTTGTGTTGTTGGAGTGAACTGAAATATTAACTTGATTTTATTTTTTTCCTTTATTTATAAATAACCTAGCGATGTTCATATAAATTATGCGAATAAAGATCGTAAGTAAGTAACGATCAAGTAGTTGTAGTTAACATAAATTTAAATATAATTGTCACTATACAATTTTGTTCATTTTACGTTGCCGATTTAAGTGAGAGCAATCATCCAGTAGTTGCTTTATTTTAAGACGCCAATTATGTATGTTCGTGTCATACCTATTTATTATTCTACATATTAACATACCGTAAGACGATCTCCACATAGACCCGGATTCCCGGACCACGGATTCTATATGGCTAGACCATTGTTACTGTAAGCTTACCTCCACACTTTTTTGGTTTGTACAAATACACGTAGATACCGCACTACTAAGAAAAATATGAGATTCCAATTGCAGTACCATTGGTGTGTTAGTCTGCCGATATTTATTTAATCATTATATTAATTTTGGCGCCTACATCTACCACTCTCAGGTTAAATACGAACCTAATAAAGTAAGTCTAACTACCTTGTTTGATGTAGTCCATTAAACCCACTAAAATAATATAAATTTTTCCATATAAAACTTTCACAAAATCTGACCCAATTCGAACTGATAGAGCTAATGATGCTTTGATTGTCATTAGAAAAATTGGGCGTAAATTTACGACATGTCTACAATATAATCACGAGATAGACGATATGAATAACAAATTTCACTTACGGACCACCAATGTAGTGGAATCATACTAACTGATGGACATGAGCGTCCGTCAACGCGTAAAGACACCGACTCTCATTACCTAATTGATTAAAACGCGTTATTAATTCAAATCATAATGAACTTATCGGTGCCATATTTAAAAGCCGAATTCGGGGTGGTCCGGGAAGATATTTCTAAAATGAACGAAACGAATGCAATCGTAGCTCGTCTACTGTTACAGTAGGAGTTATAATCGATGATGTACCGTGAAAATTTGTTATTAAGTAGATTTTGTGGGGGTTTTGGGTGTATTAAGGTGTGAGAATCATGAGAGGGTTGAATATGAATAATAAGCAACATTAGTGAGACATATTTTACGGTAGGATGGGGCTTTGAAGTAATATGAATTACGTGAAACGGTATACGATATGTGATAGGTACGCGGACCAATAGTTTTGAAGCATTTTAGCTAACCTATATTACCTCGGTAAAACTAAGTTCAGTAGGTACCTACGAGCTAATCTCAAAGACTATAGAAAACACTTCCTTCAGAAAAAAGACTTACACCCATATTCTAAAACGTTTCTCCAAAGTTCGACTCCACCTCAACCGAGGTTACCTTGAGGAATATCTCAAGGAATCCTCGAAATTGGTATTCTTAGTTGAAACTTGAACAAAGCTCGAGGATCCTTGATTGAGGTTGAGTCGAGGAAGAGTCGAGGTAATACGTCATTAATTACGTCATTGTATCAGAGATACGATATAGTTTTGGGCAGAAATGCTTGAATTTTTTGTTTATGGTCACTCAAAAGTCAACAGATGCTTGTCATTTTTCATGTCATTGTAGCTCTTTATTTTTATAATTATTTGTTATTAATATTTAATTAATATTTTATCATAATATCTTCGCAATATAATTCACCGAAAAATATACCATGTTTATCAGACTTATTGTAATCGCAGTTTATGATTACCACCACTGTTGATTTGACGTAGAGTGGCGTGTTCCTTACTGGGCCATAATATGAATAATGTAGCAATCAACTGAAGCACAGCTTAATAAGTGCTGGGACAACTTGGAAACCAGAAAAATCACTCCTAGCTGTGGAAAGAAAGAGCTCATGAGTACAGGAGGAGGGCAATTCCATCCTAAGCCAGGGCCTTCACAGGAAGATAACGGCATGCTATCATAGTCGATGATGCACTGTTGGAACCAACAGACATAGAATTACATAGAATTTTTATAATAAAAAGCCCAAATAGAAAAAGTGCTGAAAAGGTTCCTTCTTCGCTACAACCAACTGAAGAGAGAAGAAGCAGAATACAAAAAATAAATTTATACTTACAAAAAAATAGTTTCATTTGAATTTAAAATACCTATAATTATTATATTATTGACAGCCCAGTTAGCGTGGTTGGTTTAGATTCCGCCTATCATGCCGCGGGTTGTGGGTTCGATTCCCACCCAGGACCTGCATTTGTGTGCATGAACATGCATGCATGTTAAATATCTCTTTTTCTTCTGAAGAAGAAGATGTTAAATAAAATAATAATTATTATTTATTTCAGGCGACTAGGCCCATAGATACATACCTTAGAGACTAACATTACATTTATATTTATTAATAATAAAACTAATTTGATGGTGTTGGTGACGGCGGCAGCCTCCCCCGAAAGCGCTTGAACACCACACCTTTCGGCCAGTACTGTTCTTGCACGAAAGTGGGAAGCTATTCAGTGGGGACCAAGACCACAAACGCCTTGAAACTGGCGTTGTGATTCGAGCCCAACAGCTGTACTCTCAATGAGACATTGCTCTTTAATCTGATGTACACAGCAATGTCCCCCGCCTTCATGGTGTAGTGGAGACGGGACAGGTAGACTGGGGTGGTCGGCACAGCAGCACGAAACAGGGAAGTTCGACCCTGTTGCCGCCGTGCCACAGTGGTTTCGGTTAGCCCGCCGCCGCGTGCGCTTCTTCTGCACCATAATAAAGCCCTCTTCACCTCGGTGATCGGCGCGTGCACACGGGCCACGCTCGGTACCTTCTCTTCAGCTTTCGGCTTCGGGACAGTATTTCGCGGGGTAACAGGCTTGCTGCCCGCAACGGTGGCAAAATTACGGTGCTTCGGTGGCGTCGTAGATTTTGCCGGCGGGGCTGCCTCTAATATAAGTGGTAACAATAAATAATTACGGATTGTCATAAAGATAGTCCAACACATAACACTCCACACCACGGAGGTACTCCACACCTTGGTAATCCTTGGAAATCCATTTCAATCACTTTATAAAATTAAAATAATGAGCTTTGGTAGTTGTTGACAAGTAAAAACTTCCTTGAGTGTTCCTTAAGGTAGGTCCCGACGTACTTTGAGGTTGACAGTTGTTTCCTCACCTCGAGTGAGGAAGCGCGTCGAGTGGAGGAGATTTGTTGCAACTATGAATACCAATCTCTCTGAGTGAGGTTGAGTGGAGTCGAGGAATTTGCGAGGAACCGACTTAGAATATGGGTGTTAGCGGCGGGGCTTTTCGGATCGCTCATGTAAAAATAAATTACTGTCCAATTTAAAAGAAATGAAGTTACTTTAAATTATGTAGAGCTTATTTTAATAACATTTATTTATTGAAACGGTACTTGGCCCCATCTGAATAGGTGCAAGACCCGACCCTTCACGGCTGTTACATGACACTTTATGCTCTCTACATTTTTTATTCTCTACCTCCTCATAAAGACATTAAATGCTCTTAGGCGACATTTAATACTGCATTTTAATAACACCGAATCCTATCTACACAAGGGACAACTCGTAAAATAAGTAGGTGTCTTAATTTTAATTTATAGCTTACTTGTTGAACTCAAAATATCTGATACTTTGTCTATATAATTTGTTTGATGAGTGGTTCAATGGATTCCAATTTTTCACTTAATAAATAGGATATAGAAATCAAAGTTGAACTTATCTACCTACCTACTTTATTATTTTGATATGGTGTCAAATATAGTAAGTTATATATAACACTATACCAAGATAATAATTCATAAGAAAAAGCTCTACATTAAAGCTATAAAGTGTTATTAAACGTTATAAACCCGCAACGTGCATCAATAGGGATAACTGCCTATCCTGAAAATTTATAATATCGTGTCGTGACGTAACTAATAATTAGTTACTTTAACAACTTTGTTAACTTAACCAAACATCAAGTGATTAAAGTGTCAGAATTCACGCGCTCTCGTCGCTCTCACACCAATTAACGTAAGTACTGGATATTGATACTAACCATTTTTACGGATCCACGAATCATCTGATATTGATGTATGTTTACCAATGCGTATTGGTATCTTTGTATGAAGTATGTTAGGATTGAGATGTAACCTAAACAACTAGGATTTTGTTTTAATTGACGATGAGAGACCGAATTAACATTTTTGAATTATTAAAAATAATTCACTGGACCGCAAAGAAAAAGGGTCGGTTAGAAAATCTTCAATATCTTCAAAAGTACCTGACCTAGTAGTAGGTAGTAGTAGCTTTATGAAAAATATACTAAATTAAAGAATATTTTAATGTGCAATGAAATTAAAAATAAAAATTCAAGCTTTTTTATTTTTAACTAGCTTTTGCCCGCGACTTCGTCCGCGTAGACTTCAAAATAAAAAAAAACCGGGCAAGTGACTTAAGACTTTTTAGTACTTTTTAGTGCGCCAGGGTTTTTTAAGTCAGTATTTGCTTTTTTATAAAAATAATTTTATTTCACGATTTTTATTGGAGCCATACAAACTTTATCACGGTACCTAATTTGGTGAATGCGTGTTTTGGTAGGTAGGTATATAGAGCCAAAATCCCAAATCCCCCTCCCCTTCTCCACCCCTTTTCCTCCCCTCTCTTCCTTCTGCTCCCTCCCCCTCCATTTCCCTTTCCCTTTCCCCTCCCCCTTCCACTTCCCCCTACCTTACGTCTTCCTCTTCCTCCCTCACTTACCCTTTGCATACTAAGTTTCAAGTCAATCGGGTACAAACATATTTTTCTGCCGTACTTTTCTACCTTTAGTTTCCCCCTTTTGGGTGTTGATTTACGAAATGATTTTTTATGGGATCAAACTGAAGTAGTACCTACCATATTCAGCTCAGCTTATACCCCAATTATTTAAAATGAATAATCATAACCAATCTCGAGATATGGATGACTAAACATTCGCTGACCCCGCTCTCCCCTTTTCCTTCAAAATATTAAAAACGCTGAAACTCCAGTCTGATTATTTAAAATGAACAATCATAACCAATTTCGAGATATGGATGACTAAACATTCGCTGACCCCGCTCTCCCCTTTTCCATCAAAATATTGAAAACGCCGAAACCCCAGTTTGATTATTTAAAATGAACAATCATAACCAATTTCGAGATATGGATGACTAAACATTCGCTGACCCCGCTCTCCCCTTTTCCTTCAAAATATTAAAAACGCTGAAACCCCAGTCTGATTATTTAAAATGAACAATCATAACCAATTTCGAGATATGGATGACTAAAAATTCACTGACCCCGCTCTCCCCTTTTCCTTCAAAATATTAAAAACGCTGAAACCCCAATCTGATTATTTAAAATGAACAATCATAACCAATTTCGAGATATGGATGACTAAACATTCGCTGACCCCGCTCTCCCCTTTTCCTTCAAAATATTAAAAACGCTGAAACCCCAGTCTGATTATTTAAAATGAACAATCATAACCAATTTTGAGATATGGATGACTAAACATTCGCTGACCCCGCTCTCCCCTTTTCCTTCAAAATATTAAAAACGCTGAAACCCCAGTCTGATTATTTAAAATGAACAATCATAACCAATTTCGAGATATGGATGACTAAAAATTCGCTGAGCCCGCTCTCCCCTTTTCCTTCAAAATATTAAAAACGCCGAAACCCCAGTTTGATTATTTATAATGAACAATCGTAACCAATTTCGAGATATGGATGACTAAACATTCGCACACCCCGCTCTCCCCTTTTCCTTCAAAATATTAAAAACGCTGAAACCCCAGTCTGATTATTTAAAATGAACAATCATAACCAATCTCGAGATATGGATGACTAAACATTCGCTGACCCCGCTCTCCCCTTTTCCTTCAAAATATTAAAAACGCTGAAACCCCAGTCTGATTATTTAAAATGAACAATCATAACCAATTTTGAGATATGGATGACTAAACATGCGCTGACCCCGCTCTCCCCTTTCTCGTCAAAATGATTAAAAATACGGAAACCCCAGTCTGATCAATTCAAATAAGCAATCATAACCAATATCGAGATATGGATGACTTATTAAAACATCCCTTGACCCCGTTTTCCCCTTTCCCGCAAAATAACAAAACCCGACCACCCCTATACAAACTTTCACTCCACATTTCACCCCTTAGGGGTTGAATTTCCAAAAACACGAAAGAAATCTAAACACAAACTTTCATTCCCCTATTTTACCCCCTTAGGGGTTGAATTTTCAAAAACCCTGAAATTACTCTTTTTTATTTTTGAAAATACACCTAATCACCAATTTAAGTAAGTCTAACTTCAAAAATGACGGAACTTCCATACAAACTTTTATCCCCTATTTTACCCCCTTAGGGGTCGAATTTTCAAAAACCCTGAAACCCATATTTTTTTATTTTTCAAAAGACACCTAATTAGCAATTTTCATAATTCTAACTTCAAAAATGACGAACTTCCATACAAACTTTCATCCCTTATTTTACCCCCTTAGGGGTTGAATTTCAAAAAACCCTTTCTTAGTACACCTCTACTCATCAAGGCAAACCCACCCTCCAAATTCCAAGTCTCTACGATCAGCGGTTTAGGCTGTGCGTTGTCTGTCAGTCAGTCAGTCAGTCAGTCAGTCAGTCAGTCAGTCAGTCAATCAGGACTTTGATTCTTATATATTTAGATAAATGTAAATTCAATAAAAATGCGTAGTTTCTCCAGTTTTTTTTAACCGACCCTTTTTCTTTGCGGTCCAGTGTACATCATAGACATGAATAATTTTTGATGCCGATTATACCTGTGATATTTCACCAGTAAGAAAATATTGAACCCCAAATTTATAAAAAGTTACAATCAAGTTATATTGGTACAAGATATATAAAATTTGTATGGTATCAAAAGTAAAAACACTTTTGTAAAAGGAAGACATTACAGTTCCAGCTACATTAAGAAACAACACGGAATTTTAAAGCAATGTTAATCAGGACTAACGTTTCGTTGAATTTTCAGCTATTAGCTACTCATGATTTTTTATAAACATTACCAACTGAATTTACAACAGGAACTTTTCCAGGTACAAAATTCTTCCGATTCCAACATCGGAGCGAAGCCTTCATTTTGAATTTAAAAATAAATTCAACAATCGAAAACCGGATTTAATTAGCGAAACCAGAAAACGTCCCTTTGATTTCTGACCCTTTTTATAATGGAAATAGCGATATAATATTTTAATATTCCAGTAACAACAGTAACTGACGGAACTGCCAATTACGCCATCGCAAAAATAAATTGAAGCTCGTGTTTGTTCGAGCTTATTTTAATTAAAAATTGGTAATTCAACGTTGAAATGTATTTTGTCGATTTTAGGGCCTCCACAGACTAGCTACTTTTAGCATCGGCGACCGGCGATTTTGTGACGTATCGATGCTGCGTCGCATTTCGTCGAGCGCGAACGAGCGAGACGCAATATCAAAATCGCCGATCGCCGATGCTAAAAGTAGCTAGTCTGCGGAGGCCCTTATCAAGTACAAGGAGAGTAGAACTACAGTAAGAACTCTTTGCCCAACTGTTGTCACTAACAGTGAAATCATTACAGAGTTATTTCAAAAAAGTTTTAAGGCAAAATTCATTATTTAATCAAAATCACACCTTAAAATAAACGGAAAACCCCGGTGGGGAGGGGATAAAAAGGCCAATTAATTAAGGAAATTAATGTAGGTACTCTCTTACGTATCGTAGTAGGTACATATCTAACATATCCTCATGCTACATAAATAATAATAATAATAATAATTTAGCCCTTTTAACGTCCCACTGCTGGGCACGGGCCTCCCCTCAATGCGAGGGGGATTCAGGCCATAATCCACCACGCTGGCCCAGTGCGGGTTGGTGCTACATAGTGCACAAAAAATAAATCGTAAAAGTTTTTGATTTTATCTGCACCGCCAAAAGCCTTGGGCTATTTGAATAGCAAATGATGTATCCATTTGGGATCATCTCCCCGATATCCGATACCAAATTAATACTCCTTTACCTTGATAAAACAAACAGATATCTGCATATCAAGATGATGCGTTTACTGATTTCCTTGACACGGAACCTGTAGTTTTGATACTCGGAGAAAATTTATTTTACTTATATAATACTCCGGTATAATAAAAAGTTCTGAACCTATCCTTTCCGGCCAGAACACTACCAGTCGAAGTCCTTTTCAGTGATTGCCATCTTTAATCTTTAGTTCTACGAAATTAATAAGACTTAAAAAATAGTACGACTTAGCTATTCTAATTTCAAGAAGACTTCAACTAACGAATGTATCACTGAGTGATACATTCGTTAGTCATTCGTGATGCTGCTTTACTACCCATTGGTGGACGAAACCATGCTAGCCACAGCAACAAACTTAAGGTGTCCATCCGTGAACGTTGCTGATAGTACCTACTCAAGGAGGTTTATAAATACTCGACAATATTTTGTGCAAGTATCAAGATCAGTTGCGGTATAACACAATCATTCAATCCGTTTTATTTGTTTGCCAAAAGCGAGCTAACTGCAGTGTTGTTGGGATAAGTAATAGCTTAATATCACGTTGTGTCGGCGAAGGTGGCTGGATTCTCGGCTCCAGACCGCTTTGGATAGCCTCCGTTTAACAAAATGTCTGTTATTAAGAAATTCGAATGTATAACAAACAACTTTAAAGAATATGTGATACCTAACTACAGACATCGAGCCATGCATTTACGATTCTACAAAATTAAGTTGAAACTGGCATATAAAAATGCAATAAACAATAGAAAATAATTCCGATATACGCTCGCATCTATCGTCGTAGGCATGTAGTAGTGTTTCTTCGTCACATTACCTACAAATCCACACACCACTTGAACAATAATATTCAAAAAGCAATTTACTTTCATAAGATTGAAGTAAATTATTTTGGACTAACTTAACCCATTGCTTAAAAAATCTCAGCTCAGCGGCCACCCATCTAGCGCCCCACGCGGCGTCCACCGCCACTGTGACGGATCCCGGCACGCCCCTCATTTGTTATACAAATTTTATACTACCCTCCGAGCGAAATATCCATAGAGCTCGCGAAAATTCACCACACGAAAAAAGCAATGTGAAATATTAGAGTGTGGCACACAGCGGTAAATATCAGAGATAAAATAGTAAAAATAAGTTTTATACAGGGTTATTGGTAAAACACTAACAACCTTGCAGGGGCGTATTACTGACATCAAAAACAACAACTTTTGTTCTATGACTTTTTACAAAACAAAAAAAAATACCAAAAAATCACTCTCTAAAATGTATGAAACAAGAAAATATGCTCATCTAGAGAATAGCCGTGGTAGGTTTAGGTACTTTAGGGCAAAGTGGAATACAACCACGTACCATGGCTTTCCTCTAGATGAGAAAAAAAAATGTTTTTCATACATTTAGAAAGTGATTTTTTGTTAAATTTTGTTTTGTTTTGTGAAAAGTCATAGAACAAAAGTTGTTGTTTTTGATGTCAGTAATACGCCCCTGCAAGGTTGTTAGTATTTTACTAATAACCCTGTATACTCACGCATTAGGATATTTTTTAAAGTTTCCTGCGAGTTTCAGCAGGTTATATATATTTTGAGGTTCAATACTGTAACAGATACTTATTAATTTTGAACTCCAAAATACCTCATACAATGTTTGAGATGGATTTTATAATGAGTCTTCTGATACACATTTTAAGACACTTTTTAGTGTAGTAGATAGTTTAATTTAGGTATTAAGTTTGCACGAGCATTGTACGTGCCTTGCACTATCTCTTAAGGACTTTGCCTGTACGTTTATACCATGTAGATAATAGCTAATAACAATTTCTACATTCCATCTGAGATTTCTATATAAAACATTGCACGAACAATAATAACAAACGCAAACACTACAAGCAGTAAAACAACTACCGACCGAATGTAATCCAATGAAGGCCGTGAAGAAATTCCATTAAATTCTCTATCACCCGAGGACAATGCAATTGTGCGGGGGCCATCGAGATTGAAGCAGAAGCGGGTAGAGGGGCATTGCGCCCACAGCCCAGGGGCCGGCCCGGCCCTGTGGTACAGCTAGTGTTGCAAAAGACTCGAGTTCTTTTAGCCCTCTCAAAGAGGCTCGAGCTTTTCTATGGGGCTCGTCGAAGAAAAACGACTCCGAATGTTTCAAGGCTAAAAAAGGACTCGAGTTTTAAATAAACCTCGAGCCCTTTTTGGGCTCGGAGTTCTTTTAGAGCTCCGTTGTTGTGAGCTTTCTAAGTCTTCGCAAGTATAAGAAGGAGTCGCCTTATAGCTGACTATTCCTGGCTAGTCTATTTTATTCCTGACTATTCTTGACTATTCTTGACTACTCTCGACTATTCTCGACTATTCTCGACTATTCTCGACTATTCTCGACTATTCTTGACTATTCTCGACTATTCTTGACTATTCTTGACTATTCTTGACTATTCTCGACTATTCTAACTATTCTCGACTATTCTTGACTATTCTCGACTATTCTCGACTATTCTCGACTATTCTCGACTATTCTCGACTATTCTCGACTATTCTCGACTATTCTCGACTATTCTCGACTATTCTCGACTATTCTCGACTATTCTCGACTATTCTCGACTATTCTCGACTATTCTCGACTATTCTCGACTATTCTCGACTATTCTCGACTATTCTCGACTATTCTCGACTATTCTCGACTATTCTCGACTATTCTTGCCTATTCTTGACTATTCTTGACCATTGTTGACTGTTTTGAATATTTTTAGCTATTGTTGGCTATTTTTGACCATTGTTGACTATTTTTGGCCATTGTTGACTATTTTTGACGTATTTTGACTATTTTTGACGTATTTTGACCATTTATGACTATTTTTGGCGATGTTTGACTATTTTTGATTATGGTTGACTATTTAGACTATTCTTGACTATTGATGACGGTTTTTAAATATTTTTGGCGAATTTTGAAGATTTTGACTATTTTTGAAAAAAAATTACTACTTTTGACTAAGTTTGCCTATTTTTGACTATTTTTGACCATTGTTGACAATTTTTGACTATTTTTGACTATTTTTGACTGTTTTTAACTATTTTTGACTATTTTTCAGCATTGTTGATTATTTTTACTATTGTTGACTGTTTTTGGCCAATGTTGACTATTTTTGACGTTTTTTGACTATTATTGACTACTCTTGACCATCGTTGACTATTGTTAATTGTTTTTGAATATTTTTGACCTTCTTTTGACTTTTTTTACCATTTTTGACTATTTTTGACTATATTTGACTATTTTTGACTGTTTTTGACTATTTTTGACTAATTTTGTATATTTTTTACCATTGTTGACTATTTCGACTATTGTAGACTGTTTTTGAATATTTTTGCCGAATTTTGACGAATTTTGGTCAAAAATAGTCAAAATTCGTCAAAAATAGTCAACATTAGCCAAAAACAGTCAACAATAGTAAAAATAGTCAACAATGGTCAAAAATAGTCAAATCGCCAAAAAATAGTCAAAATAGTCAAAAATAGCCAAAAAATAGTCAAAAACGGTCATAATAGTCAAAAATAGTCAACAATGGCCAAAAATAGTCAAAAATATTTTTGACTTATGACGAATTTTGACTGTTTGACCAAAGTTCGGCAAATATATTCATAAACAGTCAACAATAGTCAAGAATAGTCAAGAATAGTCGAAATAGTCAACATTGGTAAAAAATAGACAACAATGGTTAAAAATAGTCAAAAAAGTATCAAAAATATTCAAAAACAGTCAACAATAGTCAACAATGGTCAAGAATAGTCGAAATAGTCAACAACGGTCAAAAATAGTCAAAAATCGCCAAAAAACAGTCAAAATACTCAAAAATAGCCAAAAAATAGTCAAAAACGGTCATAATACGTCGCAAATAGTCAATAATGGTCAGAAATAGTCAACAATAGCTAAAAATAGTCAAAAATAGTCAAAATAGTCAACAATGGTCAAAAATAATCAAAAATAGTCAAATATAGTAAAAAATGATCAAAAATAGCCAAAAATAGTCAGGAATAGTCAAAAATATACAAATATATTCAAATATAGTCAAAAACAGACAAATATATTCAAAAATAGTCAGAAATAGTAAAAAATAGTCACAAAAAGTAAAAAATAGTAAAAAATAGTCAAAAAATAGTCAAAAACGGTCATAATACGTCAAAAATAGTCAACAATGGACAAAAATAGTCAACAATGGTCAAAAATAGTCAACAATAGCTAAAAATAGTCCACAATAGCTAAAAATAGTCAACAATAGCTTAAAATAGTCAACAATAGCTAAAAATAGTCAACAATGGTCAAATTTAGTCAACAATAGCTAAAAATAGTCAACATGGTCAAAAATTGACAAAAATGGTCAAAATACGTCTGGAATATTCAACAATGGTCCAAAATAGTCAGCAATAGTCAAAAATAGTCAACAATAGCTAAAAATAGTCAAAAATAGTCGAAATAGTCAACAATGGTCAAAAACAGTCAAAATAGTCCAAAACGGTCAAAAACATTCAAAAATTGTCAAAAACAGTCAAAAGTGGTCAAAAATAGTCAATAATAGTCAAAAATATTTTTGACTTATGACATATTTTGACTATTTTTGACGAATTTTGACTATGTTTGACCAAAATTCGGCAAATATATTCAAAAACAGTCAACAATAGTCAAGAATAGTCGAAATAGTCAACATTGGTAAAAAATAGACTACAATGGTTAAAAATAGTCAAAAAGAGTCAAAAATATTAAAAAACAGTCAACAATAGTCAAGAATAGTCGAAATAGTCAACAATGGTCAAAAATAGTCAAAAATCGCCAAAAAACAGTCAAAAATAGTCAAAAACGGTCTTAATACGTCGAAAATAGTCAACAATGGTCAAAAATAGTCAACAATAGCTAAAAATAGTCAAAAATAGTCGAAATAGTCAACAATGGTCAAAAATAATCAAAAATAGTCAAATATAGTCAAAATAGTCCAAAACAGTCAAAACAGTCAAAAATTGACAATAATGGTAAAAAAATATCAAATATAGACAAACATATTCAAATATAGTCAAAAATAGTCGAAATAGTCAACAATGGTCAAAAATAATCAAAAATAGTCTAAATCAGTAAAAAATGGTCAAAAACAGTCAAAAATAGTAAAAATAAACAAAAATAGTAAAAAATAGTCATATATAGTCAAAAACAGTCAAAAATAGTCAAAAATAGTCAAAAATAATCAAAAATAATAAAAAAAGTCAAAAATCGTCAAAAATCGTCAAAAATAATCAAAAAATAGTAAAAAAAAAGGCAAAAATAGTCAAAAATAGTCAAAAATAGTCGAAATAGTTTACAATGGTCAAATATAGTCAAAAACAGTCAAAAGAAAGTCAAAAATAATCAAAAATAGACAAATATATTCGAAAATAGTCAAAAAAAGTAAAAAATAGTCGAAATAGTCAACAACGGTCAAAAATAGAAAAAAATAGTCAAGAATGGTCAATAGTGGTCAACAATAGTTGAGAATAGTCGTGCATATAAACTAAAGTCAAGAATGGTTACAAAGGGCTAAAATAAAAAAGGGCTCCAAGCCTTTTTAGAAAGAGCTTCAAAATAAAGGCTTTATTTCCGAGAGCCTCCTCTTCGCCTCGAAGACTCGGGGTTGAATTAGTTCTTTAGCCTTCGAGGTTTCTTAAAAAGGCTCGAGCCCTAAAAATGAGGCTAAAGAACTCGAGTCTTTTGCAACACAAGGTACAGCTCCTTGATTAAATAAACCTTCAAGTCAACGTCACGCCGCCGGCCCCTGACGTCAGTCTTTGGCATATCGCATATATGTCATTCCGGTTCGCTCCATGAAAGTGAATTATCATACCATCGGTGACTACCGATGAGTTTTAATTCGGACCGTAAATCAATGTTATAAACACGATTTTATTGCAATCGTAGCTCTTCTGAGTTCTTAACCCAGTTGTGATGTGGAGCAGTGAGCCGAAATATTACGACGTTTTAAGATGACACCGTTTTGTTTTATTTGACCCTTAAACCGATTATTCTGTCGTTATCAATGGAAGCACTATGGGCAATTAAATCCCGTTTAATACCGTTTAATAAAGCTTATGTTGGCCTTTCCTGGGTTTTGATTATTATGCAGCACCCAATTAATTATATTTCAATATTTTATAATTGCGTACAAAAGGTTCAAGATAAAATATTTTTAATAAACTTTTTGTTTACCTTATTTTAATCCCACTCTATTAAATAAATTGCTTCTCTTATAACCTGCAAATTATTATAGATGCGCTATCTTCCCAGACTCGTGTCCCACCCTCGGCTTAAGAGCGGTATTTTAATGGGACATCTCCAGAAGCTTTGTCTATTAATATTCATTACATCGCGCAACTTGTTTACATTTTTTCCATGTCAGAAATGGCTGAGGCGGCTCGCGGCGCACGCGGCGATTCGCGGCAATTTGTTCAATCGCAGCGGCTATTTGTCTACAACAAGCGACGTTTATCAACGGCCAGACCATCACGGAGGCTTCGTCCACTCGCTTCGATTTACGACACAATAGTGGATAAACCAAACTCAGGCTTTAACTTACCAGCTATTGAAATACAAAACAGAGCACACGGTAGGTACAAGTAGGTGTCACTGGCCTAGTCAGTAATTAGCCACTACATTTTTTAACCGTTTAAAATGTAGTGGCCATTAAAAACGCCATCTATACGTAAAGATAATCCACTATTACCTAAAGATGGTATTTTTTTCATAAAATTCTTAATTTAAACGGTCAAAATATGTAGTGACTAGGCTAGACACTTAAAGTGGCCAGTTACACCTAGTTTAATATTACCCTACGTAAGCATTCGAAAATTGAAACCATCTCAAAATTAAGTTACTAGAACTCTATCGACTATTCTGCTTCTATGGTATTTTCCACCCTATCTCTATATAGGTGGCAAATAAATATCATAGATGTAAAAATGTCGATAGAGTTGTATTAACCCCCTCTATACATAATTATGTAAATTGAGGTTTCTACAATTATGAACGTCGACATCAGTAAAATTATGTTCTAATTGAAATATGTTAGGATCCCAAATGAATTGACCGGTTACATTTCGTTCCACCTAAAATTATGACTTAATAAAATATAAAATGAGTCGTAATTCATGGAATGATAAAAGAGGCTATGACATCAATTCTTCCGCAGAAGCGAGGAATCTAAACATTTTTTTTAACCGCAGAAAACTTTATGAAAATAAGGTGATTAAATTTAATATTGTTATTTAATTATGTACTTCTTAGTACATAAAGTTTTTCATTACCTGTTTCAGTAACGATCTATCATAATGATGAGCTACAAAAGGATACTAATAGATGCACTGATATGATACTAGCTCGGTGAAACCAACTTAATGGATGAGATGTAACGTATGGCTTACTAACAATTGGTTACATTAAAATATGCGTTATATAAATAGCGTAATTAAGTTGATAAACGTAACAATTAGTCATAAGTAAGCACCACATGCAAATAGTGCCTCCACTGTATACTAATGATGCTATATAAATCCGGATAAGCGCGAGCAGGACTCGTGCCCTGAGGATTCCATACAAACGTATTATGAGTTTATTTTCATCAACGCCGAAAACTATAATTTGTTTGTAAAACCTAGATACTAATTTTCGTGTCTTTAAGTTTATCTTCTTTGCTATAAAAGTACCTACTCCTAGAACTTAATGTTCCTAACAACAATAGTTTGGGCTGGACAGCCTGACAGACGGAAAACAAAGTGATCCTATAAGGGTTCTGTTTTTCCTTTTGAATTACGGAACACTAAAAATAAAATAATAATAATAATAATTTAGCCCCTTTAACGTCCAATTGTTGGGCACGGGCCTCCCTTCAATGCGAGGGGGATTCAGGCCATAATCCACCACGCTGGCCCAGTGCGGGTTGGTGGATTTCACATGTCTAAGACATGCAGGTTTCCTCACGATGTTTTAAAAAAGTTTTAAGGCAAAATTCATTATTTAATCAAAATCACACCTTAAAATAAACGGAAAACCCCGGTGGGGAGGGGATAAAAAGGCCAATTAATTAAGGAAATTAATGTAGGTACTCTCTTACGTATCGTAGTAGGTACATATCTAACATATCCTCATGCTACATAAATAATAATAATAATAATAATTTAGCCCTTTTAACGTCCCACTGCTGGGCACGGGCCTCCCTTCAATGCGAGGGGCATTCAGGCCATAATCCACCACGCTGGCCCAGTGCGGGTTGGTGGATTTCACATGTCTAAGACATGCAGGTTTCCTCACGATGTTTTCCTTCACCGTAAGCAAGTGATAATCATATTAAAGTTATGATTCACGCATAGATTTCGAAAAATCCAGAGGTGTGAGCCAAGGTTTGAACCCAGGACCTTAAGCCCGCAAGACGCGTGCTAAACCAATCGGCTACCACTGCTTTTTAAAAAAAAAATAAAAAAAATAGATGTTACCTACTTATCCTTTATTAATATTCTACCTATCATAATTACTGAACACAAAACTCATTTTCAGTAATAAATAATAAGCAAACAATAACATCGGCACTCTAAAAGGGACTTACATAAGTCAGTCGCTACCCCGAACTAATAAATTCAAAGGACTGACTCGGCTCTGGTGAGAACTCTTCCATTTACAGAAGCCGCCATATTACTGGCGCATAAATCTAAGCCGGTCGTCCGAGTGTCGTCGGAGGCCCTGAATGGACCGATATGAGAGATGGCCTCGGCCAGGCCTCAAAGCCTTAAACGGGACGTTTTGACAACCACCGATATATGAATTGAAATATGAAAGTCGCTGATACAAATGACTGGAGTATTGATCTTGGTATAAAATACAGTCGAACTTGTTCGCGATTTGTAATGTGAGGGGTGGACATGCATTGAAATATAAATAAATACTAATTTATAAAGCGACTGTAGCCTTGGGGGTGAACAGGTTGGGCTAACAATCAGAAGGTCCCAGGTTCGATCCCCGGTGGGGCATGCACCATTGGATGAATTTTCATCTATGTGCATAATTTACAGTTCGCTGACGGTGAGGGAAAACATCGTGAGGAAACCTACCTATCCCTCGGGTTTAGGTAATAGTCAGTTCCTGTATACACGGCGACGCGGTTCACCACCTGTCACGTTGGGTTCTGACTATCTAGTGAAACGTGGGCTTTGAGTTGGTTAGCACCTCCACGATGTGGTGGTGTATGGCCACTCAAGCCTCTGACTACCCCCGAACGGGGATAAAAGTCGTGACGTTACATTACATTTTAATTTATAAATAATTATTTACTAACATTTACCCGCGACTTCATCCGCGCATAAGTTATCCTACGGGAACATACTATCGGGATAAAAAGTATCCTAGTATATGTTAATCCAGGTTATAAACTATATGTGTTCCAAATTTCATCCAAATCCGTTCAGTAGTTTTGCGTGAAAGAGTAATAAACATCCATCCATCCATCCAAACTTTCCCATTTATAATATTAGTGGGATATTGGCAGTAAAGCCAATTGACTGCAGCTCATATAATGGCTGGCTAGACCGGGATAGTACCACCTTCTCACAGAAGATCGTCGTAAAGCCGCTCGGGATACGTGGACGCCGTCAATATTTTATTAGGTACTTATAGATGTACTGCCATAGAGATTTTTAGTTTTTTTTTTTAATGGGACTGCGGTGGCAAAAAAGCGTACGGCCCGCCTGATGTTAAGCAGTTACCGTAGCCTATAGATGCTTACAATACCAAAGGCATTGCTCGCACATTGCCAACCTGAAGGGGAGTGTGATGGAGGGAGGGAGAGGGGGGGGTTGGGCTTTCGACTCTCTCACTCATCGTATAAAACGCAGCTGTAATAGCTGCTTTACGCCGATCTTCTGTGAGAGGGTGGTCCTATCCCAGTCGAGCCAGCCCGTATATGAGCTGCAGTCAATTGGCTACAGCTTGACTCTACCACCTTTAAACCTTTAGTCTGTTTACAATGGTTTTACAATTAATTACTAGGAACAAAAGTGATATGTAATGCCAGTGTAAGTTCATCATAACTTTCTATAAACTATGTAATGTTGTTGTAAATACATAGTCATGTATCCTCTAATAAATACCATCAGACTATAAGGACTCATTATAAATAAATTCATCACCGTTTCTTGTGGGCCTTTGACGTCGATTTGGCGGCATCAAGTTTGAATTCAAAGCTGATGAAAAAAACACAATGGGATTATGGAGGCCTAATGGTCCTCCGAACATGGGCATTAATCTCATCATACAATATTGATGTTCCCACAATTTATGGCCCGTGCTTAGAAAGAATCACAAAGTCAAAATAACTTATTAATGTGTGAAGAAACTCACCTTCTGGGTGACAAGTCGCTTATCAATAATGGCGCAGAATATGATGAAAGTTGCTGAATTAACATCAGGTGGGACGTACGCTTTTTTGCCACCACAGACCTATAAAAATAAAAAATAAAAAAATTATAACGGATTGTGAAGTCTCCTGTCTATCAATAGCAACAGAAAGTGGCCAAGGAGACTACGAACTTAATGACAGCTAACAGTGGTTGGCAATAGCAAGTGGCCGATCTTCCATTGGCCGGCACGGCACCAGCACTGGCATGGCGGCAGCTTTTTTATTGGTCAGTGACCAGTTGTCATTGGTTACTGACCAATGACAACTCCGCAAAGAGCTGTCACTGCCGGTGCCGGCCAATGGAAAATCGACCACTTGCTATTGCCAACCACTTTTAGCTGATATTAAGTTCGTAGTCTCCTTGCTATTGAACTGCCATTCTGACCGACCAATCTAAGAAGAGAATTAGGGCCTTGTTTTCTTCTCTGATTGGTGTTTCTACCACAATTGCAATATAAAAGCAAAACCGTTGGCTACCCAACATTCTCAAGTCTTTCTATGATAGAAGTGGCTACCTGTCTACGTCAGACTACGGACTTTTGACACGATATCAAGAGTTTTTCCCCGCATTAGTTTACTGATGGAATTAAAATGGCAGTCGTCAAGCGACTTGGCCCCCTCGAAACCGTTCCCATATGACATATTTTTATGAAACCCGCGGGAGCTCGTTAGTGAGATATTCCGTTATCATCGACGGAATACAATTGAATGTGACACTCAAAAACATAAGTCATAATTTTAATAATACCTTATCTATATTTTTGATGTTTATACGTTTTCGGGAGCGGCAAAAACATACGGTTCACAATACGCTTCCCAACCTTCAAAATACTTTAAATATAAATGAGGACTTGAGGTATAAGAGGCGCGCTCCTATTGTAAAAATCTCAAAGTTGACTTTAATCTGCTTAAAATCAGGAGACATTCGCTTTCGGAGCACGTTCCGTGATTGAATAAGATTTAATCTGTTTTCCCTTACGAACAGAAATCCCGACTCTCAATGAATTAATCGTTGAATAATTTAGTAGCACATGCATGCATATTCTTAGATGTAGGCATGTACAATTTTCATTTAAGCACGGAAGGCATTCACACCAAAGAAATTGTTTTCAATATCTATGTATTTAGTTCTATTCAATATCTATTATAAATAAATATTAGCGGCACGTTACGAAGGCCGTTTTGACATGTGGGGGGAGGGAAAAAATGAACCTTATTATAACCGAATAAGAATGACAGTTTTAAAATTTAGGAATGTCAAAAAATTAATGCTAAAATGAATCTTATTCCGTTGCAATAAGGTTCATCCTCTTCCCCCCTCTACATGTCAAAACGGCCATCATTACGAGCCGCTACTTTAGTTTTTAAAAGACATTTTAAGTGCGTAAGGTCAGCAACATAAGTCCCTGCAAATTTTCAGTTTTTCAAAACGTTTGTACATTTTGGTTTTGCATCAAATCCATTATTGTTCTTTATTTAAACAAATTTTAGACATTGACAATGTTTAGCAACGATTATAAAATATAGAGTACCTACCGATATGAAAATTGAGAATGTTCAGTGACTGATGTTGCTGACTGTACCATACGCCTCACTATCATATCCTCACCTCGTCGACGGCACCGAATAGGGGCGTAACGTTTTTATTTCAATGCGAATCTCTGTTTCCCGCTAATAAAAGTATTTAGATGGCAACACGTGACGACAGGCGCTGCGGGCCAGTGTCCGCTAACGCAAATTATGGCAATCCTGACACCTACGAGGCGCTAACTGGCCGCACCCTGCAATTTGTCCGACATGCGAGCCCGTTGCGACCACTGCCGCCGGAGCTATGCGGGCACTGATTTCCTTTAATTTACGCCCCTGAATGTACTGCGTTTAAGTTAAAGTTTTACCCGCACTTAATGTGAAGCTACACTTAACAGTCTTGAATATTACTGATTATTTGAATTACCTCTACTAATTAATGAAGTCCAAACTGGTCAGTTTCATTAACTCTAAGTTTATTTGATGAAAAGATCGGTATATCAAAGGCACTGTAAAGAAGAGCTTTATTGCAACAGATTCCAACGAAGATAAAATCTGAAGCTCAAAGGCGGCTGGAAGCGCTGCCAAGCGCAACCGTGTGTAACACAGTCCATCGCGTAGCGCAGCGCTCCCACGGCCAGCGGACGCGGATGCGGCGCGCGCGCACCCTACCGGCCACCCCGCGAAACAATAGCCACGAACAAAACGAAAACTATCGCATCAAAATCAAGCCCGCAATCTCCGCGCTGTGTAATCTTACAAATATTTATTATATGTCAAAACAATATGCCGAAATGAAACGCTTATTGCGATTTTTACAAATGTGTCTGGTTTGCTCGGAGCGCTCGTTAGCGTGAGGTACGACGCATTGTGGGGGTACAATGGGGGGCGGAGCGAGGCCCGCGGCGCCTGCGCAGCGCGGGAAATCGCTCGCTTCACTGTTCCACATTTAAATCAATGACAGTTTCAGTATGCAGTTGAAACACTGAAGACAATGAATTCGTCATAACTAAGTACCCACCAACTTCCCCATTTCCCTAAAAATATCGTAGGTATCTGGGAATTACAGCCCTCCGATAAATTGAGATCGTTGAGGACATTTCTTTTTTTCGAAATTCCAAAATTTATGCAACACTGGAACAGCTCAGCGATAAAAGAAGATACTTACTTGGCATAACTCTGGTATCTTTGACCCTGCTTCATATAGTCCTAAACATTTTATGATGCTAAAGAATGTGTTATGTGCATTACTAAAACATTTTTTTTACATAAACATTAAAATTTTTGCAGCTTTATTATCAAGAGTATCACGGCTATAACCTTATAATGGTTTAGTTTGGTAAATTTTAACGAGTATTGGGATCGTCGCTAAATATATGGAGGCAACAAACGTAGTAATTAAATACAATCTAAAGCAAAACCTTAATATAATATTCTTTGTTTTGTCTGTTCAAATACTAACGAAGTTACGGATAATCTTTTATTACTAAATCTAAATATATAAGAATCAAAGTCCTGATTGACTGACTGACTGACTGACTGACTGACTGACTGACAGACAACGCACAGCCTAAACCGCTGATCGTAGAGACTTGAAATTTGGAGAGTGGGTTTGTCTTGATGTGTAGAGGTGTACTAAGAAAGGGTTTTTTGAAATTCAACCCTTAAGGGTGTAAAATAAGGGATGGAAGTTTGTATGGAAGTTCGTCATTTTTGATGTTAGAATTATGAAAATTGCTGATTAGGTGTCTTTTGAAAAATAAAAAAATATGGGTTTCAGGGTTTTTGAAAATTCAACCCCTAAGGGGGTAAAATAGGGGATAAAAGTTTGTATGGAAGTTCCGACATTTTTGAAGTTAGAATTATTTAAATTGGTGATTAGGTGTCTTTTCAATAATAAAAAAGAGTAATTTCAGGGTTTTTGAAAATTCAACCCCTAAGGGGGTAAAATAGGGGAATGAAAGTTTGTATGGAAGTTCGTAATTTTTAAAGTTAGAATTATGAAAATTGCTGACTAGGTGTGTTTTAATAATGAAAATGATTAATGTTATGGTTTTTGAAAATTCAACCCCAAAGG
The DNA here is from genome assembly GCA_947859195.1 of Drymonia ruficornis. Lineage (NCBI taxonomy): Eukaryota > Metazoa > Arthropoda > Insecta > Lepidoptera > Notodontidae > Drymonia > Drymonia ruficornis. The sequence continues at coordinate 9,466,357 of OX401910.1, read as the reverse complement.
GGGTGAAATAGGGATGAAAGTTTGTATTGAAATTCGTCATTTTTGAAGTTATAATGATGAAAATTGTTGTTTAGGTTTCTTTTTACACATAAAAAAGATTAATTTTAGCGTTTTGGAAAATTCATCCCCTGAGGGTGTAAAATAGGGAATGAAAGTTTGTATGGCGGTACCCATTCGGGCTAATCTCTGAAACGGTTGGACCGATTTTGACGGGACTTTTACGGGCTAATACGATACGGGATCCGGGATATCCGAGATACAGGATCTGATATCCGGGATACGGGATCTGGGATCCAGGAAACGGGATAAGGATCCGGCAAACGAAAGCTGGGATCTGGAAAACGGGATCCAGGATTCAGAAAATGAGATCCGGGATACGGGACCCGGGAAACGAGATCCGGGGTATGAAATCCGGTATATGGAATACGGGACCCGTGATATCCGGGATACGGGATCCAGGATCCGGGGAACAAGATCCGGGATACGGGACCCGGGAAACAAGATCCGGGATATGAAATTCAGGATATTTGATACGGGATTGACGATATCCGGGATACGGAATCCGGGATTTAGCAAACGGAATCTGAGAAACGGGATACGGGGTCCAGGATATACGGGATCCGGAAAACGGGATCCGGGATACGGGATCCGGAAGACGGTATCCAGGATCCGGGCAACGAGATCCAGGATACGGGACCCGGGAAACGAGATTCGGGATATGGGATACGAGATACGGGATCCGTGATATCCGGGATACGGGATCCGGGATCCGGAAAACGAGATCCAGGATCCGGGATCCGGAAAACGGGGTCCAAGATCCGGAATACGGGATCCAAGATCCGGGCAACGAGATCCAGGATCCAGGCAACGAGATCCAGGATACGGGACCCGGGAAACGAGATCCGGGATACGAAATCCGGGATATGGGATACGGGATCCGTGATATACGGGATCCGGATAACGGGATCCAGGATACGGGATCCGGAAAACGGGATCCAGGATCCGGGCAACGAGATCCAGGATACGGGCCTGGGAAACGAGATCCGGGATCCGGGAAATGGGATCAGGGATCCGTTTTTTTTTTTATTTAAATTCTGCGCGGATGAAGTCGCGGGCAAAAGCTAGTATATTATATTTAGAAAAGAACAGAAGTATTTGATATTTGAACAGAAGTGGGCAGGTAGTTAATATTATATTATTTTTATTTTAGTAGCAATAGTTCGATATTCTTTTAACAATAGCGAGAAAAGTCAAGGCAACGCTAACACATTTTCTTACTGTATCGCAAAATTGTGCCATATTTGGAAAAAATCCACTCTTGAGCGTCAAGCGTTCTGTCAAGTACTAATAAAATGGCGTACCAAAACACGCTTGAATTAATGATAGGGAGTAAATTGTCGGCGATTATTTTAAGTAGATCATCAGGAAAATAGACCACAGAAAATAGCACGCAATTTCATTTATCGGCGGAATAAATTAATAAAGTCGAGGCATCTTTATCTTTTAATTTTAAAAAAGCATTCGTGTCGATATCCGTCAGACGTATCTTATCATTGTTTTATGATGAGCTGTTAACCGGTTCAGTTTCTTATTAAATAACCTTTTATAAATAAATGATATCACGCCAAAGTCCCGTTGAATCCCGTCCAATAGCGTTGAAGGCGCGTGTCGGTCGCGAGGCAGACGCGCACTGCAGTTTTACGACAAAATAATATTCTTTAATTATAATGGAGCGTTGCGAAGTAAAAAGGCGGTGCACGCGACATCTGTATTAAAATTTAATGGAACAAGAGGTGCACCTGCGCGTGCGACGCCCGGGCTTGCACGGGCGACAGTCGCGGGAGTCGATCACTCGCGGCAGTCGCGACTCTCTGGAATCTGTTAAGTGTATCTAATTAAAAATTAAGCACTTTAAATGGTTCCAAACGCCGAATCGAGACAGGGAAGAATTCGATTAAGATTCTCTTTACGAATTGCAAATTTTCACCTTTGATAATGAATCCTCTTCTAAGTACCTTACGTACCTATTCTGATGTTTCTAAACTGTTGATATATTTTTCGCATACACCCACAATGTTATCATGGTAGTATTGCCAGTTGCAATATACGCTTCACACTCCCTGTTTCAAGGCGATAGTTATCAATGATTTTCTGAAAATTGTACGGCCCGAATAATTTTTATCACTATTCCCTTACGAAATTCATGAAGCAAAGGGTATGACGAAAAAACCAAAATTGGCGATACCAAACACTGAGAACATTCTGAATTAATAAGTTACTAGACTGATTCACAGGTAAAGTTTAATAAACTGGACATACACATACCTAATTGTACATACTCGGGTATATAAAAGTCATCAAACACAAGAACAAGTGCTTTATGTACTTAACCTGTACGCGTAACAGCGCAATTAATAACAGCTGAGGTAGGCACTGGTCATTATAACAGCCCCGGGGTCCATTCTAGTTACCGTCACTTTGTATAAATTATATAAAAATAAGCACATCCAGAAAGGGATGGATGTATGTGTTTGGTGAACATCAGAGAGCGATGGACGAGGTGGCAAGGGCAGGTGTCACGGCACATCTGCTGGCCCACAGACGGGCACGTGGCTCAACCCTATAAACCGACCTCTACGACTTCCAGCTATAGGAAAAAGTGAAGGAATCCTGTAAACGTTTAATTCCGTGTCGATGACTTTTTCTAGACGCTTGCTAAGTTTTGGATGGGGGGGATACATAAGGAAAATGACTCAGGGATAAAGTAGTGTAGTAGTCATCTAAAGAAACCGTGATAGAAGTCAATTAAAGTTGGCATTAGGTATAAAGATACGTAATTTAGGTAGATACGGAGCAGATCAAGAGGTTTTTATAATCTAGCGTGATTCCATGCGAAAGAAGTTGCGGGCAGTGACTGAAATCGAACTGCAACACCATGCTTATATTCGCTCTGTAATATTACGCCGAAGGGTCTTATTCTAAATTATATAAAATATATATTCTTTATGGCTCACGCTCTCTCCATTTAAATCAGACCAATATCCTTAGTCATGTCGCGTTTTATGAACTATCTATTTTAATTAATAGGTAAACGAATGTGACTCTTTACCTTCTGGCTACACGCGACGTCTCTCCTTAATTGAACTTATTTTACGATACCTATGCCTTGTAAGTACCTTGATTTAACAAAAGCGACAACTGCAAGTCGTTCATGAATGTTATGATAAAATCTACCATATACCTAATATTAATTAACTTATTAATTCAAACTAAACTATTTAGTTAATTACTTGTTTTTTGTTTCCTGTAGTCATCTATAGTTATTCAGTACGTTTGTGGCCAACTTGGTATCAGACTTGTTTAAGCAGCCCGAGACGGCCTCTGACATGGCTTAACGACTGTTATCTAGATAAAAACCGACAACAACCGTGACCGACTTTTTACGTGCCCTCCGAAGTACGAAGAAATATCACTAAATGGTCACCCATCTCTGACTGACCTTGCCAAGCGCTGCTTAACCTCCAATATTTTACCAATTAGTAATTACAGCTGGCTATGAGTACCTCACATCACATTATCTCATGTCATTAGTCACTCGCTAACTACAGATATTTTATAAATTGCATCTCTACCTACAGGTATACCCAATAGAAGGGGAGCCCATAGTGCAAACTGTGGATTTACTCCAGCGTCGCGCAGACCTAGTAGATTAGATGATAGGAAGAATAAATGGTTCTAGATGTTTCCACTTCCAATTAGCAAAATTGACACTTTTGACACTTCTTAGCTAGTAATGAATCCCCCTTATCTTAATCTGACGAGTTCGAGTATTTTAAGATGGTCTATTTTTTTTTTGGTTTCCATGATCGTACCCAATATTAAGGGCTCATACTGGGTGGAGGTTATTATCAATATGTAAGGTATCTCCTTTATCTTAATCTAACGCGCTCGAGTAAATCCAGAAAACCCTTCTACAGCGCCCCATCTATAAATAAACAGAAATTAAAAAATATTAACCATTCCGATGTTTCTGCGACTAAAAGTATAAATAGCTACATGTAGTTTTAATTGTACACATTTAATACAGGTATACGTTATGAAATCCCACCGTACATGAACCCATTAAAATAACTGGGCCCGGCTGAAACACGATACCACTTTACTTTTTGTCACGGATCGGTTAGCGTCTACATTCGGTACAGAAATTAGATGTTATCGAATGTAAAATAATATTATTTCTGCTACTGTCGTTACACTATCTTCGTAATGTGCGAAGGTATCAAGTCAGTAATCTTTTTTCTTCGGTACTTGGTACTTATGTGCTTATTGGAGTGTTGTATGTAATGAACGAACTCTATTAGCGAATTTCATAAGTTTCAATTGGTTTGAGTGCTCATGAACCTAGGGCAACAAACCCTGTTCTAAGGTTACGAGCCTATTAAAAACATATTTCAGCTGTAGCTGTTAGCCAGGTATGTTACCTGGTATGTTACCTGTCATATTTTGACATATTTTCACTTGGCAACAGGGTTGGCGACGTCGCCATGGCTACTAGGTGTGTTATGGCCCTTAAGCCTAGAAATAAGTTATCATTGGATTCTTGGGTGTAGTTCACTACTGACTTTAAGGTTGTAACGCCTGAAGATTATATACGAGCAATCGTTTTTATAAACATTGCTATCCACTCGAGTCTCGTACATTATCCATAAATTGATGTCTTACATAACATAAGACTTCTAAGTGACGTCCAGTGGTAGACCCCCGCCAGCGATGTGGTGGATTGTTATGTACAGGTCTAACATTTATGATTTCGATTTTAGGGTGAATACATTTATATGTAATCTTACGTAGGCTATGAAAATAAGTAGGTATAAGGTTAAGGGCAACTTCCTCTTGCGTGATTAACATTTTGGATCTTGAGAATACTATAAAATGGTTAATAGTAATGTATTAATCTAGATTATTATAGTTCAAGGCACCCAGTTGATAAATTCAAATAATATAAGTATTAGAATAGAATGGAGCTCCAATTCAATAATATTATAAATTAGGTATGCGCCTACATCACTTTAACAGCATTTGGATGTTTAGCAATTTGCTCTACTTATCTAACTTTAAACATAGAGCAAATACAAGAGATAGCCGACTGCTCTATATACACCTGAGTGTATACCGAACAAATGACGTGTCACAGGTTAAATTCATAATAAAGTTATAAGTACCTACCTACTGTATTGTATATCAATATACCTACTGTAGCCGTTTGTTTAACTACTGTGTTTATATTTTATATACTACCTATTTGATTTATTTTATACTTATAAAGCTTTTATAGAGACATTAAAAATAAAAAAAACAGAGATCAAATGGGAGACCACAATACTGACGTCTATTTTTAGAGAGTGTTTTAATAGATTCCTTTAGTATGGTGACCAAAATAATATTAAAATGTTACCCGGTTTTTTAGACCATTCTTATATTATGTAATGATTTGTTCAAATAATTTGAAGTTTTGACATTTACCTAGGTATTCTATGGGAAAACTGTCAAAACATCAAATTTGTTTGGTGGATAAAAGTTATCTGAGGATTCTGAAACAGGCATCGGATAGTGTTCCCTATACTTAAACTTATTTTATAATAAGCCCAGAACACAAGTTTTGTGATACATAGATAAGGTATCGTACCTTACCTTTGTACTTTTATTAAGAGCTGAAACAATGACTATACTTTCAGTAAGTTTCAGTAGGTACTAACTTTTAAGTAGGTACCTAAGTATACCTGGGGGCTTACCACAAGCTCTTATTGCGATTCAATTATAGGAACGTTTTAATGACGTTTCTTATTGTCATGACAATAAGGTACGTCATTGCACAAAAAGTCGCTGAAACGTTAATACGTTCCTGTAATTGAATCGCAATAAGAGCTTGTGGTAAGCCCCCTGTACATAATTATACATTGATTTGTAAATACATTTCTCTGAATTGCCTTTCAGTAAAATTGCCTTTAAGTATGTACCTAGTTAATTACAAAAAGAGAGTTTATCCTATAACACCCAGAATGTGGTTGCCCCACTCCTAGGCACGCGACACTCAAGTCCAAGACTGGACACATTGACGGGTTTCCTAAATAGGACTCGAACTCACCCAAGAATGTTGAACTGAAATAAAAAGGTCCGCAAAAACCCTGCTGTATTACCATCAGCGTCGTACGTACTATGACTTCGTAATTAATATCAACCTATTAGACAATTCCATGGAATGTATTTTAGAGACTGGTATCAAACAATTAGGTATAATTGAGTAAATTTCTTGCCGAGTTAATAATTAAATGCCTATAACCCGCCCGCTGGATTTCTTGCTGGATCTTCTTAGTCGAGGTCACGTTCTGATCCGATTGTAGAGTTAAGGAAAAAAATAACAAATAACGATTTCTAAGTTGGCCTAAATATCATATTAAATGTAGTATTTTTGAATAGTGAACTAGTTCAAGCTAATTCATCATGGGAATCCATAAAATAAAATGCCGCAACTGATACTACGCCGAAGTCGGCGTGATTCAGTATATCTGAAAGCAACCAATGTATAGGCGACAGGTCCGGACGACATTTTTCACCCTAAAATAAGTTACTTTCACCCTTGGGTAACAATGTACTATTTCCGCTCAATGTCACAATTTTTAATACTTTTCTGGCTAGTTCTCGTGTATGAGAATGAATGATTGGTTTTTCTGTTTTAACACGCGACGAGGAAACGACCAAAGTCATTACAACGAAGAACAATGTGAGCGAGATCGAAATCGATAATTATCGATGGCGATAGTTATCGATAGCGGACTCGTGCAGCGCTAAGGCTAGGAGCGTGCGGGCGATGCGCGAGTATGTGTATTTCTGTTGCCGCTACAACAACAAATACTAAAAATTAAAATAAAGTTTAAAAATAAAGCGGGTCCCCATACAATAAACTCGATATTTTTGACGTTTTTATTTATAACTCATAAATTAAACTATATATAAAGGGAAAATTAATATTTTAATGATTAGTGATCATTATAACAGCTTTTACATAAATTGTTGACAAAATCTAGTGTAAAACTAATTTTTTTTACCAATTAATTAACTTTTAAGCGACAGTAGCGCCATCTAGTCGCATATGTGTAAATTAAAATTTTCACAGAATGAATATCAACTACTATAAAAAATTTATCATATTTATACGGTGGTTGGTACGGAACCCTCTATGTGCGAGTCCGACACGCACTTGGCCGGTTTTTTTTTCTTAGTAGGGCAAGCGCGCGCGCGTACTATTATAAATCTATGGAAGTACACCTACAAACAACTTGGCGTAAAATAGTTGTAGTCACTTCGAATTATTTATCGTCGCGAGGCAATGTTCCTTGCCAATCGCTGCCATTCCGGTGTGTGTCGTGGAGACTTCAATGTTAATTTACTTGAAGTTATTGTGTTGGAAACATGGACCAATTACTAAGGGGACTGGCCCTAAGCAACTCGGCCGAGTGGTCGGCCTAGTACTAACATCGACATAAAACGAAGCGAGTAGTTCAACTATTTACCGGTAGATAGAACAATGAAAATGAAAAAACAATGACCACGTTTTTTTTTCATACATATATCTAATAAGGGCACCTCTACCTTTAGTTTTTACTCTGTGGTTGGAAACAATGGTGACGCCCTCTAATGGTGAGAGGAATGTGTCTATTAAATACTTCTCTCATTCTCACATCTAAACTTACGGAACTCCTTACTTACAAGTAAATATGTATCAGTTCAGTTGGACGTTGACGTTGATCCTACGACATAGGTATAGCATAGGACATAGGAAGGTTCATAAGTGTGGACTTATAATAACCCTCCTTGCGGGGTAGACGGGTGAAATCGGTCTAGGTATTGGATCCACTTATTATTTATCAAACCGAAATGTGCCAAGTAAAATGACATTTAATGACTAGATAAAATCTTTCGGCGTTCTAGTTACACTCAGTTCCGTGTTGAGCCGGACATAATTCTACTACGACATGTAGTTAAGAAAGTGCGTAGATACATTAACAACTGTTGAGACATAACATAATAACTACATATGTAATCTGATTAAGCGTAAGTACCTACATAGTTTTCAGACACGTGACGCTTACATCACTGTACCCACAATTTCGTATTGCAAATTTCTTGCGGAAAATAATTTCAGAAATAAATAAATATCGCCAGACTTACAAACCAACTGGTCCCAAACTAAGCAACGCTTCTACTGTGGCTACCATGGACCAATTACTAAGGGGACTGGCCCTAAGCAACTCGGCCGAGTGGTCGGCCTAGTACTAACATCGACATAAAACGATGCGAGTAGTTCAACTATTTACCGGTAGATAGAACAATGAAAATGAAAAAACAATGACTACGTTTTTTTTCATACATATATCTAATAAGGGCACCTCTTTCTTTAGTCTTTACTCTGTGGTGGCTACCATACAATGGACTGGGGGATCCCAGACCAGAGCAAGTTACGAAAAGACCGTTTCCGAAATTTGCCTCTGGCGGGATTGAACCCGCAACCACCCGGTGCAGTAAGCCGAGCGGCCAACCACAACATCATCTAATCACAATCTAATTAATAGACCCTATTAGGATTTTAAGTCACGTAAATTGAACATGATTAAAGTTTTCTAACAGATAACATTCATAAGAGATTCTGGTCAGGGTGACCACTTTTTATCGCGTAAAGTAATTTATAACATTTTTAATTGAATATATTAATCGGCAGAACAATTAATTGATATTCGTTTGCAGTAAAATCGTAACAATGTCTTATCACCACGATCTGAAATCGACGATCATACAGATTGCAGTTTTTATTACTTGTTTGCAAAGGTTTAATTATAATTGTTAATCGAATACAATTTTTGAGATAACTATCATGACCTTATGGTTTTGAGATCTCGTTATCGAACTTATTGTGTGGATTAAATACTCATAAGAAAATGTAAAAGTTCAAATAATAAAAATGAAAAATGTGTGTAAAATCTCAAATTAGTATTGCTAAGTGCATGCCTGTGATTGTTTGTTTGCGTCATAAAACCTCCACATATTTTTTTATGAATTCACACACACATTTTACACAGCCTGTGTAAATAAGCCAAACTTCAAAATTATAAGTAAGTTAAGTATACTAGCTATACATAAATGTCCTCAAATATTTAATTAATTTTGTTTTTCTGTGGCTGTGAGCTCTAATTCCAAATCATCGACTAAAACGAATGAGCACACGAAACGCCAAGTATTCCTTGATTAGAAAACAGATGGTCTTAATTAAGATTAATTTAAGGTTTAGGCACTTTTTGTACTTCGTTCCACTACATAATGTTAGCAAGTCCACAATATTGAGTACGCAGGTATTTTTATATATCTACCTTCCTACATATAATCATATCTATGCTAGGTACTACATCAATTAATTTAGTAATGAGATCTAATAAATAAATATCCTGGGACATTCTTTTTACACACGGCTACGATCCCAAACTAAGCAGAGCTTGTACTATGGAAACCAGATAACTGAAATTACTACATATACTACTTTTCGTTTGTAAATACATACGTAATATACATCATTACACCCAGACTTGGGACATACAGACATGTTCATGCACACAAATGCATGTCCCGGGTAGGAATCGAACCTACGACCTGCAGCGTGATTGGCGGAATCTTACCAACCTCGCCAACGGGCCCGTCCATCTCTACTTAAGTATTTCAGGAAATTAATTCAAAACTATATTTTGAAATAATATATGTATTTATTATTTAATTATAATAATTTCCAAACACGTGTGCAAATAAGCATGCATATATACTATTATGTAACTTTTCCACTTCGAAATAGGTAAGTACGTTCAATCATAACACTTTAGTAACAAACCATCGCCTTCCGCGTGAACCAATTTAATCATTCCACCATTAGATTGCCAACTGACCAACTCCAATTTGACTCAAAACCACTGCAGCCACACTGATTTCCCGTACGATATACATACCATGGCCTAATATGCATTATGCATATGATTGCTATTTTACGTAACATATCACATGGGTTGAATTAGAATTATCAATTTTCCACGCGAACACTAAGGCTCGGATTAATAAATGCATCTCAAAGTTGAGATCGATCTTAAGATAAATTTTTGACGTTTAATGTATGGAACATCTGTCAAAAACAGCATCTATAACATCAGAGCTCTATTAAAATGAAATTGATGATAGAGCCAAGCTGTAGCCAATTGACTCCAGCTTGTATATGGGCTGGCTCGACCGGGGTAGTACCACCCTCTTACAGAAGATCTACCTAGCTATACATACAGCTGCATTTTGCACTATGAGTGAGAGAGCCGGAAGCCTAACCCCCCTACTCCTTCCCCTCCCTCTGTCCCACTTCTCACTTACCTACTAATTGTGAATGAGTAGGCCCCTATAATTATGATGTACTGGGTGAGTTTCTTCTCATCATCAAATGCCTACCAACATTGCGAAATTGAATAACTAGAAATGAAAACATGATATAAGTCAATTATTAATGTTACCGCTTTCTATTTTTAAATCATATACATAAATGTATAGGCCTACTGTGCAAATTAATCGGCATATTTATACATTTTTTAAATACAACAACTCGTGTGGGCACTCTTGTTAAGCTGTAGAACAACTTAGTGTAGGCCTACTTTCAAATTGGTTTAGATTCGCATCAATTATTGCATTGAAAAAAATACGACGGCTCAAACCGGTTGTTCCCCTCTGTTCCGCGATTACGATCCGCGATAGCGTCAAGGATAAAATTAAATTGAATAACGTGCTTCATAAACAGTACATTTCTCTAATTAATTTAAAGGTGAATTTCTTTTTTGTACAATATCAAATATTTTAAATACTTTGTATATTTTTTATTTTTTTTTATTATTATTTTTTTCTAATATTTTGTAAGCGACTGTAGCCTAGGGGTGAACAGGTTGGGCTAGCAATCAGAAGGTCCCAGGTTCGATCCACGGTGGGGCATCCACCAATCGATGAATTTTCATCTATGTGCATAATTTACAGTTCGTTGACGGTGAGGGAAAACATCGTGAGGAAACCTACCTATCCTTCGGGATTAGGTAATAGTCAGTTCCTGTATACACGGCGACAAGGTTCACCACCTGTCACGTTGGGTTCTGACTATCTGGTGAAACGTGGGCTTTGAGTTGGCTTAATACTTCCACAATGTGGTAGTGTATGGTCACTCAAGCCTCTGACTACCCCCGAATGGGGATAAAAGTCGTGACGTTACATTTTTTTTAAATCAAATATTTTGCAAATGTACGTACCAAGAAAGAGGAGGACATGTGAGTCTATGGACACAGTATTACACAGTTGTTCGCGGAAAATAATGTTAAAAACATGTCAGTCAATACGGCTCATCTTCTGATAAATATGCATTTCGTGAATTTCGCTACATGAAGTATAGTGGTGCGCTGAGCACAAGTCTAGTGATTGCAATGTGAGGGGGTACCATATCTGGTAAAAGAGCCATAACACACCGGGACGTCATGGCGACGTCGCCGGCCACCGTAGCTAATTCGTATAGAAATGTATGACAGGTAACACACCTGGCGACGGACCAGCAACGTCGCCAATCCGTCGCCAGCCATACATTTCATTGGCTACGGTGGCTGGCAACGTCGCCATGGCGTCCCGGTGTGTTATGGCCCAAATAATACATCAAAATGTTTATATCTCTGATGGTCGCGCACATTATGTTTACGGTACACTAATAAGTATAATGCGATATCGGTGAAGACGCAACCACGCCTACATAGATGTTACCAAACTCGCTTACCGATAACGTTCGTGCTATGTAATAGTCTATCGTGGTCAATAAATAAAGCAGTGCATAACATAGGTAATACACAGACAGGTACTGCCTAAATAATAATTGCAAAAGCATAGCGGCCATCAAAAATGATAACCCATAACTACGTGTTTATAGACTATCCGACTGAGAAGAAGAATTTCGGCCAATGTATTATGGTATTACCAAAGAATAAGTGTTAAAATTATTCTTAATTCTTTAGGTACTATTATTACCATAAAACATTACGTTCATACATACTTACGCATTAGGACGTTTTGAAATCACCACTAAAGCGAATAAAAATGTGGCATAATCATATTTCCACGCAAATTAATAAACAAATATTGTGTAGTTGTCTCGTGACCTACAAAATTAATTAACCGTTAATCACATTTTTGTAGGCCAGTACCTAATAGGTATTTGAAACTACGATTATGATATTGGTCCCTGTTACGTCGGCCGCGTCTACAAGAGACAAGCGGCGCGCCCAAGCAGCATTTTTTGACGACGGGACGCTTAGATAATATCATAAATGATGGCTCGGGCACGGCAGCTCGGGGCATGTGTACACGCACAAATAATCATTAGTAGCACAATAGCATGTTATTATTGAGCAATTGCTACTTTGTGGAATGTGCGTGTAATCGCTAGTAATAAGCAAATTACGCTGATAGTCTTAGTATGATCAGCAAGTCTGCCGCAGCTGTAACAAAACATAAAGTGAGATAAGTCGATATTGTCTCTTTCTCTCCTATGAATTAAGAAAGGCACAAAGCTACGTGTGACATAATCCGTGACAAGTCTTGTCTTGGCCCGCGTGGTGAGATCGTACTAGTTCGCAAGCACATTTGAGCATAGGTATTTGTCTGTAATGTAATGCACAAGAATGTACTACTTGAGTAAGCACCTTAGTGTTTGCATTCATAGCGTTGGCAATGAACTGCAACTGTTACGTGACCGCAGTTTGTAAATCTCACGGCTACTAGACAAACGAAAATCAACGATGAAGTTCTAACAGTGCGTAAGTCAAAAATTGCTACTTTACAGGAGGGTAAAAAAACTAAACGAAATGACTGATACCGGTGACTAAGGTAGCGTTACTAATTTCCAAATAATGCACTATTATGGGTCTCTTAGTGCTTCGGAAGGCACGCAAAAAGTCGGTCCTGGTTCTTGTCGTCTAGCCTTGTCAGAGGCCTTCGGGCGGCTTGAACAACTCTGACACCAGGTTGGCCACTAACCATACGATAAGAAGAAGAAGATTGGTCTGTTGTCTGGTCTCTGATTAATTGAAATGATCCGCGACATCCTATTCTATTCAATAGCATTAAAATATAAAACCGTCAAAAAATGACTTTCGCACTGTTAGAACTTCGCCGGCGAAATATGGCAGCCTACTGAAATGTGTACACATTGGCGTGTGAATGAACATATTAGAAATACTTATTAGTTATTTTGTAATAGGTATTAAATTACATGGTCATAAAATTATCACCGTAAATCAATATAAACGAGGTGTAGTATTTTTTAAACGACTTCAAAAAAGGAGGAGGTTCTCAATTCGACTGTATGTTTTTTTTTTTTTTTTTTATCATTTTTATTTTTTATGTTTGTTACCACATAACTTTCGACTGGGTGAACCGATTTTGATGATTCTTTTTTTATTTGAAAGCTGGTGCTTCTCGTGTGGTCCCATTTCAATTTGATCCAGTTCTGACAATGGCATCCATGAGAAAACCACATAAATCTTAAATTTGCATTAAGTATGTGCGCGACAAATGGACGTATAACTCAATATCACGCCAACCGATTTTAATGATTTTTTTTTTATTGGAAAGAAAATATCCCAAGGGTGGTACCATGATAAGATAACCAGGATCTGATGATGGCATTCCAGAGAAATCGAGGGGAACCATCGAAAATCGTAGTGGCGACTAGTGCGTTTGTTATTTTTTTTCATTAAGTATTTTAAAGCACTACCTACTATTTAATGAAGGTCTGGAGTCGATCTGATGATGGAGCCGAAAGACAGTCGAGAGAACTCCTCAACGATTTACACCAATTACCTGGTGTTTGGGCTTGATTAACTTGTATTGATGAGAACTTTACACCTAGATGGGTTGTGACTGTCATTAGGGGGCTGATGATGAAAACGAAGGACAGTCAAGGGAACTCCTCAACGTTTTACAGTAGCTACCTTGTGTTTGGACTTAATTCATTTCTATTGATGAGAGCTTTGCACTTGCTTGGGGTGACAAAGTATGGCGCCACTAAAAATCGTGAAATAAAATTATTTTTGTAAAAAAAAAACAAAAAACGACTTCAGAAAAACCTGGAGCACTAAAAAGCCTAAAATAATATTTCTATTACCACCTCTGCCTAACCCTTCGGGATAATCAGGCGTGATGGTGTGTTAGCGAGTATTTGGAGTCGGTGCCAATCTATATTCTTACTTTTATAGTAGGTAGATTTGGCATACTAAGATTGGCACCGACTCCAAATACTCGCTAACACACCATCACGCCTGATTATCCCGAAGGGTTAGGCAGAGGTGGTAATAGAAATATTATTTTAGGCTTTTTAGTGCTCCAGGTTTTTCTGAAGTCGTTTTTTGTTTTTTTTTTACAAAAATAATTTTTAAATATGTATATTTTTATGTGCGACAAAGTATTCAAATCTTTATATTAATTGGCTTTATTTTTCCGGTTTGCAATATAATTTATTCCATTTTGGTGATGTTGTTTCTGTACAAGAAGTACAAATTTCTTTAAAATAAATCTGTGGTAAATGTGTGCAGAATATATCAGCCTAATTTCAAGCGTCACTATTGGGTAGCGTGATTAGAATGTGATAGCGGGATGAGTTGGACTTGCATATGACGGGCTGGGCCACCAAAGGCATGAACCGGCAGAAATGAAAGATAGGCCTTTGCCCACCAGCGGGACCAAACAGGCTAAAATAAGCTTTACCCGTGTGGCCCCAGCCGAAGGGTCTATTCAGAAAACTGCAAATTCCAGTTCAGATGAGGTTTTGGTGCTGTTGACAATAACTGCTAACAGACTGCAAGTTGACGTGCAGTCGGTGGGCTGTCCGCCTGACAGTGGACAGTTTAGGCAGATGCAATTCGTTGGCGGTTTCACATCAAACCCGAATCCAGGTTGTATTGAATACTCGATACTTCTTAGCACCTTTTACGCCTATGTTTATTGATACTTAATATTTATGCGAACGGATAAAGAGTTTAATTACTCTTTATATTATGTTATATCGAAGACCTCGTCATAGCCACATAATATGATGCAAAACTTTCGACAAATTTGTTGGGCCCTCAATATTTAGGGAAAGTAGGAAACTGGGTTATTACAGTGGTAGGTAAAGATTATGATAATGCATAGCGGATTTAATATGTAATAAATACAACAGCCAAAGTCACGTGTTACGATCCAGTAAGCCAAATTATCATAATGAAGTCCACATCGTACATGCGTTTTTATTCCACTTTGATCACCTGGCAAATCACCTGGGTGTTCAAATTCGCCAGGTGATCAAAGGCGACTTTTTCGTCCACTTTGATCACCCAGGTGATCAAAGTGGAATAAACCATTGATATACTACTTTAGCAGATATGGTACCTACGTACATCGCAATCACCACGTGCTCGGCGCACCACTAGGTATATGCAGCGAAATTTACACAGCTGTTATCGCACTCGCAATTTAACAATCAACTTAAAGGTACTTAGATGCCTGTTATATTTTTTTTTTCTAAAATGATGTGAGCTAAATATTTTAGGCATAGATTAATTTTGGTCGAAGCCTAGCCGAGTGGAGGAGGTCGTAGCCTAGTTGGTAAGACGCCCGATACATCGGCGCGTTAAGCCGCGTTCGGCTCGGTTGGGCCTTGGATGGGTGTCCGAATTATAACATCTGACCTCCTCCGTGCTTCGAAGGGCACGTTAAGCTGGCGGTCCCGGGTGTCATTTGGAGATCTTTGACAGTCGTTACAGGCAGTCAGAAGCCTGAAAAATCTGACAAAAATGGTCTTATCCTTAGGTAACTTTTATAAATCTATAGTTTTAGATGCCTTCTTACTTATTACAATGTGGACGATAGTTATCTATACAATATGTGAAAAAAACCCTGTCCGAGCCGAAACCGGTATTTAGGTTTCCCAATCACATGACCAAATAAAATAAAATAAATTAATGATAGTATCCATATTAATGATAATTTTAAATGCCATTTTTTTTTCCTTTTTCCCCCAAAATGTAGCAAATTTTAAAAATATGACAACACCGTTACTGGCAGTAATTATGTTAGATCGTGTGGCGGCACCTCTGACCACAAAGTACGTAATAACGTCATTTTATGAAAAAAATAATATGTAAACGGGGTAATTGTTTTCCAAAAAAAAGGGGAGGCCTTTGCCCAGCAGTGGGACACTTACTATGCTAAAAAAAGTAAAATAAAAAAATGATTTTTTTTACAAAAATAGAATCTAATCTCGTAACCCAACAATACGTTTTCGAGTCGGACAGGGGTTTCTTAACATATTGTATGCGCGCCACGCCCTTAGCAATTATTTTTATTATTTTAATATCACTTGGACTGAACACTTTAATAGATTTGTCGAGGTCTACGTGTCTTTTCTTATCATTGATTAAAATTGAACTACATATTGAGTAACGTTGTGGCTATTATTAATGAAATATGTGTGCGCATGGACCTATGATACGCAAGGTCTAAATTTTGGTAATAATAATATTTTATGCTCAAGGATAATAGCTTTTATCAGGGATAATTGGCTGTTAAGATAAAATACCTACCAAGTTTACAACACACTAACGGATAGTTTGAGTGGTAACCGATTGCTTGATTGTCCATTAGTGTGTTTGTGTACTTGGCCCTAAGCCTGTCAGGTATTGACTGTTTGGTAGTGAGTTTTTGTGCTTATAATTTTCCTTATATGACGTAAACGTAACCACATCGATTTTTTCGGAATTTCCCATGGAAACATTAATACCGGATAATCAACTTATAAGTAGGTAGGTATTACCTGATGAAGATGCATTACTGGCCAATGGTATGATTTAATTTGAGGTATTGAGAACAAGAGAAGATTACACTATATATCCCACTAATATTATAAATGTGAAAGTTTGGATGGATGGATGTATGGATGGATGTTTGTTACTCAATCACGCCAGAACGGCTGAACGGATCTGGTTGAAATTTGGCACAGAGATAGATTATAGTCTGGAATAGCACATAGGCTTTTTAATTAAATTTTTTTAATTATACGCTGACGAAGTCGCGGGCAAAAGCTAGTTTTTTTCATAAATTTGGTCTATGATCTAATCATATTTTTAGCCGAAAGATGTCCACTGTTGGACATAGACCTCTCCCAATCCCATCTCCACAACGACCGGTCCTACGTTGCACGCGTCCACCTTGGGAGAGGTCTATGTCCACGCTGCGTCTTCCGGTACGTGGCCGCAAAATCCCAGAGTTTTTGCCACTGCCACTTCATTCATCTAATCCGTTAATATAGGTACATGAAAAGTAATTTGGCATTATTCTCAATAACGTATGAAAAAATATGTGTCCTTTGCCCACTGCCTCATTTTACATCCAAATGCACTCGTTAAACACTCGATACTAATTACTCAATCATTTCATAATTGTGGTTAGATCTGAAGTAATTAAACGTATCAAATTTTACCGGTAATTGACGATTTTAACGTCCGAATCATATCAGTAGATTAACGTCGAGTGTTGTAATAAGCTATCAAAATAATGCCTTATGGTAATCGGTCTGGTAATATTATGGCAACCTAGTAGTTTAGTTGTATACAAATGGTTATTAATGTGACCCTTCGTAACACGAGGTCGTTTTTCGATAGGTAATCTATACAAAGCCCATTGCTATCAAGGGTATAGATTATACACGGATATGGATGTAGATTACTAGGGTAGATTGACATCAGTGGTATGCGTATGCAGCTTCAAACCGCCCTCTGTGTGTCGGCAGCATAAGCTAAAGCTGGATATAAAAAAAAGAAAAGATAAACAGCCGTGTACCAGATGGAATTTCCCATCGTATTGATAGAATATTATGTCGTTGGGTGAAAATTACGAACATTCATCCCCTATTTCAACGCGTTAGGGGATGAATTTCCAAAAACATTGAAACAGGTAGCTTTTTTCATAAACAGAAGCCTAAACACTAATTTTCATTTATCTTACTTCAAAAATTACTATTTAACCCCTTTAGGGAATTGGTACATTTTCAGAAATAATTTCTTAGTGCTCACCTACTACGTCATAAAATGAAGAATTCTGTGCAAGATTTCATGCTTCTAGAATCTAAATTGCCATTGGTTTAGGCGACGGGCGACAGCGTTTTTTGCTAAAATGTTGCATGACGCCACGAGCTGCCGCGGCCGCTGTCAGCGGCAACGCGCGCGATGCAACATTTTAGCTAAAAACGCTGCCGCCCTTCGCCGTCGCGCGAAGTCGTGGCCGGCCCTTTAGGCGGTGCGTTGTCTGTCAGTCACATTTGGTCAGTAGTAAAACATTATTTCATTAAGTAGAATCTTTGGTGCTATGCCCAACCTAAAACCAAGTGACGCAACGCTATTATACACGCCATAAATAATAAAATTATTACCTACATACTGTTATAGTTCTCTTTTTCATATAAAAACCGGTTAACGCCTGACGACATACCTACCTACGCGAGTAATTTGAAGTCCCATATAAAACTTTCAAGGATGTTTCAATCCTAAGACCCACAAATTACTCTAACTAGTTCATATTCAATTTCATACGCCAGATCATAATCTCAGAAATTAATATACTTACCTACTACGTATTTAAGTATTAGCTCAAAATTATGTTGACATTCGTAAACTAGTTTGTTGATAATTTATCTTTTAAACCGGTTATACACAGGCTAAACATAGGTCCGACTCAATACTTATTAAGGTATCGATTGACTATCGATCGATCAAAAGACAATCAACAGATTGATAAACAGTTCCTAAATAGGTAGAAACTGTTGAACGACGTCAACGAGGAGAAAGAAGGAGACTGTCCAATATAGTTTGTCCTACTAAACGAAGTCCATAGACATAGTACGACTCAGTCGCTCGCGGAAAATAATGTTGAAAACATGTTTGTTTTGCTAATCTCATCTTCGCTTATATGGTCTTCTGGTGAATAATATCTTCTTCTGTTGTATTTAATAGTGAAATTAATTGTCAGTTCTAGTGAATTGTCGAATTGCGAGTGTGATAACAGGGGGGCTACTTCGAAATACGAAACGAAACATTTCGGCTGACGGATGGTACATTTTTCCTACTCTGAAAGTCTTCGGAAGTGTTCCGTATTCTTTCGGAGTAGGGTCCAGGAAAGAAGAAACGTTGAATTAAGACTATCGAATTCGAACTTCGGATCCGAAACACTTTCAGAGTGTATAAAAACGTACCACCCGTCAGCCGAAACGTTTCGTTTCGTATTTCGAAGTAGCCCCCCTGATGTGTGATTTTGCTGCATGTAGTGGTGCGCTGAGCTCAATTGCGATGTTAGAAGTTTAATACAATAATAAATAAATGATCAATGTCGATTCATTTCATTATTTATTTGGTGCGTCGTATAAGGGAACTCTTGTCAATTCCTATGAAAATTATATTTCCGAAATCGGATTTATCTACTGCTTTTTTCCAGCAAAAAAAACTACTTACTAAAATAAAAATATAAATATAACGTCACGACTTTTATCCCCATGGTAGTCAGAGGCTTGAGTGGCCATACGCCACCACATTGTGGAGGCATTAAGCCAACTCAAAGCCCACTTTTCACCAGATAGTCAGAACCTAACGTGACAGGTGGTGAACCTTGTCGCCAAAAACTACTGTCTATGCATTTTTCGTTTTCCAAATAAATTTTTATTCGTCATGCAATGCAACTGAACCACAAAGTTCTCTATAACTCAACAATTAACACATCAGTATGAATAGGTACGTCATTTATAATTAATGTTAAATCAATTAACTGTCAGTCGCTGCATATTAATAACTCAACCGTAACCATAGATAAGAGATCAATGACCGTAACACGTACCATTATGGCACCAAATCGCATAAATTAGTATCTTTTTGGTTATTATAACTAGTTAGTAGCTAAGTCTACAACACGCAAATGCCGCGCGAGGCTGCTCACCCACATGCCTCGCGAATCACGCGCGGTTGCCTCAGTCGCATGCCGCACGAGGCAAATGGCGAGGCAACCTACACTCTAGGCAGTGTATACCCGAGCAATCAGTTTGACATCGTTCTGTCTCATGACTAGGCCAAACTAGGTGAGGCAAATGACAACGCTCGGGTGAGGCAGGGCGAGCATTTGCCTCACGCGCGGCATGTCAAACCTCGCGAGGCAAAGTTGCTTCGCGCGGCATGCGCGTGTTAGGGACACGACTAGTTACTTATTCGCATGCGGAATTCCAAAGGAAATTAAGACTACAAACTGAGAATGTTAAGATATTATCCCTACGATAGGGTTTAACTACTGAAACGTCCGAGTTTGACATAGCTGTCAAAATATTAGGGCTTTGTACCTACGTCCACGCGTGAAAATTCGCGAAAATGGCGAAAATTTTGGCGAGCACCCCGATTTATAACGTATTTTCTAAAAAAATCTACATCTGTTACAGCAAATAAAAAACTGCATTTTAATAATTACCTGATTTTCGGACGTTTCAGTGGTTAATAGTTAATTCTAGGTTAATCATAAAAATAAAAGAGCGTGGGTGGTTGGGGTAATTCGCGATGACGTACACAGACAGCGTAACCAACGAACCCGTGCAGGTGTCCAAAACTGGAACTTACATTATCATTTCATTTGTCAGTTTTTAAAGACACTCGCGAACTGGGCCCTAAGTCGTTTACCCATTGCCATTGAGTTGCTATAACTAGGTATCGACCCTCTGAATGGTTAGCGGACCCTCTAATTGGTCACTATAGCAGCTCAATAGCAATGGCAGTTCAATGGCCAAGTGACTTAGGGCTCAGACAAGTTGGTGGTGTGGCAAATAATTTTCTATACTTGTCTATGGGTTTTTTAGGTGACTAAGTTGGAAAACAAGCGTATGATCTGCCTGATATTAAGCAGTTACCGTAGCCTATAGATGTTTGCAATGCCAAAGGCATCGCTTGCACGTTACTGACCTGAAGGGGAGTGAGACCAGAAGGGACGAAGGGGATTGGGCTTCCGGCTCTCGCACTCATCGTACGAAATGCAGCTGTAATAGCTACTTTACGCCTATCTTCTGTGAGAGGGTGGTACTACCCCGGTCGAGCCAGTCCATATATGAGCTGCAGTCAATTGGCTACAGCTTGGGTCTACCACCTACCAACTGGTTGCCTGAAACCGCTGTCGGCGAAATCTCAGAGTATAGATAATAGACGACATTGTTTTTTGTAGGTATTGTGAAATAAAGTGAACAGGGATCTATGTAATATGCGTTTCGCAAGTTATGAACGTAAAGTATTTTGCTGAATAAATTAACTGTCCAATGTTGAGCTGTTGAAACTTTCATTTATTATATTTAACTGTACTACTGAATTAGTTTAAATACCTATTTGTTTAATCTTAATGTAGTTTTTTTTAATATTGAACAAACTCGACTACAAACAGAATATTTTATACAGCACGATACAAGTCTCTCTCCGGATGACGTAATGTGTATATACCTATGTGGTAGACGTATTGTTCAGGCGCGCCTATCGGTGTGGTGTGGACGCGCCAAGCCAAACGTTTCAGGAAACCAGGGTTAAGTCGGTAAAAATAAATAAATATCACCAGAATTACACACCAACTGTATGGTCCCAAACTAAGCAACGCTTGTATTATAGGTACCATACAATGGACTGGGACTGGGGGCGATCCTAGTGATAGTGACGAAAATGCCGTATCCGAAATTTGCCTCGGGCGGGAATCGAACCCGTAATCACCCAATGCAGTGAGCCGAGCGGCCAACGCTTAAACCGATGCGCCAAACGGTCATCAAAAGGAAAGAAAATCTCGAAACGCACGCAAACGAAGACGTTATACAGCTAGAGTAGAGAGCTAAATTCATGCCTACTCGCCTCGCTTGAAAACCTGCGGCAAATCGCTGTAACCTTCCGTCTTTCCGGCGACGTCTTATTGTAATTATGACCCGAAATTTACATAATTTACCCGATTCGATATCATCATTTTCTAATGATCAGTTCCTGAGTTTTGTAGGTAGTATATCGTAGTCGCGTGTCAATTAACCTTTGGTATTGCAATCATCTATAGGTTATGTTACGCTACGGTACGCTTAGTAACATTAACAAAAATCATCTCTGCTTTCCAGTCGTTACCTCAATTCCGAGGATCGTGACAATTAAGTACAATAATACTCTACTTCTGGAGGGCAATTTTCCTCCACTGGCTTCTGTCGCCCGAGACGTGTATCACTTTGTGCAGTTGGAGTTGCGTAACATCAGTGATCTGCGAGCTCCATCTGCCACGAGATCTATTGCTCTCCACTTTTCCCGTCATAATAAGCCTTTCCAGGCTATCGGAGCTCCTAATACGCGAGATATGCCCAAAGAAGGTCAAGATGCGGACTCTGCAAAAAAAAAATAATGTAATATGACGCTAATAAGGCGATGATAATAAGGCTTTCCAATTTTGCCCACCGATAGAGTACAATATATCGAAGGCCCCATGAGTTAACCTGGTTCCGCTTAGGTACGGCCTCGAATTTCTTGTTAAATTAACTACCTGCTGTAATTAATTATTCAAGAACATATTGTTTGCACGTTACGCGATAAATCAGTATGGTAAGCTCGGGACATGGTGTTAATTTTTGATTTATAGTTAGTTAATATTTTAAACTTCCATGGTCAAACTATCAAGCGACCTGACGCTTGTTTCAAACGCAACTTTGCGGGCAAATACTTTTACTTGCTTGATTATTTTAAGTACATTACTGCCGCGGTTTCTAATGAGTGTGTTGTTGACCGCGTTGTTGATGGCCGAAAGCGTGGCGCAGCGCAGCTCCAGTCCTCCACAGCGCGGTCAGCATTGCAACTCTTGATGGACAAGCTAAAATAAAGGCCGAGCTTTATTAGCCAAGCTTGGAGGCCGAGAGCGTAGCGAAGCTTAGCTTGAGGCCATTATAGGGTGGTCAGCAGTACACTCATTAGAGACCAAGGCTTGTATAGTGCTTTACTCAAAAATGCGACTATTAGTTTAAACAAAACTAGCTAAGTAGGTATAAAAATTAATACAATTATATTTATATTTTTACGAACTATATCTATAGTTGTGTATTTTCTCTGTTTACGTATCCATGGCAACGGCACGACCTACTCGTTTTTAACCTTCAATCTGTTTTTTTACGAACCATAAACATACCTGTTTGTTACGTTTCCATGGCAACGGTCAAATAACAAATATAATGACGATAATACCGGGTAATAATACATTGTATGTCTAGTAGCTCTTGCAGTACGACAAATCCGATTTAGCTCGAAGAAGGTTTGTGAAATAATGACAACATTATAAACTTTTTTGAGTAAAATTATTTACTAGATAGACTGTCAGATTCCCTGTCAAAATCTATCTGTACAGAGCATTGACCATAAGAAAGATAGAGGACTGGCCCTATGTGACGTCATCTGAAGCCAAACACGAGCAAACGGCAGTCCAAAATGGCGCGACTCGGCCCACAGCTAAAAGTGTTGTACTTTTAGATAGTCGATAGTATCCATATCGATATACCTAACGATCATGTCGCGGGAAAAGTGCTGGGTCATGATTAGGTAGGTACAGCTATGCTGGGCTAAATCAAATAAGGCAAAAAAGGGGGGACACATATCTGTTAGGGTCAGGTCAATGTCAAGCGTGTACATTACCGGCACGATGGAGGCGGGCGCATTTCCAGGGTGGTATGGCTGGATCCTCAGGTCCTTCTGCGCAGGCACATCACTAAATCCCTCACTTGGGTTTATCCAGTTCACACAACACAATTACACAAAGGATTGAGTAGATTTCGTGCGATTAAGGTTTTTAGACACAGGAGGCACCGCGACGGGGCGGGTGTACTACACGAAGGTCGGTCAGTCAAGTGTCATGAAGGGGGAAAGAGACCGCAGCACAAATATCACGTTAATCGGGGGTAGGCAGTACAAAATTATGTTTTTATTATTATTACTGTGTCAATGCGGTAATGGATCGGTCATGCTCATAGAGTAAATACTTAAGAAAGAGGTGTTCTTAGTAGATATCTCTATGAAACAACGCGTGGAAATTTGCGCGGGAAGGCGCGGGTGGTGGGGGTTAAGAAATGCGTGGCATCTATCTACCGGTAAATAGCAGAACCACTCACTTCGTTTTATGTTAGTACGTAGTTTAACTTTTTGCACTAGATGTCACTAAGTGTATGCTGATAAAAAATGACGTACAAAGGGACGCCATCTATTGTCGAATAGAATTATATTTGGGATGCGAACGTTGGCAAGACGTCTGCACAGGACGAACGCCAACAGCACACTGACTTAAGCCACGCCTACTGTGATGACGTCAGCGGCCGAGTTGTGCGATGTCTAAGCAACGCGGCCGAGTTGCTTAGACCCAGTCCTTCTTTAGTATTAGGTTCATGGTCTAGTGATGTGCCGAGTACGCTATTTTTGGTACTCGAGTATTCTGGTACTCGTTAAAAAAAGAATCGAGTAAGTACTCGAGTCAGAGGACTCGGACAGGTACTCGAATACTTGTAATGAGTACTCGAGTACTTAATAGGACTCGAGTACTTTTGTATTATGTATTTTTGACCACTCAAACGTCCGACCTTCACATTTAATTACTGCGTTGTACTTGCACTCGTGAAAATTGGAGAAAATGGCGAAAATTTTGGCGAGAGCCCCGATTTATAACGTATTTTCTAAAAAACTACAACTGTTACAGCAAGTACTCGGAACCCGTATTCGAGTACCGGGTACTCGAGTTCTATAATCTGAGTACTCGAGTACCCGAGTACTTACTAAGTACTCGAGTAAGTACTCGAGTCAGGCTGTACTCGGCACATCTCTATCATGGTCATGCTCACTCTAAAGTTCTTGCTTGCTTGCGGAGGCTCTGTGGAGCGGGTCACCCTCTTCCCTCTAAAATGGTTGTGCTGAGTGACGCTGCTGCTCAAGTAAAGTAATTTTCACATGGCAACTCTTCAGGGTTCGCAATTTAACGTTAGAGACGACCAGAATTTCGATATCTCGGCCTTGTTGGCGCCTCAACTTAACCATGAAAATATGCACGTGTGGAGAGCCTAATGCATAGGTACACGGCCATCATCCCTACCTACCCCTGCCCAATGTAGCAAAAGCGTAAAATTAAAAATCGACTAAATTATCAGCTAAAAATCTTGCGAAATCGGGCGATTTTGAATAAACTCTAATTTAACATCTTTAAGTCTTAGTACAAAAAAATCTAACATTTAATTTTAAAATTTTCACTATCCATAAATCAACTTGTTATCTCTTTCGTGAATCTTTATGGTCTTGAGTAGTGATGACACATATTATAAAACAATTTTAAGGCGGCGCAGTCACGCACCTTCCAAAACAAAAATAATTTCTTTGTGGTCACCCCGAGGTGACGGCGCGGCCAGACGTGTAGGTGAATAGAATATGTATCGATAACTTTGAAACAAAACATGTAAGAACAACACTACGTTTTTATGTAAACATAGCAAATATTTGTTAGTTCTATTTTAGTTGAAAATATGAATTAGAGAGTACGATTATAGACGGGAACTCAATTAAAAATGAATATAATGTACACAACATTTATTTTCACACACTATAAAATACACTTAAATATGAAAATAACACAACTAACCTGTAAAATAACAAACCTTCGAAATTTTTTCGAGAATCGGAACTGCATGCCCTAACGCACCACTAAACTATATTGTTCTTTCCTTGATAATCCTAAATAATATAATAAAGAGCCACAAAATACACACAGTTCACCGTAAAATTTAAAATATTTTTTTTTGACGGTAGAATGACAGATGAACTACTAACCAGAGAAAGCCGAACATAACCGACGATCCAATATGTCGGTCCGAAAAGATCTTCAACGAGAATTTTAATGACAGAACCAACCAAAAATTTCCAGAAAAAGGAAATATATGACATATACTGTACTGTTTTACATAGCTAAATTGTAACGTGTAAGAATGAGACGGATATGTTTTCGTTAATGTGGTCCATATTTGCATCAAATATTTATACCATAAACAATAGCTTCCGATCTATTACTATATATCTATGGTACAGAGGGTTTTAATAACACTACAATTATTTTGACATACCTACCTAAGATAGGATACCTCTTGAAATTTACCTTGCATTCAATTAGTGCATACTAACGAAAAACATAATTATTGTACCTATATATAATTATCACGATAATCGTATCACGATCCCACCACAGTTTATCGTATTTTTGTACATTTACAACTAAGGTGGCAAAAAAGTGGTGTTAAGCAGTTACCGTAACCTATAGATGCTTGCAACACGAAAGACATTGCTCGCTCGTAGCTGACCTGAAGGGGAGTCGGACAGAGGGAGGGAATGGAAGAGGTTGGGGTCTCTTACTCATAGCTACTTTCGGTTGTTGAGAGTGTGTTACTACCCTGGTCAAGCCAGCCAGTATATGAGCTGCAGTCAATTGGCTACAGCTCTGACTCTAGGTGTAACGTCACGACTTTTATCCCCATTCGTGGGTAGTCAGAGGCTTGAGTGGCCATACACGACCACATTGTGGAGGTATTAAACTACTCAAAGCCCACGTTTCACCAGATAGTCAGAACCCAACGTGACAGGTGGTGAACCTTGTCGCCGTGTATACAGGAACTGACTATTACCTAATCCCGAGGGATAGGTAGGTTTCCTCACGATGTTTTCCCTCACTGTCAGCGAACTGTAAATTATGCACATAGATGAAAATTCATCCATTGGTGCATGCCCCACCGGGGATCGAACCTGGGACCTTCTGATTGCTAGCCCAACCTGTTCACCCCTATCTCTGACTCCACTACCGCTATATTGCGTAGATAAAGGCGACTTCTGGTTACTGCGGCATACCTATACGTTTCATTGAACATTATCAATATGTCGGCCATAGTGCACGGATCAAAAGCAGGTAATGCAGTGTACCCGAGCAACTTAAGTACCTATAGGTACTGCACGAACGCCCAGGTTGAGCCTGCTAGCTACAAACGTTAGAATAACGTAGAATTGACACCAAATTTTAAAATAAATATCGCCAGTCCAACACACCAACTGATTGGTCCCAAACTAAAGCAACCCTTATTCTATGAATACCGTAGACTGGGGACGATTCCAGCCCGTGATCTTCAGTAATTAACTTAAGGTATCTTTTTAGTATTACTCATTTTCAGACCGTATCGCGAGTCTACCATCACATCTTTCCCTCTCAAGTACCGAATAAAACTTTACAAATATTGTTTATCTCTATGTTCTTTAGAAACAGGAAAATATTTGGGCTAAAATTTTTATTGCTCATAAATTATTTCCTGCTTATGTAATTATGAATACCTACCGGCGTGTACCTATTACACCAAGTTCTAATATATTTAAACAAAAATAATATCACCAGAACAAAACACCAATCGTTTGGTATCCCACTCCATACATTGGACGACCTAGACTAGTAAACTTAAAATAAACCTATGACCTAATCGCTGCGGCCTGCACTCAAACCACTAGACCATACGGTCTACTTATAATGTTTTATATTCCCTACTTACATCTCATTCTCATTCTCCCCATCCTCACCTATGGAGCTTGGACTTGGTCTTTGACAAAGTAGCAGAAGGTTTACCAATGGGCTATGGAGCGCAGTATTCTGGGTAGCCGATTGACTGACCGCATCATTAACAGTGTACTGCGCTCCATGACCCGAATTACAGATTTCTCCAACAAAGCCGCCCTGCCGCATGCCAAGCACCCATTGGGCTAAAATTATGACCGTAGGGTCCAAAAACTTGCCAAACGTCATCGCGGCAGACCCAGGAGATGGCAGGATGATTTGGACTTCTACGTGAAGGATTGGCCAACTATAGCCGTAAACAGGGAGGAGTGAAGGAAAGGGAGACTTTTGCCCAGCAGTGGGATGACGCAGGTTGAAAAAAAATACGAAATCTAATTATTGCTCAATATTGCTTAGTGAAATTGAATAAGAAAAATTACATCACATTCAATAATTTATAAACACTTCTAATATTTTAATTTTTTCATTCCGAAACGTTTCCGGTTCATAGCTCTACGCTCTACACTAATTTTCTCCTCGCGGCGACGTCGACCGCGCGGGCGGAGCCTCGATTTATATAGCTGGGGGTGAGTTGATTGGATCCAGTTGAACTCCGACTGTCGCCAATACTGGCCACTCTTGGGAACCGCCAGTGTACAGTGTAGGTATTATATTGTGTTATGTTATGCTTGAGAAGTTATTACGTGGAGTTTGTTGAATAATTTCAACGTTTTTTACTAACTCGCAGTGCCTATATAACGCTAACATTGTTTATTGTGTTTGCTTCTGCGGAGGGTGTTACTATTTCTGTGCATAATCTAAGTACGGGCTAAGTATTGATTTATTCTCTTTGGTATCATGTACTGCCATAAACAGGTATACGCAAATCTAAATTATTTAAAAAAAAACTTACTACTATCACCCACGAAATAAAAGTCCCTAACATTATTTATTATTTATTCTCAAAGTCTTAAAGTTTAACAAATTGCATGGCGAAGGTTTTCCAATCTCAATTGTTTCAAAAACTATTTTTAGGATACCTATGATAAGGTATACTTTCACAATATTTATTGTATTAAATGTATTGTAAGGTTCTTTTTTAAATCACTAATGATAGGTAACATGCAAGGTTTATTCAATAAACTAATAAATAATCAACAATAATAAATTACCTAATAGGCATCTACATAGGTATCAGTGTACGTTTTACAATTCATTTCCAATTGGAAAATTAATTTCATAAGTAGCTACTTTGATGCATTTACGCATGAAAATGTTAGGATTTCAGTTCAGTTATTTTCTTCCAAACCAACCTTTTTTACTATTTTAGCATTTTTTTTTAAATTATCAATAGGACCTTTTTCATCATAATACCGCAACCTCTGTAAGAGGATTACCCTTCAAACATTCACAAAAATGGCACGGACAACTTCGTTCAATTTAATGCTTCTAATTTAAATCTACGATAAATAATCGCTATCATTAAAAGATCCATAATTACAAAACATTTGTATACTCCTACGTAATAATACTGAAGGCAATCATAAGTTTGGTACCGATGAAGTTACAGTCAGAAGCAATTACATGTCGATTTAAAAAACCACGTAGCACACCTAATACCTACCACCATCACCATTACACCATCTAATACACACCGCAAATATACGAAAACAAAACCCTGAAAACCAGAGATACCACAAATAATAGAAGAAGGTCTCCACCAATCAAATAATTGAGATCTATGTAATCGTAGGCACTAAATTCCAATCCAAGTCATGCATTTAACATATTCGCTATCTACACCGTGTTTATGTCCATTTGCTTTAACTTCGACCTAGTGCTTGGAACATTACCATAAACTTATCCCTCAAACCGTTTTACGATATTCGAAAAAAAAATCGGTATCCCATACAAAATAATTAAATATTTAATTGTGGGCTATTGTAAAAGGTGCTCATTAAATTAGTATTGTCAATTTGACGTGACACATGCGAGAAAAGTAAAAACAACATCATAACGAACTCATTTTTTAAACCTTGTCGTACATAAGGAACATTGAAAACTCTTTACTTACGAACGAGACGAAAATTGTATTTGATTATGAATTAAGAGGATTTAATACTTAAATTTAGATTTAAATAATTTAAAAACGGTACGAGTTAGGCACTTAGTTTCTTTGAGAAATTAACTCAATAAGACGTAAGGAATTTACCCTTAAAGTTAAAGCAAATGAACATGAACACGTTGTATACGCTTAAATGTATGGAAATGATATTACAAGTCGATAAGTAGATCACGTGACTCATGTCATTTCCATACATGAAGCGTAGCATTTTGTAGAAACGCTCGTAGACGAAGCTACTTGGCTAGAGGGGCAAGAGTACCAGGACCTCATAATTTGGTAGGCAGCGCCTGAAACCACTGCACTGACATCAGAATACTGCTTCCCTTTCAAAATAATTTAAAACACCCTTCCTAAGCTTTTCTATTTCGATTTTCAGAAATCCACAATGGTTACAAAATTCTTACTTCTCTGCGGGTTGGTGTCGTTCGCTTCTGCGGCTGTGAAGCTCCAGGAGCTGTTCTCATGGAACGCGGTGGACTGGAACTACCCTGACGCCTACTCCAGGCAGCAGGCCATCCAATCAGGAGCTCTCATTCCAGAGAACGCTCTCCCGGTTGGTGTAGAGCGATGGAGGAACAAACTCTTCGTCACAGTACCTAGGTGGCGCGCAGGTGAGTGACGTCACGATTGAAGTTAGACTCTTTTTTGACCTTACACGCAGTTAGAAAGTATTGATATTGCAACATGATTAGCCCTACTAACATATTTTATTTGTTAGAATACAAGGTTGTACCCACTAATTACTAATTCCATTATACCTATGTAAATATTCAGTAAAGTTCACTTCAATCTCAAAACTTTAGTAAAAATAATAATATAGGTAATACAGGTTTTTTTCACGAACATAAACCAATAATATTAAATTAATCTAACGTCAACTTTTAATAAAAAATCGAATTATCGATACCTATATGAGGAAGCTTATCTATAACATAATATTTTAATGGGTAGTTAATCTAAATTATGCGCGTAATTCTAATCGATACTTCATCAAACTGGTAGAGGTATGTAGTCGAAAATATAATGTAGGTCAAAGTCAATTTAGTTATAACTGACCACACGTACTACGTACATTGTTAACTGAGGTTACGTTTCATAGTTAAGCTCACTTCACACGGGTTATGTAACTGCACTCCGCCAAAATTATACTAATGAATGAACCTTTCTTAAATCCATTAACTGATAAAATATTTATAAAGTGTGAAAGTAAAATAGTAAGTAAATTAACTGAAAATATCTAATGAACTCAACAATAATTTGATGTTATTATGAAACACAAAAGTTTAAGTAATTAAAAATGTTTTTCTTATGCGTTTATTTTTTTCCTACATATTTTTTGGACTCATGAATGGGAATCTTTAAATCTTCATAATAACATTTATTTTAATTCTCTTCGCATAATTTTAACGAGTCTGCATCGAAAAAGTACTGTGCAATCAAAAATATACCTTATACTAATCAAGTTATGGGTCACGTTGTGTCATTCATCATCATCATCAATCATCGTGATTATGTTAGATCATGTTTTAACTATGATCTTGTCCAAATATAAACCAGTTTTCATTAACTACTTACCGATTCATTCATCTCATGAATGTTGTGATAGGTCTCAAATTGGACGTGCTTACTACTACTACTTATATGCAAGTTAAGCTCTCTATTTCACCTTGGAAGAAATTTCACTACGCTGACGTACTAATATTTGGGGCTGGCAAAAAGTTTATAGTAATTTATTTTCCTTTTGAGGTATATATTTTGGAACACCAAGGTAAAGGGTATTAATATTTAAGTACAATCCCTTTTTCAGTGTTCAACATTTGCCCCATCTGCGCAAAGACGCCTACTATTTGTTTGATAGCAAATACCTCTAAGTAGAAGATTGGTTACAACATTCCAGTATTAATTAGCTGAGAACGATATTCTCAATTCGAACATTGTTAATTCTAGGTATCCCAGCAACACTGAACTACATACCTCTGGATGGCGCTTACGATCCGTCTCCGAAGCTGACGCCCTACCCAAGTTTTGCAGCCAACGAGCTTGGCAACTGCCAGTCCGGACTCAACACTGTCTACAGGATCAAGGCTGATAAATGCGACAGACTGTGGGTTTTGGATGTTGGCACTTATGGATATGGTAAGTACCTACCAGTCAAAAAATATACTAGGCCTACGAGATAAGTGGAGAAGTATCAAAACTGGAAATGGTATTTTCTTGGAATAAAAGCACTTAAATTTTTCCAAATAAGAAAGTAGGTATTGATTGTTATCGTCTTTGTTTCAGACCCCAATGTGACCAATCTCTGCCCATACTCTCTAAACGTTTACGACCTAAACACTGACCAGCGTATCCGTAGATACGTGTTCCGTCCCGAAGACATTGTGCCCTCAACTTTCATCGCCAACATCGCTCTCGACGAAGGCAAGTCCTGTGAAGACACCTTCGCCTACTTCTCCGATGAACTCGGCTACGGTCTCATCGCCTACTCATGGGAACAGAACAAGTCCTGGAGATTCAGCCACAGCTACTTCATGCCCGACCCCCTCACTGGAGACTACAACATCGCCGGTCTCAATTTCCAGTGGAGCGCTGAAGGTATCTTTGGCATCACATCCTCTCCCACTGGCATCGATGGATACAGAACACTCTATTTCAGCCCCCTGGCAAGTCACACCGAGTTCGCTGTTTCCACGCGTATACTTAGAGATGAAACTAAAGTGACAGGATCGTACCGCGACTTTCATGTTGTCGGCGTTCGGGGTCCCGACAGTCATACTACAGCTAAAGTGATGGATGAAGCCACAGGTGTTCAATTATTCAGTTTGATCGACCAAAATGCTATCGGATGCTGGAGTTCAAGCCTGCCGTACAAACCACAGAACGTAGGCGTCGTTGATAAAGATGACGTGGGGCTAGTATTCCCTAGCGATATCAAGATAGACGCACAACGCAACGTGTGGGTGATGTCCGACCGTATGCCGGTGTTCCTTGAAGCCGAGTTGGATTACAGCGACATCAATTTCCGCATCTACACAGCGCCTTTGGACTCGTTGCTCCAAGGCACGGTGTGTGAGCCTCGTCAGCAGTACATACAGGCAATGAAGCCAGTTACCGCCTCAGTTGCCCCTCCTGTCACATACTACGACACTGGTTTGGGTGTGACAGCCAATCCCGTCACAGGAACTATCGCACTTTACTCGCCGATCTCGTCCCCACGTCCAGAATACGCGCCCACTTACCCCACTGTATCAAAAGTACACAGTTACATTAACTTTGAGAAACGGCCTTCCGCACCTTATTTGGCTAGCAGGAATGCAAAGCCTATTTCTAACAGGAACCATTGGTGGCTTAAGGATGATTACCAAGTGTATGAGCACTAAATTAATATTTAATTAGCGATTGTTGCTACCTTACTGATGAAACAACAGAGTTAGACTAGACTTAATTATTATTATGGCTAGCAACTAACCGCTGCTAAATACCTATTATTTTTTAGGATAACTAAAAGCAGATATTGCATTATTTTTCGATTGGTGTTATTAGCTTGTAGTACAATAGCTATTATTTATATAGCTAATATGTACCTACTTAGCAAAATAATTTTGTGACATAATAGCGTTTAAGTAGTAAAGTAGATTTTTATGATTTATTATTAGGTATCGTTATTGCTCTCTATGTAACGCTGAAACTGTTGTTAATATTAAAACTATCTAGTTAGGCATATGACTATTTTAACAAATATTTTGTTATTCTATATACATACTTAGTCTATATTACGTTCTGTTAAATAATAATTTAGATCTAGCCGTTTAATACTCAAGCTCACAGTATGAGGCACATACCTACCATAATATTAACATAGTATTTTAAAGTTGTAAAGTTTGAATTAATTTATTGATGATCAAATGTTATCGATAAGCATAATTATATTTATTGTATATTCAAACCTATCTTCAACACTTAGCAGATCTAGGTATTATTTAATTTGTATATCTTATTGTAAATTTATTAAAATATTTTTTTATAATTAAGTACCTTTTATTATATATCCAATCAGATAATTTCAAGGTTGTAGGTATATTCTGTGGTATTTTGTGGCAAGCAATAAGTAAAGATTTTGAGTGCAGGGCGCTGTTAATATATAGGTAATAAATAAAGAAAGAATTAAAAACACATTAATGTGTTATTATTTAAAAAAGCAAAATAATTAGTTAAGAAAAATTGGCCCGCGCTTTCGGTGCATTTGCATTTCCCAACAACAAGCTAGGCTCCGGTAAAAAAGTCGATATATTTAAACTATATATTTTTGAATTCGAATATCTTATTTGACTATTTTTGATAGATTATACGAGATACATTGAGAAAAAAATATAGAACATTATAATATTGTTTCATGATAAATAAATATCGATACTGTTTTTAAATCTTGATGCGATATTATCGATAGGTAAGGCTATCTGTGTTTTTCTCGAGCCCATCCCTAATGTAAGCGCAATAATACGGTCAGTAAATAAAATTATTACCCAATGAAATTTTTATGAAATTTACATCACAATAAATAATTCATAAACACTTTTATAATATTTCAATTATTTTTATTCCGAAACATTTCCGGTTAATAAACCCTACACCAGATATTCTCAAACTTTTTCAATGTCAGATCCCTCCACTTTGATCGCCAACCCACCCCTTAGTAGTGCTAAAAAACCCAAGCCCAATGTTTCGTAGCCTTTACTTTTATTCTTATTTTGTCCGCGATTCTATTAGGATATTTTCGTTGACCCCCAGGGGTCTGAGAACCCTAGATTGGGTAACCCTGCTTTACACTTATTTTCCACTCACGACGTCGACGAGCAGCGCTGGCGGAGCCTCGTTTTATATAGCGGGGGGTGAGTTCATTAGATCCAGTTGGATTTCAACTATCGCCCACGCTAGCCACTGTTGGGGAACACCAGTATTTGCCGTGTACCTAAACACAAAATAGGAAATAGTACTACGTGTGTATTATAATATTGTCGTATTTATTTTCATGCTTACGTCCTGTTCATTGGTTTTTTTTTTGCCAAATTACAGTGCCTGTAAACTTACGTACGGTTCACGTCCACCCATGTAATTGTTAACCTGAAAATAATTTTATTCAAGTAAGTTGACCTTAAACTGAAGCACGAATACGCATCCAACATTAGCTTTGTAACTTTGGTAAAAAATACTTCGTAAACTTTTTAAAGTAAACTCATTCAGCGCAAATGCTAGAACCTCACGATGGTTAGGCCTCACTTGCGCCATCAGAAACAAAGAGACAGTTCTATCTACCCACCATTTTGTTTTTATTTTTTATTCCGTTATTTTCAGGAAACCACAATGGTTACAAAATACTTGCTCCTCTGCGGGTTGGTGTCCTTCGCTTTTGCGACCGTGAGGCTCAAGGAGCAGTTCTCATGGAAGATGATGGACTGGAGCTACCCAGACGCCAACTCCAGGAAACAGGCCATCCAATCAGGAGCTCTCATTCCAAAGAACGCTCTCCCGCTTGGCATAGAGCGATGGAGGAACAAACTCTTCATCACAGTCCCTAGGTGGCGCCCAGGTTAATGACGTCACGACTGATATAGTTTAGACAATTTTTTGACCTTACACGCAATTAGAAAGTGCTTCTGTTGCAACATGATTAGGCCTACTAGAATACTTTCATTGTCAGAATACAAGGTGACCCTTATTAGTTATTAATTTAGTTCATTTTAATACCATTGTAAAATATTCAATAGATGTGTCCATATGGCGCGCATGCCTCACCCGAGCACTCATATTATGACATTACGTCTATGCGTTCCGACGTCAAAAGTGAGTGCTCGCGCGAGGCATGCGCCTGATGAAGACTTCGCCATTAGTGAAGATTACTGAATATTTTAAAAAGGTATTAAAATGAACTAAATTAATAACTAATAAGGGTCAACCTTGTAATCTGACGATGAAAGCATGCTAGTAGGCCTAATCGTTTTGTCACAAAACTTATAAGGTGTTAGCAGACTTCTGTAGCTACGGTTTTATTCAATTTTGTAAGCCAAACGTTAAAGACGAATTCATGCCTTGATCTACCTACATTTTGTTTTCGAAAAATCATTATCCTTATTTGAGTCCTTAGTTTGTCACGTTGGGTTCTGACTATCTGATGAAACGTGGGCTTTGAGTTGGTTAATACCTCCACAATGTGGTGGTGTATGGCCACTCAAGCCTCTGACTACCCCCGAATGGGAATAAAAGTCGTGACGTTACATTACATTACATTTTACTTATTTGAGTTCCTTCTATACCTACACAATTGCATGATGTGGAGAAAGCCTTCCTCAAGAAGACGCTTAGATAATTGAGGCAGAGGTTTTACAGGACAAACATTTACTATGGAGCAGCATGATTCGGAATACTCAATTCGAGCCTCGGTTATTCTAGGTATCCCAGCAACATTGAACTACATACCTCTGGATGGCGCTTACGATCCGTCTCCGAAGCTGACCCCCTACCCAAGTTTTGCAAGCAACGAGATTGGCAACTGCCAGTCCGGACTCAACACTGTCTACAGGATCAAGGCTGATAAATGTGACAGACTGTGGATTTTGGATGCTGGCACTTATGGAGCTGGTAAGGATGGGGATGTATTCTATCCTAATAATGAGGGAACGGATTACAAAGAAGTATCAATACCAAGAACACAGCATCGTGTAGTAGAAGCTGTAATATTCTACGAAACTTAAAAGTAGGTATTGACTCTATCATCTTTATTTCCCAGGTCCCAGGTTCGATCCCCGGTGGGGCATGCACCAATGGATGAATTTTCATCTATGTGCATAATTTACAGCTCGCTTACGGTGAGGGAAAACATCGTGAGGAAACCTACCTATCCCTCGGGATTAGGTAATAGTCAGTTCCTGTATACACGGCGACAAGGTTCACCACCTGTCACGTTGGGTTCTGACTATCTGGTGAAACGTGGGCTTTGAGTTGGTTAATACCTCCACAATGTGGTGGTGTATGGCCACTCAAGCCTCTGACTACCCCCGAATGGGGATAAAAGTCGTGACGTTATATTATTATATATTTTTTATTTTTATCTTTATTTCAGCCCCCAACGTGACCAGTCTCTGCCCATACTCTCTCAACGTTTACGACCTAAACACTGACCAGCGTATCCGTAGATACGTGTTTCGCCCAGACGACATCATGCCCTCAACTTTCATCGCCAACATCGCTCTCGACGAAGGCAAGACTTGCGAAGACACCTTCGCATACTTCTCCGATGAACTCGGCTATGGTCTCATCGCCTACTCATGGGAACAGAACAAATCCTGGAGATTCAGCCACAGCTTTTTCTGGCCTGACCCCCTCACTACAGACTACAACATCGCCGGTCTCAATTTCCAGTGGAGCGCTGAAGGTACCTTCGGCATCACATCATCTCCCACTGGCATCGATGGATACAGAACACTCTATTTTAGTCCCCTGGCGAGTCACACCGAGTTTGCTGTTTCCACGCGTATACTTAGAGATGAAACTAAAGTGACAGGATCGTACCGCGACTTTAAAGTCGTCGGCGTTCGGGGTCCCGACAGTCATACTACAGCTAAAGTGATGGATGAAGCCACAGGTGTTCAATTATTCAATTTGATCGACCAAAATGCTATCGGGTGCTGGAGATCGGACCTGCCGTACCAACCACAGAATGTTGGTATCGTTGACAAAGATGACGTCGGTCTAATTTTTCCTAACGATATCAAAATTGACACACAACGCAACGTGTGGGTGGTGTCGGACCGTATGCTCAAGTTCGTCGAAGCCGAGTTAGATTACAGTGACATCAATTTCCGTATCTACACGGCGCCTTTGGATACATTGCTCCGAGGCTCAGTGTGTGAGCCTCCCCAGCATTACGTTCAGACAGTGAAGCCGATTACCGCCCCAGTTGCCTTTCCTGTCACATATAACGACACCGCTTTGCGTGAGGCAACTAATCCAGTCACAGGACCTATTGCACTTTTCTTCCCAATCTCAGCCCCACGTCCAGTATACGCGCCCACATACAACGCTGAACTAGTTAAGAACGTATCAAAACTACAAACCTATAAACGGCCTCCTGTACCTTATTTGGCTAGCAAGAACTCAAAACCTATTTCTAAAAAGAACCATTGGAGGCTTAACAATACTTATGAAGTGTATGAGCGTATGAGTGTATGAGCCCTAAATTAAAATTTCATTAGAGATTTTTGTTACCTTGGGTAGTTATGAAAAAATATAGTAGCTAGACTTAATTATTAATTTTGCTAGGAAATATAAATATAAGATATTTGTATTTATGTTAGTTTTTAAGGTATTTATGGGTCATGGTTGCTTGACAATAAATGATTTGATTGATTGAAATAACTGCTGCTATATACCTACATAGGTAACTTATTATTTTACCAAATTTCAAATCCCAAATTTTTTATTACTCTTCTTATAAGGGCCTCCGCAGACTTGTTACTTTTAGCATCGGCGATCGGCGATTTTGTTGCTGCGTCTCGCTCGTTCGCGCTCGAAGAAACGCGACGCAGCATCGATACAGTCGCAAAATCGCCGGTCGCCGATGCTAAAAGTAGCAAGTCTGCGGTGGCCCTTAAACACAGTTTTGAGCTGTTACGTTTCTATAATATCGTAGGGTAATTAAATACTTGCCGCCATCCTATTCGGACCAGATTTATATGATTAGAGGTTTGAATATATTTAGTTAGCTGAATCCGTACGCTTTATAACATTGTAATTAAAATTTTATTTAATACCAGATATTTCATTATTTTCCTATCAAGGGTATATTATAACTAATATGAAAGGATCTACAAAACAACATAATTATGTGACATAATAGCGTTAATTGCTTTCTTTGAAAAACTGAACCGAAACTATTCTTAATATTAAAACTACCTGGTTTAAAGAGAACTCTATTAACGAATTATTCTGTTATTATGTGTAAGTAGGATCAAAACGTTAATACTCACAATTACGGTGCCTACCTAAAAGGAACTACCGCTTTGAGTTGTAGTTTTGTAATATACCTAATAACCTGTTAGTTTAATTTAATTACTTAGTTATTGAATAAAATACTCTTTACACTTAAAAAAATAGACTACAGGTGTGTAGGGACAATTAACTAACGTTGACATCACCTGCCTGCGATGCGGTGACGTCACGTTAGTCAATCGTCCCCACAGGTGTAATAATAATACATACTACTTAATAAGATTTAGAGCGGAGCGTCAACAATTGTCGGCGAGAATATTTTGCCGGTACAGATACGCTCCGTGCATGACACGCGACGGTGACGGAACGGACTAGTGGGCATAGTCTCATATTAGCAATACAAAGAATATTTTGTTACCTGACACGTTCCTAGCACGGTCATGGTATGGTCCTATGTAGTGGGCATAGTCCTTCATACTATTCAATACAAAGAATACGGATATGACACGCGGATGATACGCGGATGCTACGGTCACCATAACCGTTATGCACGGGTATGATACGCTGTTGATACGTTCTAGTGGGCATAGTAGACCGTGCCCGTGCTTGAAACGTTCATAAAACGGATGACCGTTTTACATGAGGTAGTGGTCCTATGTAGTGGGCAAACAGCTTAATTGTTGTTGATGTATATGTATAATGTTAATTGCATAATTCTTTATATTCAAACCTTGTATTTCATATTTTTATGATGTGATTAAAATATTTTATGCTATCATTTGTTTTTATAATTTATAACCGATCAAATATTTTAACAGTTAGTTTTTAAAATATATTGGTCTTTTAATAAAATTGCATTTAATATTATTGAGTTGAGGTAGATACCTATCTATTCTTAGTTATGGTACTCGGAAATTTCGGATTTATTAGTCAACTAGGATCAAATAAGAATTTAGATAATGACGGGCCCGTTAGCGTGGTCGGCGTGATGGCGCCTTTCACGCTGCAGGTCATAGGTTCGATTCCTACCCGGAACATGCATCTGTGTGCATGAACATGTCTGTATGTCCCGAGTCTGGGTGTATATGTATTTTAAGTATGTATTTACAAATAAAAAAGTAGTATATGTTGTAATATCAGTTATATGGTTTCCATAGTACAAGCGTTGCTTAGTTTGGGATCAGGTAGCCGTGTGTAAATAATGTCCCAGGATATTATGAGATACCTACCTTGATACAACAGTCCATAAAAAGAACCTTATAAATAAGTTTTATATAATAAACTAGCTTTTGCCCGCGACTTCGTCCGCGCAGAATCTAAACTAAAAAAAATCGGAACCCGGATCCCATTTCCCGGATCCCGTATCCTATATCCCGGATTTTGTATCCCGGATCTCGTTTCCCGGGTCCCGTATCCTGGATCTCGTTGCCTGGATCCTGGATCTCGTTGCCCGGATCTTGGATCCCGTTTTCCGGATCCCGGATCCTGGTTCCCGTTTTCCGGATCCCGTATCCCGGATCCCGTTCCCAGATTCTGTTTCTAAATCCCTGAACCCGTATCCCGGATATCACGGATCCCGTATCCCGGATATCACGGATCCCGTATCTCGTATCCCATATCCCGAATCTCGATTCCCGGGTCCCGTATCCTGGATCTCGTTACCCGGATCCTGGATACCGTTTTCCGGATCCCGTATCCCGGATCCCGTTTTCCGGATCCCGTATATCCCGGACCCCGTAACCCGTTTCTTAGATTCCGTTTGCTAAATCCCGGATTCCGTATTCCGGATATCGTGAATCCCGTATCAAATATCCTGAATTTCATATCCCGGATCTTGTTTCCCGGGTCCCGTATCCCGGATCTTGTTCCCCAGATCCCAGATTCCGTGTTCCGGATCCCGGATCCAGTATCCCGGATATCTCGGGTCCCGTATCCCGGATCTCATTTTCTGAATCCTGGATCCCGTGTTCCAGATCCCTGCTTCCGTTTGCCGGAGCCTTATCCCGTTTCCTGGATCCCAGATCCCGTATCCCGGATATCGGATCCCGTATCTCGGATATCCCGGATCCCGTATCGTATTAGCCCGTAAAAGTCCCGTCAAAATCAGTCCAGCCGTTTCAGAGATTAGCCCGAATCGGTACCGCCATAAAAACTTTCATTCCCTATTTTACACCCTCAGGGGATGAATTTTCCAAAACGATAAAATTAATCTTTTTTTATTTGTAAAAAGAAACCTAAACAACAATTTTCATCATTATAACTTAAAAAATGACGAATTTCAATACAAACTTTCATCCCTATTTCACCCCCTTTGGGATTGAATATTCAAAAACCATAACATTAATCATTTTCATTATTAAAACACACCTAGTCAGCAATTTTCATAATTCTAACTTTAAAAATGACGAACTTCCATATAAATTTTCAATCCCCTATTTACCCCCTTAGGGGTTGAATTTTCAAAAACCCTGAAATTACTCTTTTTTATTTTTGAAAAGACACCTAATCACCAATTTAAATAATTCTAACTTCAAAAATGACGGAACTTCCATACAAACTTTCATCCCTTATTTTACCCCCTTAGGAGTTGAATTTTAAAAAACCCTTTCTTAGTACACCTCTACACATCAAGACAAATCCACCCTCCAAATTTCAAGTCTCTACGATCAGCGGTTTAGGCTGTGCGTTGTCTGTCAGTCAGTCAGTCAGTCAATCAGGAATTTGATTCTTATATATTTAGATTTATAGAAATGAAAACTAAATGAAGTTACAACATTAAATTAAAATTTTAAAAACCTCCGTCACAAAAAATATCGAAACTATTGAATTCCCCATAGGTCAAAGTCATTTTTTTCAATTCAAAGTTAAACTTTTTTATTCTTGTAAGCTAGACGTAGAGTTGATTAATCGTTCAAAAAATACAACATTTTAGCGTTACCACCGGTTCGTAATGTTGCTTCCATTGAGAATAGCCGGCAAAAACCTCAATAAAATAAATAATAATATTAACCCTTTTAACGTCCCACTGCTGGGCGCGGGCCTCCCCTCAATGCAAGGGGGATTCAGGTCATAACCCGCACTGGCCCAGTGCGGGTTGGTGGATTTCACATGTCTAAACATGCAGGTTCCCTCTCGATGTTTTCCTTTACCGTAAGCAAGTGAAATCATATTAAAGTTATGATTCGCACATAGATTCCGAAAAATCCAGAGGTGTGAGCCGGGGTTTGAACCCAGACCTTAAGTCCGCAAGACGCGTGCTTAACCAATCAGCTATCACTGCTTCCTCAAAAAAAACCTCATTAGGTCTTTTAATATATAGAAAAATAATAATTGTACTTATACATTTTCAAACAGAAACACTATGTGAGCAGGCAGACACAGCGTAAATAACAAAATACAGTACCTAACTCAATATTATCAAACTAACTAGGCATGTCTACAACATGCACATGCCGCGCGAGGCTGCTCACCCACATGCCTCGCGAAGCACGACGTTTGCCTCAGTCGCATGCCGCGCGAGGTAAATGGCGAGGCAACTGACACTCTCGAAAGAGATGGGAATACCCGATCAATGGTGGCGTCTTCATCAGGCGCATGCCTCGCGCGAGCACTCAGTTTTGACGTTGAAACGTATAGACACAATGTCATAATATGAGTGCTCGGGTGAGGCATGCGCGGCATATGGACACATCTATTCAGTTTGACACGTTTGACATCGTTCTGTCTCATGACTGCCAACCTGGTTGAGGCAAATGTGAGTGCTCAGGTGAGGCAGGGCGCGCATTTGCCTCACGTGAGGCAAGTCAAACTTCGCGAGGCAAATTTTCCTCGCGCGGCATGTGACATATCTGGCCGTAGCTAAACACTAAGAGTTAGGTATTTAAATAGAAAGCTAGTCTATAGCTGTGCCTACTCCCACTTACAGTAAAAACAAAAGGTCGATATTGAGGACGATTGCTTTGATGTGGTTCCTTTCGTGCTTAAATGACAGTTTAACAGGCCAAAGTTATGGAACAATGTTGTCAAGAGGACAAATTGGCGGACCAGTCCCCCGGCAGCTCCCGGAACCCGAGCTTGACTTGAACAGCGACTTCACAGATAGGTACATAGTTATGTCGCAGACAAATGATAAAATTCAGGATTTGATTAAATCCCTTCGACTGATTGATTGGCCACGTAACCATTAGCGCAAACAAAAACACTCATAATACCTACCAATGGTATTGTAATTTAGGTTCTTTACCAAACCCAATCCGATAGTGAGTAATAAACTTAAGGGCAAATGAACGGTGATTTCGCATTTTTAATATTCATCAGACCGTGTCAGTCACTGATTTGAATATACTATCTATGTATGTAACTAATTTCTACCCGCGACTTCGTTCGCGTGGATTTCGGAACGGAATTTTCACACAAAAGTCCACGCCCAAATCACCAAATCTTATTTTAAAAAAATATATTGTTATAACATCTGCTGGTTCAGACATGGGCATGGTCTAGACACTAGTTTCGTTTAATTTTGTTTTTTATGTTACCAAGATGGTAAACAAGCGTACGGCCCACCTGATGTTAAGGAGTTGTCGTAGCCTATAGA
Source organism: Drymonia ruficornis (assembly GCA_947859195.1). NCBI lineage: Eukaryota > Metazoa > Arthropoda > Insecta > Lepidoptera > Notodontidae > Drymonia > Drymonia ruficornis. The sequence continues at coordinate 9,422,891 of OX401910.1, read as the reverse complement.
TGCTTACAATACCAAATCATTAAGCGTATGAGACGTTGCCGACCTGCAGGGGAGTGAGATAAAGGGACGGGAAGGGGAAGGGGGAAACGCAGCTGTAATAGCTACTTTACGCCATTCTTGTGTGAGAGGGTGGTACTATCCCCGTCGAGCCGGCTCGTATATGAGCTGCAGTCAATTGGCTACATCTTGACTCTACCACCAATATTACAAACCGTTTTGTTTCTTATGAGTAGCGTTTTGAACGATGGGCCAATAATGATAATCATTTTGTGAAAAATAAATGATTCGCTACATAAATATAATATATTGCCCAATGTAGCGCAATAAAATTTAAATGAATAATTACTTCACAATAAATAATTTATAAACACTTCAACATTTTTTTTTTGTTCCGAAACATATCCGGTTATCGCCCTATTGCATTTATTTCCCCTCGCGTCGTCGGCTGCGCGGGCGGATCCTCGTTTTATATAGCGGGGGATGAGTTGTTTGGATTCAGTTGAGTTCCAAGTGTCGCAAACATTGGCCAGTTTTAGGAACCACCAGTGTATGCCAAGTAGGTATTATATTATCGTATTATTTTATGCTTGAAAAGCCATAACGTCGTAGTCGTTAATGGTCGTTGGATAATTTTAAATTTTCTTTGCCACCTTGCACACTTGACGCTAACTCAATTATTGTGGACCCTAGAATCTCATGATGGACTGGCCTCACTTGTGACATGTTGTCAACATGCTGACCGCCGCGTCGAGGGTCAAACCTTATCATCGTTGGACACCATTGTCGATCCTGGCTTACAGGAGTAACAGTGGTGGGAGTGTGTGACGGGCCTAGTCCCAAAAAATAAAGCCGACCGCCAAAGATTTACGATTTCTAATGAACGGACAATAAAATTGTTGAGAAGCTCGAGGCTCAAAACTGATAGCACAGTTCTGTTTCCCAAGCAAAATATTTAAATAATCCAAAAAAAAATCTTATTTCACTAATTACAGAAAACCAAAATGGTGACAAAATTCTTACTTTTCTGCGGGTTGGTGACCTTCGCTTCTGCGGCCACGAAGCTCCAGGAGATGTTCTCATGGAACGTAGTGGACTGGAGCTTCCCTGACTCCAACTCCAGACAACAGGCCATCAAATCAGGAGATCTTGTTCCTGAGAACGCGATTCCGATTGGCATTGAGCAATGGAAAGACAAACTCTTCGTGACGGTACCTAGGTGGCGCCCTGGTGAGTGAACGATTGAAGTAGTTTAAACTCATTTTGATCGTATACGAAGGGTTTTTTTATTTTTACTATTAAATAGCCTAAGTTTGGACTTAAAACTTACATTGTACCTACATCATACTATCAGGATTGGGAGTTCGTACCCCTAGCAAAACAGCGGGCTAAAGATGCTACATGAATAATTAGTTTTATTTTAATTCCTAAGTTTTAATATTTTACAATCACAATAGAAAGAGATCCATTGTAGATATATTTGGTAATTTCGACTTAAAATTGTTTATTCCAGTAATTTATATATTTAATATTATTTTGTAAATAAGTAGGTACTTATGTAGTTTCGATCCAATAAGTATCGAATGTCCGACTCCATCAGCGCAAAGACGCCTACTATATTTTTGATAGCTAAAAAATATGAGATTGTACAGTTCGAGAATATTTACTTTTTTACTTAAGTATTATTCAGCTTATTACACGATTCTCAATTCGAGGCTTGCTTATTCTAGGTGTCCCAGCAACACTGAACTACATACCTCTGGATGGTGCTTACGACCCGTCTCCGAAGCTGATCCCCTACCCAAGTTTTGCGGGCAACGAGCTGGGCAACTGCCAGTCCGGGCTCAACACTGTCTACAGGATCAAGGTTGATAAATGCGACAGACTGTGGGTTTTTGATGCTGGCACTTATGGAGCTTGTAAGTACATGTTAAAGGGATGTTTTGTAACCTAAAAACGGGGGTATTAATTTGAATAAAATATTAATGCCAAGAACATGACATGGCCCTGGAATAGAAGCTCTAAAACATGTTATTCACACCAGCTACAAAGCTAAATATTAAGTTAATCATCTTTATTTCAGTCCCCAACGAGAACCATCTCTGCCCATACTCTCTCAACGTTTACGACCTGAACACAGATCAGCGTATCCGTAGATACGTGTTCCGTCCCGATGACATCGTATCCACCACTTTCATCGCCAACATCGCGCTCGATGAAGGTAAATCTTGTGAAGACACCTTCGCCTACTTCTCCGACGAAGACGGCTACGGTCTTATCGCCTATTCATGGGAACAGAACAAGTCTTGGAAATTCAGCCACAGCTACTTCTGGCCCGACCCCCTCAATACAGACTACACTATCGGCGGCCTCAATTTCCAATGGAGTACCGAAGGTATCTTTGGCATCGCGGCGTCTCCCACAGGCATCGATGGATACAGAACACTCTACTTCAGCTCTCTGTCGAGTCACACCGAGTTCGCTGTTTCCACGCGTATACTTAGAAACGAAACAAAAGTAAAAGGATCGTACCGCGACTTTAAAGTCGTAGGAGTGCGCGGTCCTGACAGTCACGCTACATCTAAAGTGATCGATGAAACCACAGGGGTTCAATTATTCAATTTGATCGACCAAAATGCTGTCGGGTGTTGGAGGTCGGACCTGCCGTACCAACCACAGAATATCGGTATCGTTGACAAAGATGACATCGGTCTAATTTTTCCTAACGATATCAAAATTGATGCACAGCGGAACCTGTGGGTGTTGTCGGACCGTCTGCCAATGTACACAGAATCCAATAATTTGGACTACAGCGATATCAATTATCGTATCTACATGGCACCTTTGGACACGTTGCTCCAAGGCACAGTGTGTGAGCCTCCTCAGCTGAACATACAGACAGTGAAGCCGAATACCGCTTCAGTTATCCCCTCAACATTTTACGGCACCGGTTCAGGAGCGAAAACTAGTCCCGTCACAGGAACTATTGCACTTTTCTTCCCAACCAATCTTATCAACACATCAGGAATACGTGCCGAATACAACCCTGAACTAGTTAAGAACTCGGTACTTTAATTTTATTTATTGTTAATTTATGTTATTACTTATGAATATTAACTTGTGACCGTTCCAGTTATCTATTTTATTTGTATTTTTAATTATTTAATTGAATATAAGTACCTACCTACCATAGATCTATTATTTACGTTCGTGGTACCTACCTATTTACTAAAATATTTTTGTTTTATTATTTATCCAATCAAATGGAGTCAACAATTTCGGAATTGGTTGAATCAGTAAATACTACATGTATTATATTTATTTATTTATTGATATACAGGCTGACTGGTTGAACACTTTACATATTGATATAGAGTGCTCAGTACTCGATTCTCGTTCTAATTATTTAAAAAGGTGCCTAATAGGTATTTGCCTAATTCATCTTTAAATATCCACTCAAAACAATAAGCGTGGTCAGGATCGTATCTCCTTGATTTGACGTACCTATCAAGTGTTGTTACATTAGCACTATATTAGCGGCACGTTATGATGGCACTTTTGACATGTAGAGGTGGGAAGATGATGAACCTTATTATAACGGATTAAGAATAACAGTTTTAAAATTTAGGAATGTCAAAAAATGAATGCTATAATAAATCTTATTCCGTTGCAATAAGGTTCATCATCTTCCCCCGTCTACATGTCAAAAGTGCCATCATAACGTGCCGCTAATATAGCGTTCTACGCGAGGCACTGCGGTGTCCACAATTTCCAAGTTTTAGCACATTAATTTAATGAAGGTTTTCTCTGTAGTTCATTGAATTTTATTTTTTAAATGTTTCATGTTACCATAAATTATCATGTCCTTCAATATAAGTGTTTAACCAGTCAGCCTGTATAGGTAAGTAACAATATCAAGGACAGTTTCATTTAACAATATAGTTCAATAGAATTAACGAGAGCTACATATAATTCTGAAGACGACGACGATGGCTGTTTCAGAATCGTCAGATAACGTTTATTCTCTAAAACAAATAGCTTGAGTCAATTTTCCCGTAGAATATCCATCAAAACATCTAATTTATTTGGGAAATGAAGGATATCCCATGATTCTGAAACAGGCCCTTAGTATTTGGCCGCTAGTTATAACATATACGTCACGACTTTTATCCCCTTTCGGGGGTAGTCAGAGGCCTGAGTGGCCATACACCACCACATTGTGGAGGTATTAAGCCAACTTAAAGCCCACATTACACCAGATAGTCAGAACCTAACGTGACAGGTGGTGAACCTTGTCGCCGTGTATACAGGATCTGACTATTGTCTAATCCCGAGGGATATGTAAGTTTCCTCACGATGTTTTCCCTCACCATAAGCGAACTGTAAATTATGCACATAGATGAAAATTCATCCATTGGTGCATATCCCACCGGGGATCGAACCTGGGACCTTCTGATTGCCAGCCCAACATGTTACCCCCACATGCATGTCCAAGTAACCCGTTAGTTATAGTTTGTTTATTATCTTATATTTCGTTATATTCATCTAACTATACTATGTTATTAATAATAATATCCTGAGACATTTTTTACACACGGCTACCTGATCCCAAACTAAGCAGAGCTTGTACTATGGAAACCAGATAACTGATATTACTACATATACTACTTTTTTATTTGTAAATACATACTTAATATACATATACACCCAGACTCAGGACATACAGACATGTTCATGCACACAAATGCATGTCCCGGGTAGGAATCGAACCTACGACCTGCAGCGTGAAAGGCGCCATTACGCCAACCGCGCCAACGGGCCCGTCAAAAAACTTAAATACGTTATAGACACGAGTTTTCGGGTATCTCGTATATAAATATTTCATTTATGTTCTTCTAGAAAAGGATATTAAAAAAAACAAAAACCGACTTCAATAAAACCCTGAAGCACTAAAAAGCCTGAAATAATAGCGCCTTACAAACTTTGTCACCCCATGGGTGCAAAGTTCTCATCAATAGAAATGAATTAAGTCCAAAAACAAGGTAGCTACTGTAAAACGTTGAGGAGTTCCCCTGACTGTCCTTCGTCTTCATCATCAGACCCCTAATGACAGTCACAACCCATCTATCAAATTGAAATGCGACCACACGGGAAGCACCAGCTTTCAAATAAAAAAAGAATCATCAAAATCGGTTCACCCAGTCGAAAGTTCTGAGGTAACAAACATTAAAAAAAAAAATACAGTCGAATTGAGAACCTCCTCCTTTTTTGAAGTCGTTAAAAAATATGATAAGCCGACAAGATAAGATATCAATAAATAAAAATATAAGCATTTGGCGCCAAAAAAAATACGATAAATTTAATTCTATGTTATTTTTTAATTCAAGTATTTTATTAGGTTTTTTTCATCGATTTCATTGATCGACGCTTCCAACGATACCTCATTTGTAAAATTATGATAAGTAGGTATATAGTTTGGAAGTGATGCGGGAACAGATGAACTTAAAACACTCACATTTGTCAAGACGTGCATAGGTACCGTTTATAGCGCAGAAAGAAACAAATCCAGCTAAGGAAGAATTTTGGAAAATCTAACCCTAATGCGGTAAAATGTGGGGTGAAAGTTTGAATGGTATTTATAATGTATATTTGTATGGATATACCTATATATTTTCAAATAAAAAAATACTTCGGCGTTTGGTCGGCACGGAACCCAAAGAACGTGTCCTACCCGCACTTGTCCGGGTTTTTTTTAGTTTATTTTAACCAATCAATTGATTACCAGGTATAAAATTTTGCATCGTTTTATTTATCTACCTCTGTCTACCTATTCGAGTAATACAGGTTTATTGGCGTAGGTAATTGCTCTTGGTGACCTTTCCACTCGTGGCAACCAATGCATCTTGATGTGGGTTTAGACCATACGAGCGAATGTTTATTCTATTCCACTCCATCAAATTCTTTTATACCGAGCATTCTTTCGCTTGTGTATATCTGCTCGCAGAGATTCTATGGAATATTCTATGAACGCTCGCTCGCTTGATGATGTAAACGGCGCACCGTAAGAGCGAGCGAACAGTGGTATAGAGCGTTCTTTCGGAGCGAGCGGAGCGAATTCTAGTTTCTTATTTTTCTCATACTTGCTCGTTGGGATTATTTTGGTGTGAACTCTATGAACGATTTTTTATTTACTCTTAAATATTAAGAAATAACGTTCTTGTTCTAGATCTATGCTCGTTTGGTCTAAACCAAGAATCTTTTAATAGAGGATAGACAAGTTGGGTTTTTGGTTAAGAAGAAATTCAACTTTATTCTGCTGCCTTAAGGTCTATTATACCTTGACAATTCTTAGACAGAAAAAACGAGCCGGGCGAGAGGCCCTAGTTGGGACCGTGTCCCTCTCATTTCGAGTTGCCATGCCAAAATAATGTTATCGTTGGGTAGTGATTGTTAGTTTTTAAATCAAGCAAATAAATAATTTAGGTATTATTTATCGTGACTATTTTTTTATCATATTAACAATAGTCACGATAAATACTTAATTAATTTATTTGCTTGATTTAAAAACTAACAATCACTACCCAACGATAATATTATTTTGGCATGGCAACTCGAAATGAGAGGGACCCGGTCCCAACTAGGGCCTCTCGCTCGGCTCGTTTTTTGTGCAGTAGTGAACAGTCCAGTATGTATTTACGTTCGTGGTCTAAACCCACCTTTAGGGGCGTTTGTTTATCCCACTAGCCGTGTATCGCGCGACAAAATAAGGAAAAAGCAAAGCATTTTGCAGAGGGCGCGGCGTTCCTTTGACCTATAACAAACATTCTGACATTTGCGTTGTTGTTTTTTTTGCACTGTTTTCATTAGAACTGATTTGAATAATTATTTTTTTAAGTTTTTACTGCATATATAATAACTTAGACAGAGAACATTAGTAATTTCGAATGATTAGTAGGTAGTGCTTACCTAAACATGTTTAGTTTAGTAGAACGTCCCTACACTTTTTCTATGAGGAATCTTTGGGAAAAAAATATTTCCATTTTCATTAGAATAGTAAAATCCACTAAAATAAACAAACTTTGCGTTCGAGTAATTGACAGTTTACACAACACAAAAAATAATTTAAAAAACGCTTTTACAATATTTTTATTTTTTTGTTCCAAAACGTATCCAGTTATACTTTACACTTATTTTCCCCTTGCGTCATCGGCCGCGCGGTCGAAATCGCGACTTATATAGCGGGGGATGAGTTGTTTAGATCCAGTTGAATTGCAAGTGTCGCTAACACTGGCCAGTTTTGAGAACCACCAGTGTATGTGGAGTAGGTAGTATATTATTTTTTATTTTATGCTTGAATAGTTATACTTTCGTGATCCTTCGATCATTTTTACGTTTTTTGTCAACTTGCACACTTGACCTCACTCATCATGAACCCTATAACCTCCTAATGGACTGGCCTTACTTGGGCCATCAGGGCCTCGAGTGTCTTAACAATCGTTCATTGCTAAACCATTGTCACTTGCTGATAGACAAGTTGTCGGCCATCTGTTAGCAGTCCTTTAGCCGACAACAAGCCGACCGCCAAAAAATGACGAACATAAGAGGCCAGTGGATTCGCAATGTTAATTGCTAACAAACTGATCACCCTAATAGCGGCGTCTTCATCAGGCGCATGCCTCGCGCGAGCACTCACTTTTGACGTCGGAACGCATAGACGTAATGTCATAATATGAGTGCTCGGGTGAGGCATGCGCGCCATATGGACACATCTAATGGCGGCGTCTTCAACAGGCGCATGCCTCGTGCGAGCACTCACTTTTGACGTCGGAACGCATAGACGTAATGTCATAATATGAGTGCTCGGGTGAGGCATGCGCGCCATATGGACACATCTAATGAGACAGATCTGCTTCCCAACCAACATATTTGAAAAAGCCAACATTTTTGCTATTCCACTATTTACAGAAAATCACAATGGTGATAAATTTCTTACTTCTCTGCGGGTTGATGTCCTTCGCTTCTGCGGCCACGAAACTCCAGGAGCTGTTCTCATGGAACGTAGTAGACTGGAACTACCCTGATGCCTACTCCAGGCAACAGGCCATCCAATCAGGAGATCTTATTCCAGAGAACGCTCTTCCGATTGGCATTGAGCAATGGAAGGGCAAACTCTTCGTTACAGTACCTAGGTGGAGCCCAGGTGAGTGACGTCACAAATTACCTACATATTTAATATTAATTTTTAAATATGTAAATGTAACTAAAATGTAACGTCACGACTTTTATCCCCATACACCACCACATTGTGGAGGTATTAACCAACTCAAAGCCCACGTTTCATCAGATAGTCAGAACACAACGTGACAGGTGGTGAACCTTGTCGCCGTGTATACAGGAACTGACTATTACCTAATCCCGAGAGATATAAATATGTAGTTCAGATTTAATAGGTATCTAATGTCCGACGTTAGCATAATTGTTTTTAATGTTTGACTCTATCTGCGCAAGGACGCCTACTATATTTTTGATAGCTAAAAAAGTAAAATTATACAGTTCGAGAATACCTACTTACGTCTTTATCCTAAGTATTATTTAGCTTATTACACGATTCTAAATTCAAGCCTCGTTTAATCTAGGTATCCCAGCAACATTGAACTACATACCTCTGGATGGTGCTTACGACCCGTCTCCGAAGCTGATCCCCTACCCAAGTGTTGCTGGCAACGAACTTGGCAACTGCCAGTCCGGGCTAAGCTCTGTCTACAGGATCAAGGCTGATAGATGCGACAGACTGTGGGTTTTTGATGATGGCTGTTATGGATCTTGTGAGTACATATTAAAGGGATGTATTGTAACCTAAAAACGGGGGTATTGATTTGAATAAAGTAGGTATTAATAACAAGAACATGGAATCGCCTTAGAATAAAAGCTCTAATAGGTACTTGTTCACTGCTGCAAAGCTAACTATTAACTCAATCATTTTTATTTCAGTTCCCAACCAGACCCATCTCTGCCCATACTCTCTCAATGTTTACGACCTTAACACTGACCAGCGTATCCGTAGATACGTGTTCCGTGACGATGACATCGTAGACAACACGTTCATCGCCAACATCGCCCTCGACGAAGGTAAATCCTGTGAAGACACCTTCGCCTACTTCTCCGACGGTGACGGCTTCGGTCTCATCGCCTATTCATGGAAAATGAACAAGTCTTGGAGATTCAGCCACAGCTACTTCTGGCCCGACCCCCTCACTACAGACTACAACATCGGCGGTCTCAATTTCCAATGGAGTTCCGATGGTATCTTTGGCATCGCGACGTCTCCCACAGGCATCGATGGATACAGAACACTCTACTTCAGCCCCCTGTCGAGTCACACTGAGTTCGCTGTTTCCACGCGTATACTTAGGAACGAAACAAAAGTAAAAGTATCGTTCCACGACTTTAAAGTCATAGGAATGCGCGGTCCCGACAGTCACGCTACATCTAAAGTGATCGATGAAACCACAGGGGTTCAATTATTCAATCTGATCGACCAAAATGCTATCGGGTGCTGGAGGTCGGACCTGCCGTACCAGCCACAGAATATCGGTATCGTTGACAAAGATGACGTCGGTCTAATTTTTCCTAACGATATCAAAATTGATGCACAGCGTCACTTGTGGGTGTTGTCGAACCGTCTGCCGATGTTCACAGAACCTGATTATTTTGATTACAACGATATCAATTATCGTATCTACATGGCACCTTTAGACACGTTGCTCCAAGGCACAGTGTGTGAGCCTCCTCAGCTCCCCATCGGCAGCTGACCGTGAAGCCGAATACCGCTTCAGTTATCCCTTCGACACTTTACGACCCCGGTTCAGGAGTGAAAACTAGTCCCGTCACAGGAACAATTGCACTTTTCTTCCCAATCAATCTCATCCACGCATCCGGAATCGTGCCCAATACAACACTGAACTAGTTGAGAACTCGGTACTTTGATTTTATTTGTTGTTAATTTATGTTATTACTTATGCATAATTATTTTATTTAAACCTGTCTTTATGACATGACAGTCTAGTTATTAATTTATTTGTATTTTTTATTATTGAGTTAATTAAAGTACCCACCTAATATTGTTTTATTATTATTTATCCAATCGAATTGAGTCAACAATTTCAGAATTGGTGAACTCAGTACGTATTATATCTTTACTGATATTTGTAAGTAACATATCAAGCACTGTTTCATTTAAGAATATAATGCAATAGATTTAACGAGACTACCTAGTAAACCTGAAGCGACCGCCGAGATCTGATCGCGGAGTCATTCACTTATTATCATTCGATATTTATACCCGAGCGCCTAGTTGGCTTGGTGTAGTAGTACCAATTACGACAAAAAAGTTAAGCACGTTATAGACACGAGTTCTCGAGTATCTCGTGTTTAACTTTTTTGTAATTGCACTGTTAGTGTAGTGTTTACCCCTGTGACACAACGGTCAACGATTTCATTTAGATTCTTCTAAAAAATAATATAATATGACAGGCTGACAAGATAAGATAGAATCATGCCAGACAAAATAAGTAGTAGGCATGAGCGTTATTTCACGTCACCGGTTACATTAACTGGTTACGAGCTAATTCACCGAATCACTATTTACGCGACGACCGAGTAACTGGTGATTTTTGTACAGGTTATTTAGCTGTAGCCCGAACTACGTCATAGGTATTATGTCACCGGTCACCCATAGACATCTAAAAGTAACAAATAACAATGTTTGTATTACAATAACTAGTTACAAAAATCACCTATTAAATAACCGGTGACGCCCTCGACGTAACCGGTCACGTTACGTTTCGTGAAAATAATGTAACGATACAAGTCTAATAAGTAGTTTTTAGATCTTAGTTATCATTAATTTGGTCGCAGTAAAAAAAAGGAGACCAAAAGCTAGATGGATAGAGGAAATAGAAAAATTATCCCAGAATGTATTAATACAGCCCAAGAAGAGATACGTGGAAAAGACTGGAAGAAGCTTCCACCTAAGAGGGGTCCTACGTAATTTTTTATTTATATTTTTTAAAATTCATTTCAAGAAACAATCGTCATCGCACACCTCTTTCCATGTTTAATAACAATGAATATAAGGCTCATTGTCATGTAATTAAGATGATTATGATAATATTAACAATTTAATTCCAACGGCATTGAATTAAGTAACAGACCCAGTTCTTCATGGTTAGGTATAAAATTAAGGTTTAATTATTATAATAGTATGCTCGTAAAGGTATGTTTTTTCACTCTAGCTAAAGCTACAATTGCTAAAGGCGTATAACCCAGATTGCGTTGAGTCGGTGTTCAAAATTCTTAACTTAGGTTTGGCTAAGGCAGTAAGTACATGGAAATATACGGATCCCATGTTTTCTTTTTATGTTCTAAGGTAACAAACAAACGTACGGCCCGCCTGATGTTAAGCAGTTGCCATAGCCTATAGATGCTTGCAATGATGCTAGTAAAAGGCATCGCATGCACGTTGCTGAACTGAAGGGGAGTGGGACAAAGTGAGGAGAAGGGGGGCGGCGGCTTCCGGCTCTCTCACTAATTGTACGAAACGTAGCTGTAATAGCTACGTTACGCCAATATTCTGTGAGAGGGTAGTACGACAGTACTACCCCAGTAAAGCCAGCCCATATATGAGCTCAGACAAATGGATGCAGTAGCTCTACCATCAATAAATGTGTTACAGTTTATATGACCACAGACTAGTTAATACGACTTGCTTGTGTATAGGTAACTATTTGTCAACAGCAAACTATATAAGTAGTTTCCATCCGCTTACAACGTGAAGTACAATAATACAGTACAGTACAGTAGTTTAATGTATATTATAGTATATAGGGATTGCAATCCGGAAAACGGGATCCGGTAATCCGGCGGATCCGGCATCATTTTACGTTTACCGGATCCGGTACCAATATACCGGATCCGGTGATAGCATTTTTTGGCAAAATAATAGCGATGTTGCATGAGTAGGTAGTTTAAATGCGTTATGCGTGGTGTGCATATGTGCGAGAGTTACAATTATTACAAATCCAGTAAGATACCACGTGTTATAGCATACATCATACTACAATAGAGACAGATTTTGATAAGTACAAAAAAATGTAATGACTGCATTTGAAAGTAAAGGAGTTCAGGAAGTAGAAGAGCCGGCCGGATCCGGCCGGATCAATAGGAATCCGGCCAGATCCGGCCGGATCGATAGGAATCCGGCCGGATCCGGCCGGATTGAAAATGACACCGGATTGCAATCCCTAATAGTATACAAGTATATAGGTAGCTCTATAAACGGTGAACATTAAGTTTTTGTCATGTCTATGTTCATACATTATATAACAAGAACATTGTCACCAACACACTGAGTGTGCTAATATGTGTATCACGGCGCCATACGCACGACATTACTTTAAGAAAATATTTATTTCACCTCGACATGTCCACTTTGCTTATAACGTCGTAGTATTGTGCAAAAACTAAAGATAAAATATCAATTTGAAGTTACTACTCTCTAAGGTAGATAGATTTTTGTGATAAAATCTTGTTAAAAGATTGTTATTTTTACAAGATTAGTGCATTTAATTCATAACATAATTGTGTTAACTACAGTTTATATACGTTAGTATATAAATTTAATTATTCCATACACTGAAATTTAAATTTAAAATAATAGATAATAAACAATAAGATTCCTTCCCCTCAATTCGAGGGGGATTCAGGCCATAATTCACCACGCTGGCCTAGTCGGGTTAGTGGATTTCACATGTCTATCGATTTTTTTTTAGATTTTCAAAGACATGCAGCTTACCTCACGAAGTTTCCCTTCATCGTAAGCAAGTGACAATCATTTTATGTTAGAAGTTTTAATACCTACACAAATATAGCTACGATTTTTATATTTCTTGTATCCCCAAACATAATCAAGAGGTTTAGTGACAAAATTAAGTCATACTATATGTGATACTTATTTTAAAAGTATAATGACACCTCTAATTACTGTAACATTATTTTCTTCATATGATGATATAATTCTAATACTTATTTAATACTCACACAAATACGTTATGTTAATTCCTTTCAGCTGTGTAAACTACAAATAATAATCTGTTTGTATGTGGGTATGAAACTGTGTTAACTCTACATACCTACTCTTTAAAACTAAACGTGTAGTTCAATGTAATACTGTGTTTCATACGCATTAAATAATACAAAAAAAATACAAAATCTGACGGAAGGTGTCTTATCAATGTATTATCTAAATAGAAAATGTTCAGCTCTTTACAAATATTATTAACATGTTAAGTATCTCATATACTTACCTGCCTGTTTTAAACAATTCTTCAAACTAAACGGCCCACGCTGCGCAGACATTTATTAATTATTTTTTAATTATCATACTATTAATTTCTGACTGTGCACAAGTCAGCACCACTTGAAGACTATTCGTTGAATCGTGTATTTCGAACAGTTATTTTTATTTAGATTCTATTAAATGGAAATGAACAGTATGAATGGTGATAAAGTTGAAGCAGCAAATAAGGATTACAATCCCTTCGAACATAGAGAAGTTAAGAAGCCAAATTCGTAAGTTATTTGATGATACCTAACTTGAGACAGGTAACTAACATTTTTCGCACTGATTTTCGAAAAATATTTTGAAAGAACAATCGATAATAATGGTGTAACAAGAGGGTGACCCTGACTACAGCCTTGACATCAATTTATTCGAGCCTTGTTCACCAGTCTTGCTAATCTGGGCTGACCAGCTATGTGCAGTCCTTAAGTGTCAGTGAAAATAATATTCAGTGTGCTTTCAATAGAGCCCAAAATTGATTTGTAAAAAGCCATACCCAAAATTTTTATATTTTTCTTTTTTAGGCTCTGTTGAAACTTCCAATGTCAATTATTATGGTTGTCGTAAAATACACTTTGCTAGATAGGCTCTACGACTTGCTCTACGTATAGGTATTTTGTTAGCAGGTATGTAGAGTATCTAATATTTTTACTCTGTATCACTGCGTCTTTGTGTACCTAATCTACACCTATATCGGCTGCTCTATATCAAAAGTCCTCACTGGTCTAAGCGCTACTAGTTTAACTACATTTAAAGAGTGTATCTCTATCCATACCTTTATAACGAAAACAATCACTGAAAAGATTTCTCATGAAATATTATTTCCCCACTACTAACATTTCTTTTTCAGAGACATACGATCAACAGCAAACCTAATCAAGTCCTCTTTGGGGTCTGGATTGCTAGCGGGGCCTCTAGCGTTTGCAAATGCAGGATGGGGCGTCGGGATCGTAAGCACTGTTTTTATAGGCATCATTTGCGGACACTGCATTCATATATTGGTATGTAAAAATAAACTAATTACACTAGACCTTTTGGACATGTTAAACAAATGATTATGCATAGATTTATAAATATTCCAAAAAAATATGCGGCAGCTAAGGGCCATAACACACCGGGACGACAGGCGACGTCGCCAGCCACCGTAGCCAACTAATTCGTATTGAAATATATGACAGGTATCAAACCTAGCGATGGACGCCAGGTATGTTATCTGTCATATTTTGACAAATTTCAATACAAATTCGTTGGCTACGGTGGCTGGCGACGTCGCCGGCCACGTATCCAAATAATTTGTATTGACTGGCGAGACGTCGCCAGTCCGTCGCCAGAAGTGTTGCCTCCCATACATCTCAATTCGAATAGTTAGCTACGGTGGCTGGCGACGTCACCATGACCACCCGGTGTGTTATGGCCCTTATTATCATCGCGGCAGACGTTGACTCTGGCTGGAATTCTCATAGCAATGAGAGAAGGCTCGTGAACTTTTATTTATTTAAGAAACTATTTATATTATCATTACAGGTATACCCAATGCGATAATATAAGTACACAGTAGTTACACAGCAGTTATAAAACAGTTACATAGTTACTGCATGCTCGACAAGTAATTAAGTGTCACCTTCTCGAATTCCGTCAAAGTACAAATATTGATGTCCATACTTCTTGAGACGCCGTTGAGTATATTTACGGCTCTTGTAATTGGGGCATACTTCACCAAATTAGTACGAGCCACCGGGACCTTGAAAAACCTTCCCCTCGACTCTTGCCGCAGCCTTGTATTAGGAACGAGGAGCCTCAATGATTGTAATACATCGGGATTATTTAATTTACCTCGGAACACTTGAAATACATACTTCGCTAAGGCGAAGTTTCGTCTCACCTCAAACTTGTTAAGTAACCCTTAGTTTTTGAATTGCAGGTAAAGACATCCCGTGGATGTTGCAAGATAGAAAAAAAGCCGTTACTCGGCTACGCAGAGACCTGCAAGTCTGCTTTTGCTAATGGTCCGAAAGGCGTTAGAAAATTTGCTAATGCCGCAAGGTAACATAACTTACTACAGTACTATTACCATGAAAAAGATTAAGAATAAAGATAATGGCGCCAATTCAGTTGATTCACAAACTGAAGTTGACGTAATTAATGAAAATCTAGCTATGGGTGCGTGTACATCAGGCGCATGCCTCGCCCGAGCACTCAGTTTTGACGTAGAACCGCATAGACGGCGGCATGTGAGGCATCTGGACGCACCAAATGAATTTGCCTACAAGCGTTTCTGCAAACCGTTACGCTTCAATGTCTACATAAGCCGCACGCCTCGCCCGAGCACTCAGTTTTGACGTTGGAACGCATAGACATAAGTAATATCATAAGATATGTAGTCGTAGCCATTGCATCCACTTGCCTAGACTTGCCCCTATAGAAATATTATGTATTTTCAGTTGCGTCAAATTTATTCACAGCACAATTGGCATTAATAAATAATTGTGTTGTTTTAGTTTATTCGCGGAATTTGCCTTGATGAGTACGTACGCTGGGGTGTGCTGCATATATACAATACTTATATCAGATTCTGTAAAACAGGTTAGTATTATACAGGTTGGTGTTGGGATGGGGCTGTAGATAAGCCTGTAGCTAAAGGAACGTGTTCCTCATGACTGTCCTTAACTTTTTGAAGCATTTTAACTTGCATTCATAGAAAATCTTATAGTCTTATGAGGATCAAAATACTCTTTGGGACCAACTGGGGGTTAACAGCGCCACATAGCAATTAATTCTGCAAACGCAATTCATTTTACTGATTTTCTAACTGAATCCATCCTAAGCAATTCTGCTGAATTTCTGTAAAATATTGACACATTTAACGCCATTCGTGACCATTTCACGGAAATTTAGCGGAATTGATATGAGTTGCTGTTAGGCCCCCCTGAAATTAGGGTACTAGAGATATAAGGAATTGCAAAAAAAAAACCCCATATTATGAGTTGCTTTATTTTTCAGCTGGTCGACCGATATTTTCCATCCGCCGTCCTACCAGTGGAGTATTACTGCCTCATATTTTTAGTGCCTCTATGTGTGCTATGCCAAATCAAATACCTCAAGTTCCTAGCAGTGTTCTCAATTGTAGCTAACGTCCTATTAGTGGCTACGTATGTCATTTGCCTGTACTACATATTCCGAGATGAGATAACGTTTTCTGACAAAAAGGTAGCCGGTGATCCGGCGAGATACCCTGCGTTCATATCGTAAGTAACATAACCTTCTTGGTTGTTAATTGAATACCTTTCATCAATTCGTCCATCAGCTGGATTAAATTGGTGAAATTAAGGAGACATTAGCAAAATAAATCTCCCTCTGCTCAAACGCAAAATAATTTGTTACGAATTTGTTTTACCTGGTTCCATATAAAGATACCGAATGTTGTTTTAGCTAATTTAAAAACACCTATGGATGAAACATCTAATTTCATAATCGCTAATGGACGAGATACCTTTGGACGAAATATCTGTGTGCAAAATATTATGTACTTAATGAACGACCTTAATGGCCGAAATACCTAATGGTATTTAAAATGAGGTTCAAAATCCATAATGTTGGTTAATCTGTTGGACGTTTGACCAAATTTCAAAAGTACCTATGGACGAAATACCTATCTAATATATAACATTGAAGGAACGATACACATGCATCTAAGATTTCTTTAACTCTACTGCACACAGTTACAATAACAAGAAATACATAGGATTAAGCTACTTATCTTCTCAAGCTGTTTATTACTGAACTATCTAGATGTAATAATAAAGTTGTATATACATTTTATGAGGACACTTACCATTCGCGATAGTAAGCTTAATTATAATTATTCAATGCCAATCTTCTCGGCATAAGAAGGCTACACTCTTGATTTGTAGAATACACTTTTCGGTATCCCTTTCTTCTTTGCGCCTTGATCGTTTGGTTTAGGTACTCAACGAACTGATTAGATACTTATCGATGCACATAGCGAATCTCCTCCGATTTTGAAATCCAACTGTAGGTATTTTAACTGAAATGAAATTGAAATTAGTAGACTCAGGTGATAGGAAAGACGCAGTATAAAAAATACATTTGATTGATTCGCACCATGGTCCGAAAGAGCCCATTCAAAAAATAACACTCTAACGTTTCGCACCATGGGGCAAACCGGCCATCGTGCGAAACAAAAAAATACCCGATTTGCTTGGGCCATTTCGGAATGAGGTAAATGATGGGGAGCCCAGCGTGCACTACGTGGATTTACTCGAGTGTCGTCCAAACCTAGTACATAGATTCGGTAGATGAGATGATAGGAAGAATACATTGTTCTAGATGTTTCCACTTTCAGCGGTGGGGGAAGCGTCTACATGACAATATCAATATTTTTTTTATAAAAAGCAATGACATGGAAATACTCAAACGTGTAAGATATTGATACTTTCATGCTCCAACATGATAAATTTAAAAAAAAATACTCGAGCGCGCCAGATTTTGTAAGCATCTATAGGCTACGGTAACTGCTTAAAATCAGGCGGGCTGTACGCATTTTTGCCACCGCAGCTCTATAAAAAAAAAAAGTGAAAAGTGAAACTTCCAGATACTCCCATTTCTTAGACTGACGATCGAATTAGCAAAATTGACACTTTTGACACTTCTTAGCTAGTAATTAATCCCCCTTATCTTAATCTGACGAGTTCGAGTATTTTAAGATGGTCTATTTTTTTTTTGGTTCCCCTGAGCGTACCCACCAATATTAAGGGCTCATACTGGTTGGAGGTTCTTATCAATATGTAAGCTATCTCCCTTATCTTAATCTGACGCGCTCGAGTAAATCCAGAAAATCCTTCTACGGCTCCCCATCTATCTACCTAACCTATCAATAATATTATAATAATAACCCACAGACTTCTAAAAAAGTAATCTTAGTAATAACCTATAATAATAGTAACCTATCAAAAATATTCCAGGACGGTAATCTTCGCCATGGAAGGCGTCGGCTTGGTGATGCCAGTGGAGAATTCAATGAAGAAGCCCCAGCATTTTCTAGGGTGCCCTAGCGTTCTGGTAGTAGCCATGTCAGTGATAGTGTTCCTGTACGGAACCCTCGGCATGTTCGGCTACTTACGATATGGAGAAGTGTTGAGGGGGTCTATCACTTTGAACCTACCTATTGATGACTGGTAAGCGTAATTTTGTAGAATCCAACCGACTCCTACGAAAAATTCGCGCAAATTATCCGCACTCAAAAGAAAATTAATAAAAATATGCTGTGCTACATCATCACCTGCCTTACATTTTCCCATCATCTGGGGTCGGGGCAGAATGTTTTATTCTTTTATTCATCGCGCATTGCTGTCAGACTTACATCTACTCCAACCTAATTCTTATCACTCTTTATTCAATCCATCCATCTTTTCTTGGGTCTTCCTGTCGCTTTGTATCCTTCCACAGTATGATGTGCTATATGCATAGGTATTTATAAAATGTAGTTCCTCTCACAAAGTAACAGTGGTTTTTTTATTATTTTTATCTCCCCAGCTGTTGAAGTGTAACTGGGACAGAACTACCACTGCGTATAATTCGCAAGATTTGCCGCGGCAGTCAGTTATTTATTCAAACCGTGTGCCGTAACTGTGTATTCAAATTTAGGGAAGAGAGCTAACTATTTATCTACTGTATGGCTGGTTTAATATCCGCTGGTTTTGTATCAATTAATTTATTAAAAATACATACATATACTCACGCCTGTATCCCAAGGGGGAAGGCAGAGACTATAGATTGCCACATGCTACGATTTTGACACACCTCTTTTATTAAAAATGTTCTCAAAATAATCTGGAAAATGACTACCAACGAATTCCATGTCACGATGATTTTTGTTCCCAGGCCAGCAATATTCGCGAAGTTATTCATAGCACTGTCCATCTTCTTCACTTATCCGCTGCAATTCTTCGTGGTCATGGACATGGTAACGAAGCACACGGACACCCACATCAGCGACAAGTACCGCCGGTCGTTCCAAATAGCAGCCAGGATCATCGGCGTGTGTCTTTGCGGTAAGATTGCAATAGGATACAAAAACATTAGTGTGTTACCGGTAATTCAACGTATTCTTTGCAGGAATGATAGAGGAGCTAAATTGGTTATAGGACTAATATTTTTGTTTATGACTTAGGGCCACCGCAGACATGCTACTGTTTGCATCGGCGATTTTGCGACTGCATCGCCTTTTGGCGACTCTCTGCGGTCGGGCAGCGACTGCTCCGATGCTAACAGCGACTAAATCGCCGATCGCCGATGCAAAAAGCAGCATGTTTGCGGTGTCCCTTATTGAATGACTTGTTGAAAAGAAATAACTTATTGAATGAGTCTTAGCTTGTGTTGCAAAAGACTCGAGTTCTTTAGCCTCATTTTTAGGGCTCGAGCCTTTTTAAGAAACCTCGAAGGCTAAAGAACTAATTCAGCCCCGAGTCTTCGAGGCGCAGAGGAGGCTCTCGGAAATAAAGCCTTTATTTTGAAGCTCTTTCTATAAAGGCTTGGAGCCCTTTTTTATTTTAGCCCTTTGTAACCATTCTTAACTTTAGTTGAATAAGCACGACTATTCTCAACTATTGTTGACCACTATTGACCATTCTTGACTATTTTGACTATTATTGACTATTTTTTTCTATTTTTGACCGTTGCTGACTATTTCGACTATTTTTGACTATATTTGAATATATTTGTCTATTTTTGATTATTTTTGACTTTTTTTGACTATTTTTGATTATTTTTGACTATTTTTGACCATTGTTGACTATTTCGACTATTTTTGATTATTTTTAACTATTTTTGACTATATTTGACTATATTTGAATATTTTTGATTATTTTTTACTATTTCTGACTATTTTTGACTGTTTTTGACTATATTTGAATATGTTTGTCTATTTTTGACTGTTTTTGACTGTGTTTGACTGTGTTTGACTATTTATGATTATTTTTGACCAATGTTGACTATTTCGACTATTTTTGAATATTTTTAGCTATTGTTGACTATTTTTGACCATTGTTGACTATAGTTGATTATTTTTTATTATTTTTGACTATTTTTGACCATTGTTGACTATTTTTGACCATTGTTGTCTATTTTTGACCATTGTTTACTATTTCGACTATTCTTGACCATTGTTGACTATTGTTGACTGTTTTTGAATATTTTTGCCGATTTTTGTCAATTTTTGACCATTGTGAACTATTTTTGGCCATTGTTGACTAATTTTGACGTATTTTGACTATTTTTGACTTATTTTGACCATTTTTGACTATTTTTGATTATTTTTGACTATTTTTGACTATTTTTGACTATTTTTGACTATTTTTGACAATTATTGACAATTTTTGACAATTTTGACTATTTTTGACTATTTTAGACATTTTTTGGCGATTTTTGATTATTTCGACTATTGTTGACCATTGTTGATCATTGTTAACTATTTTTGACTATTTTTGTCAATTTTTGTCAATTTTTGACTATTTTTGAATATTTTTGACTATTTTTGACCATTGTTGACTATTCTTGACGTATTTTGACCATTTTTGACAATTCTTGACGTATTTTGTCAATTTTCGACTAAGTTCGCCTATTTGTAACTTTTTTGACTATTCTTGACTATTTTTGACTATTTCGACTATTTTTGACCATTGTTGACTATTTTTTACTATTGTTGACTTTTTTTGACGAGTTTTGACGAATTTTGACTATTTTTGGCGATTTCTGACTATTTTTGACCATTCTCGACTATACTTGACTATTCTTGACCATCGTTGACTATTGGTGACTGTTTTTGACCATTGTTGACTATTTCGACTATTGTTGACTATTGTTGACTGTTTCTGAATATTTTTGACGATTTTTGAAAATTTTTGACCATTGTGGACTATTTTTGGCCATTGTTGACGTATTTTTGACTTATTTTGACCATTTTTGACCATTTTTGACTATTTTTGAAAATTTTTGACTAATTTACATATTTTTTTGGCGATTTTTGACTATTTCGACTATTCTTGACCATTGTTGATCATTGTTGACTATTTTTGACTATTTTTGACTATTTTTGACAATTTTTGACCATTGTTGACTATTTTTAGCTATTGTTGACTATTTTTGACCATTGTTGACTATTCTTGACTATTTTTGACTGTTTTTGAATACCTATTTTTACCGAATTTTGACGATTTTTGAAGATTTTGGACTATTTTTGACCAAAATTCGTCAAAATTCAGCATAAATATTCAAAAACAGTCAACATTGGTCAACAATGGTCAAGAATAGTCGAAATAGTCAAAAATTGTCAAAAATAGTCAACAATGATCAACAATGGTCAAGAATAGTCGAAATAGTCAAAAATCGCCAAAAAAATATGTAAATTAGTCAAAAAATTTCAAAAATAGTCAAAAATGGTCAAAATAAGTCAAAAATACGTCAACAATGGCCAAAAATAGTCCACAATGGTCAAAAATTTTCAAAAATCGTCAAAAATATTCAGAAACAGTCAACAATAGTCAACAATAGTCGAAATAGTCAACAATGGTCAAAAACAGTCACCAATAGTCAACGATGGTCAAGAATAGTCAAGTATAGTCGAGAATGGTCAAAAATAGTCAGAAATCGCCAAAAATAGTCAAAACTCGTCAAAAAAAGTCAACAATAGTAAAAAATAGTCAACAATGGTCAAAAATAGTCGAAATAGTCAAAAATAGTCAAGAATAGTCAAAAAAGTCACAAATAGGCGAACTTAGTCGAAAATTGACAAAATACGTCAAGAATTGTCAAAAATGGTCAAAATACGTCAAGAATAGTCAACAATGGTCAAAAATAGTCAAAAATATTCAAAAATAGTCAAAAATTGACAAAAAATGACAAAAATAGTCAAAAATAGTTAACAATGATCAACAATGGTCAACAATAGTCGAAATAATCAAAAATCGCCAAAAAATGTCAAAAATAGTCAAAAATAGTCAAAATTGTCAAAAATTTTCAATAATTGTCAAAAACAGTCACCAATAGTCAACGATGGTCAAGAATAGTCAAGTATAGTCGAGAATGGTCAAAAATAGTCAGAAATCGCCAAAAATAGTCAAAATTCGTCAAAACTCGTCAAAAAAAGTCAACAATAGTAAAAAATAGTCAACAATGGTCAAAAATAGTCGAAATAGTCAAAAATAGTCAAGAATAGTCAAAAAAGTCACAAATAGGCGAACTTAGTCGAAAATTGACAAAATACGTCAAGAATTGTCAAAAATGGTCAAAATACGTCAAGAATAGTCAACAATGGTCAAAAATAGTCAAAAATATTCAAAAATAGTCAAAAATTGACAAAAATTGACAAAAATAGTCAAAAATAGTTAACAATGATCAACAATGGTCAACAATAGTCGAAATAATCAAAAATCGCCAAAAAATTTCTAAAATAGTCAAAAATAGTCAAAATTGTAAAAATTGTCAATAATTGTCAAAAATAGTCAAAAATAGTCAAAAATGGTCAAAATAAGTCAAAAATAGTCAAAATACGTCAAAATTAGTCAACAATGGCCAAAAATAGTTCAAAATGGTCAAAAATTGACAAAAATCGGCAAAAATATTCAAAAACAGTCAACAATAGTCAACAATGGTCAAGAATAGTCGAAATAGTAAACAATGGTCAAAAATAGACAACAATGGTCAAAAATAGTCAACAATGGTCAAAAATAGTCAAAAATAATAAAAAATTATCAAATATAGTCAACAATGGTCAAAAATAGTCAACAATAGCTAAAAATATTCAAAAATAGTCGAAATAGTCAACATTGGTCAAAAATAATCATAAATAGTCAAACACAGTCAAACACAGTCAAAAACAGTCAAAAATAGACAAACATATTCAAATATAGTCAAAAACAGTCAAAAATAGTCAGAAATAGTAAAAAATGGTTAAAATAAGTCAAAAATCGCCAAAAAAATGTCTAAAATAGTCAAAAATAGTCAAAAATGGTCAAAATAAGTCAAAAATAGTCAAAATACGTCAAAATTAGTCAACAATGGACAAAAATAGTCCACAATGGTCAAAAATTGTCAGAAATCGCCAAAAATAGTCAAAATTCGTCAAAAATGGTCAAAACACGTAAAAAATAGTCAACATTAGTAAAAAATAGTCAACAATGGTCCAAAATAATCAAAAATAGTCAAGAATAGTCAAAAAAGTCAAAAATAGGCAAACTTAGTCGAAAATTGACAAAAAACGTCAAGAATTGTCATAAATGGTCAAAATACGTCAAGAATAGTCAACAATGGTCAAAAATAGTCAAAAATATTCAAAAATAGTCAAAAATAGTCAAAAATGATCAACAATGGTCAACAATAGTCAAAAATGGTCAAGAATAGTTGAAATAGTCAAAAATCGCCAAAAAAATGACAAAAATTGTCAAAAATTGTCAAAATTGCCAAAAATTGTCAAAAATTGCCGAAAATAGTCAAAAATGGTCAAATAAGTCAAAAATAGTCAAAATACGGCAAAATTAGTCAACAATGGCCAAAAATAGTCCACAATGGTCAAAAATTGTCAAAAATCGGTAAAAATCGGCAAAAATATTCAAAAACAGTCAACAATAGTCAACAATGGTCAAAAATAGTCGAAATTAGTCGAAATAGTAAACAATGGTCAAAAATAGACAACAATGGTCAAAAATAGTCAACAATGGTCAAGAATAGTCGAAATAGTCATAAATCGCCAAAAAAATGTCTAAAATAGTCAACATGGTCAAAATAAGTCAAAAATGGTCAAAATTAGTCAACAATGGCCAAAAATAGTCCACAATGGTCAAAAATTGTCAAAAATCGGCAAAACTCGGCAAAAATATTCAAAAACAGTCAACAATAGTCAACAATGGTCAAGAATAGTCGAAATAGTAAACAATGGTCAAAAATAGTCAAGAATAGTCGAGAATAGTCGAGAATAGTCGAGAATAGTCGAGAATAGTCGAGAATAGTCGAGAATAGTCGAGAATAGTCGAGAATAGTCGAGAATAGTCGAGAATAGTCGAGAATAGTCGAGAATAGTCGAGACTAGTCAGGATAGTCAAGAATAGTCAAGAATAGTCAAGAATAGTCAAGAATAGTCAGGATAGTCAAAAAAGTCAAGAATAGTCAGGAATACAATAGACTAGCCAGGAATAGTCAGCTATAAGGCGACTCCTTCTTTTACTTGCGAAGACTTAAAAAGCTCACAACAACGGAGCTCTAAAAGAACTCCGAGCCCAAAAAGGGCTCGAGGTTTATTTAAAACTCGAGTCCTTTTTTAGCCTTGAAATATTCGGAGTCGTTTTTCTTCGACGAGCCCCATAGAAAAGCTCGAGCCTCTTTGAGAGGGCTAAAAGAACTCGAGTCTTTTGCAACACTTAGCGCCTGTTCAAAAATTGTATATGACCAAGGGCCGGGCTCCATTAGCGCGTTGCGTTGCGTCGTCGCAAGATTTTGTACTGGCGCATCACCTTCCCCCGCTTCGTCTCTCACCCGTGTCGACCCTTTGATCCGTTGCGGCGACGCAGCGCAGCGCACAAGTGGAGCCGCGCTCTAAGGTGGCAAACAAGCGTACGGCCCGCCTGATGTCAAGCGGTTACCGTAGTCGTATTGAGCCGATTGGTTGGCGTATTGAGTATTGCGAGCACGCAATACTAAGGCATCGCTCGCATGTTGCTGACCTGAAGGGGGGTGGGAGGAAGGGGAGGGGAGTATTGGGCTTTCAGCTCTCTCACTCATACAGAACGCGGCTGTAATAGCTACTTTATGCGGATCTTCGATGAGTGGGTTGTACTACCCCGGTTGAACCAACCCGCATATGAGCTGCAATTAATCAGCTACAGCTTGGCTATACCACTAAAACTTTTAAATGGTAGAAACTAAACACAAAGTTACAGAAATCAAATTATATCGGATATCTACGAAATTATTGATAACAGGGCCTCTAGCCAAGTTGCAAAGGATTTGTTTCTATTCTCTTTCTCCAATTGCGAACGCCTTGGGAACTTACCCATACTACGTGTGACCCATTTTTTATTTATTTTATTTTTTTAAATCTTTAAACGCTGTGCACCCGTATCCCGTAACTTGTATCCCGTAACCGTATATCCCGGATCTCGTTTTCCGAATCCCGAACCCGAATCCCGGAAATCCCGTATCCCGGATCCTGTTTCCCGGACCCCGTTTCCCGGATCCCGGATCCTATTTTCCGGATCTCGTTTTCTGAATCCCGGAAATCCCGTATCCTGGATCCTGTTTCCCGGATCCCGTTTCCTGGATCTCGTTTTCCAAATCCCGGAAATCCCGTATCCTGGATCCTGTTTCCCGTACCCCGTTTCCTGGACCCCGGATCCTCTTTACCGGATCTCGTTTTCCGAATCCCGGACCCGAATCCCGGACCTGAATCCCGGAAATCCCGTCTCCTGGATCCTGTGTTCCGTATCCCGTTTCCAGAATCTCGTTTTCCGAATCCCCGACCCGAATCCCGGACCCAAATCCCGGACCCGAATCCCGGATCTGAATCCCAGAAATCCCGTATCCTGGATCCTGTTTCCCGTACCCCGTTTCCTGGACCCCGGATCCTCTTTACCGGATCTCGTTTGCCGAATCCCGGACCCGAATCCTGGACCCAAATCCCGGACCCGAATCCCGGAAATCCCGTGTCCTGGATCCTGTGTCCCGGATCCCGTTTCCTGGATCTCGTTTTCCGAATCCCGGACCTGTATCCCGGAAATCCCGGATCCTGTTTCCCGGATCCCGGACCCGAATCCCGGAAATCCCGTATCCTGGATCCTGTTTCCCGGACCCCGTTTCCTGGATCCCGGATCCTCTTTACCGGATCTCGTTTTCCGAATCCCGGACCCAAATCCTGGAAATCCTGGATCCTGTGTTCCGGATCACGTTTCCTGGATCTCGTTTTCCGAATCCCGGACCCGAATCCCGTATCCTGAATCCTGGATCCTGTTTCCCGGACCCAGTCTCCTGAAACCCGGATTTACTGGTTCTCGTTTTCCGAATCCCGGAAATCCTGTATCCTGCATCCTGTGTCCCGCATCCTGTCCAGTCTTCCCCTGCCCCTGTGACCAAGCGTGGTATTTTGAACCCTCCCCCCATGAACGGGTCACGTAGTATGGGTACGTTCTCTAAGCGTAAGACCACGTGATTTAACGATGAGATATGGCATTCCCATACATTTTTTTAGTTTTCTACTAGCGTTAACGATTGTAGAATGTCAACTTGGCTAGAGGCCCAGAAGGGCTAGCCAAGTGGCATGAACGCTAATCGAATAGAATAGAATTAACTTCACAATGTATGAAAATGTCAAACGTCGCTATGTAAATCAACAACAAGTCGCTGTGGAGATCACGCTTGAGATCACGTGACTTAGGTATGTCATTTCCATAGATGAAGCGTAGCGATTTGAAGGAACGCTTGTAGACGTCAGCCACTTGTCTAGCCCTTTTGTACTTACCAGCTTTACATATTTTGTTACGGGCCCCTAATAATTAAGCTGTCCATCTATTATTATTATGTGGTTGGCATATATTATTTTGTCATTAGGTAATTCCTATTCTAGAAGATGAGGAAAATTGTAGACAGTAGGTAGATGTTAATCAATACCCACACATCTATGTATCTGCGGAACTTCTATGTATGTTATGTACACACTTAATAATGTAGCACATTGGAAATATGTCTATCTTCGTCGATATAATATCGGTGACCAGGTGTTAATCTTATTACAACAACAATTAATCAAGCCAGATCATGTTATTAGGTAACTACTACATGATTGATCTAATTGCTCTTATCTTTCGTACAAGACATGTACGCATTTGACGGGCCGTTTGGCGTGATTGGCGTGGTGGCGCCTTTCACGCTGCAGATCGTAGGTTCTATTCCTACCCGGGCCACGCATTTATGTGCATGAACATGTCTGTATGTCCCGATTGTATATGTATATTAAGTATGTATTTACAAATAAAAAAGTAGTATATGTAGTAATATCAGTTATCTGGTTTCCATAGTACAAGCTCTGCTTAGTTTGGGATCAGGTAGCCGTGTGTAAAAAATGTCCCATGATATTATTATTATTATAGGCATATATGGGTCAAAATCAACACACACTCCGAAGCACGGAAATAAGATCCCCTATTTATCTATCTCGGGAAGCATTTCCGAAATAAGCTCAGCTCTCTTTATTATTGAAAACTCGTGATAAAGGAGCTCAGCTTATACTGGCGCCTAAGATATTCAATACTGCAGAAGTATTAATTAGTTAATGTTTCTACCTTTATCTCTTACAGTTGGAATCGGTATGGCCTTACCGCTACTAGAGCAAATCATTAACATAGTTGGAGCGTTCTTCTACTCGACTCTCGGCCTCATCATCCCTGCGGTTATCGAGACAGTCTTCAGATGGGAAAACCTCGGCAAATTCAAATGGGTGTTATGGAAAAACATGTTCATTTTCCTCTTCGGAATCGGTACTTTAGTGTCGGGGTGTACGGTTACCATAATCGACATAATAGCGATACTGCACCGGAAATCTGTATAACAACCTAATAACGACATTATTACAGTGTAGTTTGTAAAACTGTGTTGGTATTTACGGGTATTACCTGTGGACAATATAAGATAATGTGTGTTGAAGTACAAATTAAATACAAATGATCAGAATATTTTTTTATTCAAACCATTCCGTGAAACGTCAAAATTAAGACTATGGAGCGTAATGTTCACAAGGCGATAACAAATCGTAATTTTTTCAATAGCATGAACATTAGTAAAATTGGTGCGTCTACATGAGCCGAGGGCGCACCTAATAGTTGCGTCTACATCAAGCGCATGCCGCGCCAGAGCACTCAGTTTTGGCGTCGGAACGCAAAGTTATAATGTCATATCATGAGTGCTCAAGCGAGGCATATGAGGCATCTGGACGCACCAAGGTCTGACCACGTAGACGGAACGTTAAGGTTGGCACTCATCTATCAACTCGGCACCCGACCAGCACCGCCTCGTCGGTCGGCATCCACTAACTGAACCGGATATAAGTGGACCACGCGCTGACCACGCGGCGTTCACTCGTTGACCACGCGCGGTCCACTGGGTGATCACGTGACGTTTATGGTGTTAAAGCAGCGTCCGCCCGCGGACCACCTGTCGACTACGAGTGGACGCCGAGCGGCGAGGTGGTGCTGGTCGGGTACCGGGTTGATAGATGAGTGCCAACCTTTATATCTGATTGCTCGCGCACGGCTGCTCGGGGCTTGTATATGCCGTCAATTGTACGGTACGGTTGTAAAACGATAAAAGAAGATCAAATACAAATTGTCACTTTGTCCTTGGGCAAACACTGTCAATTTAAAGAGAGAGTTATAGATCTATATCATCTCTCAGACATACATACTAAACTCATTTGACCTAATAACCAACAAGCCCGGATTTGGCGACCTCGAGCAATAACGTAAAATCTGACGCAATTGCTATCCACTCCACCGAAACACGTGAGATGCCAAGCTTACTCATTACTGTATCACTTGCCTAGCGCTATGTGGGTGCCGCTAGCGCCACAACGCGTAGGAGTCTCCTTCAGTGTAACATACTATACACTAACGTCTGTATGCCGTGAGACTAGGTATTATTGGTTTTTTAATGGTAGAGCCAAGCTGTAGCCAATTGACTGCAGCTCATATACGGGCTGGCTTGACCGGAGATTAGTAAAAAAATAAAACCGACACGTGTAAGAGGAGATAGCCTCCAATCATTCCTGGGGGGTTACTCCGAAATACGTCGCTGACGGATCGTCCGAAGTACGGATTCGATTTACGATCAAAACAATGTCAAATCGTAAAGAAAAACGAAAGAAGAAATGTCAAATCACGACAATTTGTCAGCCGAAACGTTAGGTTCGTATTTCGGAGAAGGCCAGCTGTTTTCGGCGAGCTCAACCTTAAGGCCCTTCGCACACGGCGTCGTATCGTAAACGTATCGTTATACGCGCGTAGAACGAGAGCAATACGAACACGTACATATTCAAACAAGTCTGCAGATGAAGCGGTGTTGCAGCGAATCGTATGAGATTTCGCTTCGTCTGCGGACTTGTTAGAAAATGTACGTGCTCGTACATGTAATGTATGCTCTCGTTTTACGCGCGAAATCTCATATGCTGCAACACCGCTTCGTCTGCGGAGTTGTTTGAACATGTACGTGTTTGTATTGCTCTCGTTCTACGCGCGTATAACGATACGCTTACGTTATGACGCCGTGTGCGAAGGGCCTAAGAATTCCTGCCGCAAAAGGCTTTTGAACTTACCTAGGGTTCAGCTGGCCTACTCCGAAATACGAACCTAACGTTTCGGCTGACGGATTGTCGTGATTTGACATTTCTTCTTTCGTTTTTCTCTACGATTTGACATTGTTTTGATCGTAAATTGAATCCGTACTTCGGACGATCCGTCAGCGACGTATTTCGGAGTAACCCCCCTGGCTATTTACAAGTTGCAGCCCTCTATTGTATAGTTGCTGAAGAAGGTGGTATCGGAAAATTTGTCTCTTATCTCCATCTACAGGTGCTCCCTCACCTGTAATGCTTGATTCTGTAACTTTACATTACAGGGTTACAGGCGAATGCTCCCAACCTTTCTAGAATTCATGCACTTCCATATAGCACGTTCAAATGCACTTTAGCATCATAAAACCATAAAATAAAGACGATATATCTATTTCTTTTAAGCAACAACTCGAGTGTTAGATAATACCTACAGTTGTTGTCTTGTAATGACCTTACTACTGTCTGGCGGTACCGTCCGCATAACTGACAATAGTCCACGTAAATATTCTACAAAAATTAGTTCAAATAGAGCGGTTTAAAATAATATAGTTAAATAATTTTAACGGTAGCAATACATACAATACCTACTGAGAAGAAGTTAGGTTTATTCAGCAGTTTAGGCTGAAACGATGACTATGAAGTCAGGATTAACCTGTACTACTGTTACTGTTGTACTGTTGGGAACCAAATTTTGGATCCCAATTGCTATAAATAATAATGTGCTTTACTAATGCACAAACCAAACTTTCCATGCTCGTAAATGAGCAAGAAAGAACACATCTCAAAATATGTATATTTTGAGATGTGTTTTAAACGTGATTTAACGATAGCAAAATATATTTTAGTAAATATATGCTATGTTAATTAGCTTAAAATTTTTTTTTACGAGCAATAAGTAATTTATATCCACCTACTACCTATTTAATTTTATGCAGCCGAAACATTTTTTTTCTGACCGTGGTAGGAAATTACTAGTGTAAAGTTATTTATGTGTTGGTTTCGTAGTCCGCCAATCGCTCATACGTTATTAGCGAGATGATACAGTATCATTTGGCATGCGCCAACGGAGACATAGGCGCTAACAGTGAAACCGTTTCCTCGAACCGTTCATTTTTCTAAACCAAAAACACGTAACTAATGCAAATAAATGCGGATCAACTTTTTTTATCAATATATGGCAAAACAGATACCTTTGGTTGTGTGTAATATATAGGAACGTTATTTAATTAATGTGTGTTTTTTTTTATTTTGTTTATAACAATAACATAGAACAAGAGTTATATACATAAACACTAATACAAATACGTTATACGTATTGTAGCATTTTATTGCTATCTTAAGGACACCTTATTGGTTCACATTATCTTTCGTCGTCTGCTAACACTGATCATAAAACAAATAAAATAAGAGCAGCCCCGTTAACAGTGTAACCATTAAAGTCGGAAACATAATAAAAATATTTGAAACAGTGCAGATGTGACATAAAACATAAACCGTGTGTAAATTGTGCGCAATTAGTGGACGAGAAATATTTTCATAGAACATAATACTTTTAGTGTACCTAATACAAACATTTCCAATTGTGACTTAATTAATAAATCAAAATGATTGATAAAGAAAAACAATCAAGTAAAACTGACAAACACATCGAAGAATACAACCCATTCGAGCACCGTGATGTTGAAAAACCTAATTCGTAAGTAATATAAAATATTTACATTATTAAGTCCCTACTTAGTACATAGTCCACGTGTGATGGAAACAAATCCGTTTCAAATAAACCGGTATGCAGTATTGGTGTGTGAAGGTCCCTTTTTGACGTCGTTATTTTAGTAGATATGGTACCTCCTATCATTATTGCAATCACCAGACTTGTGCTCAGCGCACCACTACATACAGCGATCGAGTAATAGCAATCCCAATTACACAATCAACTTAAAAGGCATTTTGATGCGTATTATTCACCATAACATGAGCCGTATGGGCAATACCGACATGTTTTCAACATTATTTTCCTCGAGCGACTGAGTGGTTCAGTGTCCATGGACTCGTAATCAGTAGGACATACTATTTTGGATAATCTCATGTCTCCCTCTGGACACAATTCGTATTATCTAAAAGTAAGCGACCACGAACTGGAAAACGTAGTGCGGGATGGCCCCCTTCAAGGTGGACCGCCGAATTCTCATGGGTCGCGGGATGCGAGTGGCGGAGGAAGGTGATGTGTGGAACGCAACTTTGACATACAAGGTGTGAAATTTCAAATCACGGCTGGCACCTCTAGGATTTATGGATTTCGAATCTCATTTCCAACTGAGATTATCACTTGCTGTATATTAAATTGGGACTAAAACACCATCAGCGAAATGTAGGTACACTTCAGTGTACATCTGCCTAGCTCTTCGAAGAATACAGGCGTGTGATGGTGTATTATTAACCTAAGATGATGGGCTGATTTATAATATTGTACTCTTTCAGAGATGTCAGATCGCTGGCGAATCTGATAAAAGCTTCGCTCGGCTCGGGGCTCCTGGCTATGCCATTAGCTTTTTCCTACGCCGGATGGGGAGTGAGCATCGTCGGCACTTTCATCGTAGCTCTCATTTGTGGGCATTGTGTTCATATATTGGTAAGTAAAAATACTAAAATCCTACCAAACGTTACCGAATGGGTCCCACAAAATGTTAGTCGGGCAAGCGGCAGGCCTAGACGGAGACGGCGTGACGAACTGGACACCTTTGCGAGGGATTGGTCTTGTATAGCCCAAGACAGGGAGGAAGTGGAAAAGTGGAAGGAGGCCTTTGTCCAACAGTGGGACACAAAATGACTGATTATTATTCTTTGTTAGTTATTATCACAATAAATTATGGAACGTATCTACTTGTAGAAAATCTTTTTGAAATTTTAAAAAAATATACACAGACCCTCAGAGTAATACGATGTTTACACAAAAAACTAAATTCATCAATATCAACTGTTTGAATTTTAGTCCTGTTTTAACTATGTAATAAAAATGTAGATTTGTTTCGAACCGGAATGTTAGATTACCAAATAAAAAAAAAACCATTAATTGGTATTTTTGTAGGTAAAAACATCCCGAGGCTGTTGCCGGTTGGAGAAGAAACCTTTGCTAACATATGCAGAGACATGCGGAGCAGCTTTTGCAAACGGACCGAAATGTCTGCGACCGTTTGCTCATGGCGTATAGTAATTATTATTTTCCATCATTTTTATCTATTCCCATAACTTACAACGTGCAAGTAGTGAAATGATCTTCCCGCTGAATTGTTTTCTTTGCACTACAACATCAAAGGCCCCTAAAAAGTCGGGACAGCGTCTCCTCCCCTTAAGTTGTAGATGTCCTTACCGTCTGGCCGTGTGAATTCTTGGGCTATAATAAAACTAGTATCAATACGTAGGTAAGTATGTCTTCAATTATGGTAGGGATTTACTAAACTATGTATATTTGTGTAAAATGTGTTTCCAAGGGCACTGTGAACCCTTTTGAACCTACCTATATAAAATAATACCGACGAATTTGTATCAATAATACAAATCAAAACTAATGCGAACTTATTTTTTCAGTGTATTTGCCGAATTTTCGTTATTCTTCACATACGTCAGCGTTTGTTGCATTTTCACCGTGTTAATAGCAACATCTATGAAACAGGTATGGATTACATCCCTTTCAAGTACCCTTTGGTACAACATCGTCCACCTTCCTTAATAATCCACTCTCCTAAATCGTCCACTTCATAGGATCGACAATACTCCTAAGTCGTATGTACCTAGTACCTACCTTTCTATAACATACTTAGTTTTATCCTCGCTAGAATCATAATGATTATATGCGCGTACAGATGCCTCGCATGCCTTGCTCGATGTAATGACATAATGTGTATGCATTCCGACATCAAAACTGAGTGCTTAGGCGTGTCATGCGCCTGATGTAGACACACCACAGAGTAAATACTAAAGAAAGAGGTGCCCTTATTAGATATATGTATGAAAAAAAATTTTTCATTTTCATTGTTCTATCTACCGGTAAATAGTTGACCTACTCGCTTTGTTTTATGTCGATGTTAGTACTAGGCCGACCACTCGGCCGAGTTGCTTAGGGCCTGTCCCCTTAGTAATTGGTCCATGAGACACACCCATTGACTAGTATTGTAAAATGGAAATTTGTAACTTGTATATTTCTTGATCAATTATTAAAAGATTGTATATGAAATCCTGATTTCAGTTGTTCGACACATACGTGACTTCTACAAAGCTGCCAGTGGAACACTACTGCTTGTTACTGCTCGTGCCTCTCTGCTGCATGTGCCAGGTCAGGCACCTGAAATGGCTGGCCCCTTTCTCGCTGATAGCAAACGTTCTACTCTTCGCCACATTCGGAATCTGCCTGTACTACATATTTGGTGAAGAAATAACATACAGCGATAAGAAAATCGTTGGAGACTGGTCGAGATTCCCTGCGTTTTTGTCGTAAGTCAAAATAGATTGTCTTTGACTTCATGATAAGGACAATTTCATTAAATAACATTGAATTGAATGTATCGATCTTGTGGTGTCCCCACATTACAGTTACAAAGTTACACAAGATTGGAACCTTATTTGTATCCATAAGAAAACCATACACTGATGTTAACAATGTTTGTTCAACCAGAAATATGAGAGCATTAACCCTCTTTCAATACATAATCAGAATCTGTTTTTTTTACTAATAAGTTATAGTATTAATGCTAATTTTTTTTGATCAGGACAGTCATATTTGCAATGGAGGGCTTAGGCGTGGTGATGCCAGTGGAAAACACGATGAAAAAGCCCCAGCACTTCCTCGGCTGTCCTAGTGTCCTGGTAGTCGCTATGGGGACTATATTGTTGCTGTACACTTCTCTTGGACTGTTCGGGTACTTCAGATACGGAGATGTGCTCAGAGGAACTATCACTTTGAATCTGCCCATGGATGAATGGTATGTATGAATGCCTAGTTTATTTTCGATAAGATAGCTTTTGATAAGCTTTAATCTCGCCAGCAAGCGGGCGAGAAATTCGCTTGTGCCAATTGACCCACATCTAAGCTCTAAGAACACACATACCTTACTCATATTACTACAGCTACTTTATAAGGACCATACATTATTTTCTTGACTTACTTAAAACCAGACCGAAGAATACTTTTACGTCAACGTACAACAGTATTTATCACTGTTTTCCCAGTCGCTTAGCAATGAGTTAAATGTGTATATTTCTTAAAGATGGTAATTATATTGCATGTAGATAAGATTGTTAATCAAAGCCAAGATACTAAATTAGAACAACATGAAAGCTATAAATTAATTATACATTTAAATTCCTTCCAGGCCTGCCATCTGTGCAAAAACCTTCATCACGGTCTCCATTTTCCTGACATACCCGATCCACTTCTTTGTGGTGATCGACAACTATAATAGACACGTGGAGCACCGGATCCCGGAGAGATACAGATGCATCACGCAAGTGGCTGTCAGGACATTCATCGTTTGCTTTTGTTGTGAGTTCCTTTTTGTTTCTTATTCTGTTTTATTTTCCTTGGAGTAATTATTCTTTCCTCGCAATTTCTTCTGAATTTTCTCCCAGAGGAGTGATTCACTCCTCACTGTTTCACATATGTGAAACAGTTGAAAGAATTTGGAATGCCTATTTATCACCAAAGTTACCGCAAACATGATATTGTATTTTGGTTGTCTGCTTTATCTACTAAACCAAATTACGTTCAACAAAACTTATTTGTACTGTATTATGTGGATGACATTGTTTTCTCATATATTCAAATACATGTCACGTCGCAAACAGATAACATTTTTCAAGTGCTACAAAAAAATGTAGGTATTATTATGGTAAACTATATCTAAAACAATAAAGTAACCAAATTCGACTTTCAAATATATTTCAAACGTTTCATTTACTTAAAGTCACGTGTCATAGTTGGTGATCGAGCCAAGCTGTAGCCAGACTGCAGCTCTTATATGGGCTGACTCGACTGAGGTAGTGCAACCCTCTCACAGAAAATCGGCTGCGTTTGATACGATTAATGAAAGTGCCGGACGCCCAAATGTTTTCTCACCCGCATCAGATACCTTTTCAAGTGGTGGAGCTTAAGGTGGTGTTTCTCAGTCTTTTACTTAAGCATTAAAGTTGATTTGAAAACTCTACTTCCAGGCGCCGTCGGCATCGCGTTACCACTTCTGGAACAGATCATCAACCTGGTGGGAGCCTTCTTCTACTCTCTCCTCGGCCTCATGGTGCCCGGCATCATTGAAACCGTGTTTCGATGGGAAAACCTCGGGAGGTGGAACTGGATCCTATGGAAAAACACATTCATGGTCATCTTCGGCATTTTCTGCCTAATCTCCGGATGTACTGTCGCTATTCAAGACATCATTGAAATTACACATAAGAAATTAGAATAGTTCTTATAATAGTGAGTAATAATTTAATTATAGGTAACGAATAAAGGAGTATTGTGCCTATTGCCAAAGACTTTACGTTCTGATTTGTGTATATCTTTGTGATTTGGCAAGGATTAAATGGGAAAATAAATATTTTTTTATTAATTTATGATTAACGTAGTTTTTTATTTAAAAATTAATACTAAAAAAGTTTGTTATTGTACCTTTAAATAGATAAATATCGCTAGACTAACACATGAACTGTATGGTCCCAAACTAAGAAATACTTGTACTATGGCTACCAGACTGGGAGCGATCCCAGTGACACCCAGACCAGAGCACATTACAAAAAGCCATTTCAGAAATTTGCAACCTGCAACCCCCAATTTAC
Organism: Drymonia ruficornis; assembly: GCA_947859195.1. Lineage (NCBI taxonomy): Eukaryota > Metazoa > Arthropoda > Insecta > Lepidoptera > Notodontidae > Drymonia > Drymonia ruficornis. The sequence goes on along the minus strand of OX401910.1, from coordinate 9,386,286 downwards.
TGAGCCGAGCAGCCTACGCCTGAACCGCTGCACCAAACGGTTGATTTCTTATATCACATTGTCTTATATCTATAGATTTTCGATGAGTAAGTGGTATTTTACTGTGATATGTAGACAGACTTACACTCATCGTCAGTCTACGTCTAGTCTACGAGAAATGTTCCCACATCATCCGCACTATTTTTATTAGGTATGTCGATCAGTAGCGATGTCGTAATGTTTAATACACAACCGGCGGTTCTAAATCTGTCTGGTAGGCACACGGAGGAATTGACATTGATTGTGTAGTCATTGACCTTATATTTGGCACAATATACTATGCTGCTACGTTCTGATTAAACGGCAATTCGCTAAAAGTTCCCGTCCAGACGGGGAAGCCATTAATCATATGAGTTTCAATACATCAATTGAAATATTCTAATGTGTAGTTGTTTAGTGATAGACTAACCATCAACCAAAAGTATTCACCTTCTAAATTTTAGACCAAGACTGTGGTTAATATTGTATAGATTTATTTAATCTGGGACCAATAAATTACGTTCTTACTAATTCGTATCTGTGACTGAATAAAACATCATTCTTTGTAGGTACTTGCGTCACGTCAACATTTTCTGAACATAAGATCAAATTTATATGTTGTTATATTTTGAAGGCGTTCATAAAATGAAAAGTTTATGTTTTGATAAAAAATATGAACATTGAACGGCAACAGACAACATGTGTTGTCATAAAATCAGGAATCATATTTATTTGGCTGCTTCTACATCAGGCGTATGCCGCGCGGTAGCACTGAGTTTTGACGTCGAATCTATAGTGAAGAAGACATAATGTCATATTATGAGTACTCGGGCGATGACTCGGGCGTGTGTGGTATCTGGACGCACTAAGTCACCCTGAAATTAAATTATACATGCATTCATTGGAAGATATTTAGTAGAGCAGGGGAGAATTTTCGCCCCATCTGTTACCCGATAATGAGCAACATATCTCTTGACTCTATCTGATAGAATTTTAGAGAGTTCATTTTATGATTGATACTAATTATTTACTTTGCTTTAGATTTTATAATGTCATACATCGATGCTAGAAGATGGGATAGGTAGGTATATTTTTTGTACACAAAATAATTATTTAGTTAATAACTAAAGTGGTACATAGTAACAAATTTTCGTTTAAAAAATTAAATATGTACGAAGAGGTCAACGTTTGATACGCAATTAGATAGTTTGATAACGTAGTCGCAAAGTCGAGGGAGAGAAAAACTCAACAATGTCTTGACACTCGACGCGTGCTAAATTTACGAGGTATTTTCTACGTCACGCTGCAGGGAGCCGCAGTCGTCAAGCCGCCCACATTCGTATCATATACAATGTTTGAAATAAATAGTGCTGGTACTCTCTGCAGCACTATTTTGTTTAATTTATGAGTTAACATGCTAAAGTTTCAACCAAGACTTGGTAGATAAAGGAAGCCAGATAGGACTACGTTGAAATAGGGTTCATAGTAGATTTGCAATCTATTTTAGACGTGTCATCTGGAAGTGCGTTTACTATTTTTAGACTTCAGGAATTTGTGACGTATTGCAAACGGATCATACATGTATCGACGTGCAACATTGGTGGTCAAAATAATGAAATTAACTTTATCTTTCTTTATCATTTTGACAAATATTCTATGGAATACTGTCAAAACGTCATATTTATTTGGTAGATAAGAGTTCTGACGATCCTGAAACAGGCCCTAAGTCTAATTCACAAGGATAGTGTATTTGGGCCAAATGTGCACTCTTTACACATTATATGGTGCTATAAATCAAATAGATTTAACACTTATGCACCCACTTAGATGTAGGAAATACGTAGACGAATTTCCTGTAACACTGAGCCAAGATGTATTTAGAAAATAAAATTTTCTTACAGTGTTATAGCTGAGTTTCTTTAAAAAAATATTCTTTTCAGTACCTTTTCAGTAGTATAGTTCACTGCTTAATTTTTTAACACTAATAATCTATTGAAAATACAGATACTGATATGACTCGTATTTACTTCTCAGAATAAGTACGTTCCTACGTTGTGAACATTGCTTTAGCTTGAGAACTGCCGGTGAATCAAAAAATTCTGAACCAAATTGAAGCCACAAAAAGATTAATTGGATGACTACCAGAAAAAAGTTAAATAGCTTCCACATATTATTCGCGAAATATCTTCGCGCCCACTTTAATTTTGTTGTTGTCATCGTAACAAGCTTCGGAATATACTGTTTTATAAGCTTCTCTTTATCCGAAACAAATTGACAATTCTACCACACAGCACGCTTTTGTGAAATCAAGTTGCTCAGTCACATGGAAGTCGCAATTGTCAAGGTGGTAGAGCCAAACTGTAGCCAATAGACTGCAGCTCATACGGACTGAATCGACCGGGGTAGTACCATCTTCTCACAGAAGATCAGCGCAAAATACTTTAGCTGCACTTCATACGATAAGCGAGAGCGCCGCATGACCAGACCCTCCTCATTCCTTCCTCTCCCTATATCCCACTCCTCTTAAGGTTAGCAACGTGCGTACGATGCCTTTGGTGGGGTAACTGCTTAACAGGTGGCCGTCGGTATGCCTGTACGTCGTTTTGTTGTATAACACAGGAAAAAATGTGCAAGTAGTCTTAAGCTCCGTTGAATTCATTCCTAAATCCTTGTGGCAAGTCAAGAAAATATTGAATGTGCATCACTAATCTTACAGCTAATAATAAAACATGTTTACAGTAAACAAGGCGCCCGCGCCGTGGCCCGTGAAAACGTCCGCACACATAGACCATTATTTTTATCCATGACCTCAGTCTGGAGCGAAAGAAATTGTTGGGTGCCCACATTGGTCAGGAAACAGTGTTGTTTGGCATCAACGCGACAGCAAAAAATGTGTAGGTGACGTTAAAAATACAATGGCAATTAGTCAATGTTGAATGTTTGACTGCGTTCCGCGCGGCGCACGGCTGTCGAGTCCCAAGTCCCAGCTTTGTGTTAAAAAATCTCAAAGTAATGCGCTGTTTTCAAGGATTATAATGTGTGCGTACGAAATCAGCGTAGAGAAAAGGTAGGTAGCAAAGCGAATAAAAAATATTCACACAGATTTTAACTACAATAAAAATCGCATGTTTTTAATTTGAATTCTTCATTTAATAATGATGTAGATTTTAGTTACAACAAATTGATAATAGTCAAAGTAGTTGCTCCATATTCTTATACCCGTGTTCACTGGCGTTGTAATGCATATTCATGAAATATCGAATCTCATTCACGCTTGACGACTAAACGATTAGAAGCTCATACATTGTCGTTACATTCTTGAAACAAATACCTACTTCTCAATTAAAAATACTCAGTGTCAATAGAAATCTTTGTGCCTGCAATTTGCTCAAAATAATTGTATTTTGAATAAATTAATAGCACAATTTTTCTATGCGTCCAGATGCCTTGCATGCCTCGCCCCAGTACCCACGTTATGACATTACCATTACCATTACTATGTACCTATGCGTTCCGATGTCAAAACTGAGTGCACGGGCGCGGCATGCACCTGATGTAGACTCAGCTATATGGGAGAATATCAGGAATACCTACATTATCATAATTATTATCTAACACTATTACATACATGATCATATTAGTATGGATGTTCCGAGTGATGATTCGATAAAGGACCCATGAACGTAGATATGATCTTAACTCTACGATAATTTTAGTGAGGGGCTTATTAAAGCCTATATTTAATTTTATAAATAGAAATAGCAGGCCGTATTTTTATTAAGGAGACTCTTTGGGATATCATTGCCAAATAGTATTAGCTACAGTCACACGTCGTTATTAAACACCTATTTATAAATCGAAGATGGGCTAGAGCGTGCCAGACTCGGAGAGAAATTAATTTCATTGTTGGTTTCTATCTCGGCATACCTGTCCATTGAGAGCATGACAATATAAATAAACAAATGATGATCTTTTCTATTCATCCGCAAACGTATAAATCCGTTTCTTGTAGTAGGCATGAACTAGGGTTGTCACCCCTACTATAGTAAACTACTATATTTTAGCGCAAATATAGGTACTATAGCTAGGAAAAAACACGATTTTCTACTATATTTATATGTGCATAAGTTCAAGGTAGTCAGGGACAGAAAATGTCCATTTCACATATATATCTACACACCTGAGGTATGCGTCTGCGTCGTCGTGATTTAGGTGTTATACTAGATAAGAAATTGCGTTTCGTTGTACATATTGACCATATTATTTCAAAAGCAGCCAGAACCTTGGGTTTCATTAAAAGAAACACGAGAGATTTCCACTCTGTAAAAAGCAGCATAGTATTATACAAGGCCTTAGTTCGCAGTGTTTTAGAATTTTCTAGCGAGGTATGGAACCCTTCTTATGCAGTACACTCACAAAGAATTGAATCAATTCAAAGATCCTTTGCAAGGTACTTGGTCTGGAAAAGTAAAAATATATCTCGCTACATATGTTATACCGATCGATTAAAGTTTTTCAAACTCCAATCCTTAAGTGGGCGTAGAAAAATTACAGACATGTTGTATCTACATAAAACACTAAGCGGAAGTGACAACCCCAACATGTTAGCCAAGTTAAAACTAAATGTCCCTCGAAATTACCCCAGGCATCCTATTAAAAACATTTTCATTGTACCTAGAAGCCGCACCAATTTGTATCTTCACTCACCCATACCGCGTTTAATTAGCCAATTCAATAAGATTAATGCTCATGATATGGATATATTTAGTGATACTTTTAAAATTTTTAGAACAAAATTGTTTAAACTGTGCACGTGAAAATTACAGTATACGTTAGACATCAATACTAAAATGTAATATGTAAGCACCGATTGTTATTTTTCCTTATAAGAAATATAAGATACGAACGCTGTGAACGTATGTTATAAGCTACAGTAACTAGCATAATACCTTTTATAATATAATTTGAATGTTTTGTATTGTACTGTTTACGTTCCAAATAAATAAATAATAATAAAAGAAACCAGTATTTCTATGATCGTTGTCTGAAACGACTATATTCGTACTAGAAAAAGGTACTCAAGTATGAACCTTTCACCATACTCTACCACCATACTTTACTGATTCATAACTGTAAACATGATAGAAAATTGGAGAATAATAGGTACTGAAAAACCGCAACGTGAAGTGATGAGTCCCTCGCCAATAACATACATACCTACTGTTCCTATAAAAAATCCCTAGTGTTTATTCCTGTGCCGCCTCTGCGACATCCACAGTCAAATGGGATGACACGTAATTTACCTTTGCTTAACTTTTTAAAACATACTTAAGTAACAATTTAAAAATTAAATCTCAAGTTCTTGATGTCCAAAATTTGATATTACAAAATACATAGGTTTACTCTCAAAACATATCAGTCAAAAAGTCTTCACGGCTCAAACATTCCCGTCATTACAAGACAGACCTAATCTACTGTAAATTTACTTGTTGCGATGTTAACTGTAACATAATAATGTCTTCCTATTTAATTTATGATACGAATATTCGTAAGTGCGTATACAAATCAAGCCCACGATCAAATCCGGCGTCCATAATTCCAGATTCCCGGCCCTTGAACTAAATGTTGATGCCAAAAGGGTCCCTGAGACGGTCACGCGTATTTTATATATTTATAAAGATCACCATTGCACACTAGACATAAGATCATTGACTGCGTCGCACGCGCAACATGTCACACGCGCGTAAATATATCAAATTAAAAATCTCGTAGCATATAAACAAATGAACGTATATAATATTGTTAAGTGTACCATTTTGTAATCCTGGGATTGTAATACAGTGATCATGTCGAATTCATACAACATGAAGGAGTTCAGTTCCACGTAAGTTTTCTTTTCAAGATTTTACTGTTTCAGGCAGGAATCATTATTGAGGATTCACTTTTTCATTTCATTCAATCTAACAAATCATCGTAGGCAATCACTCTCAAAGTCAGAGACGGGCATTTAGTGGTATTTCGATCTGAGTGTCTCCGTGCTTCGGACGGCACGTTAAAAGTCGGTCCCGGTTGTTGTCACCTAGACTGCAGTTAAGTCATGCCAATCACCTTCGGACGGCTGGGTTGGCCATTAATGTAACCATTCCATAGGAATAAGAAGTGTAAAATGTAAAGAACCAAATAACTATGATACAAAAGAAAATAATGTAAAAGTATTAGGAATAAGTTCAATATTGGAACATACCGTTTATCAAAACGCATGTAGTTATTGGAAAATTATTTGTAAATTAATAATTAGCAAAGTATTTTAATGCTATGATATCATTATATTTTAATGATATGATATCATTAAAATACTCTGCTAATTATTTTAACAAACTATATTTGTAGCATGTAGGCGTTACAGTGCATTCGTTACAAATAAAACGGCGCCAACATATTGTGTAATTTTCACGTGTGGGCACCGAACAAATCTCAGCTTTACACTTTCTTGCACCAATAGAGGCTATCAAGCGTGAAGATACCTATGTATGGCGAAGCGTAACGACAGACACTACATTAAAGACAACGTTATACAACGTTGTTTGGAATAATTACTATGTAGCTCCTAGTAATACGCTAAAGGTTGAAATTAGCAATAGGAAACGCATTTGTAAACAAAGGAGTGAGTAGTATTTTCAACAGCGTTTTACTACGTGCATACGCTGAAAACAGCTGAGTCCCATACATTTCCGCTACGGTAACACTCTTCCTTGTTTAGCTGCGTTGTACCTTAATTTTTTAGCTCTATGTGGTGCGAGCGTGCGTGATAATTTCGTTTACATCCTACTTTGTAATCTCTCGAAGCCGACGCTAAATTCTTTGGTTGTCTCCATTACGCTTTGCATCCTTCACAGTATTTTTCATTCAACCAATTCAGCGTTCCTTATCGTGTAGAGAGTGTCTTAAATGCGGTCGTTTCACAATTTGATAACCATTAATTTCAGTAAACTCCTACGGATACGAACGGTTACGATTGGTACCAACGGAGCGAGAGAAAAGGAATGGGGAAATAATCGACAAACTTCTATGCAGCTATTCGGTACCTCCTTGTAAAGCTAAAGGCTCTGTCATCAACGAGTAAACTCCTACTTTCCTTCTACTTCCAACCGAACGAACAGAAAGGAATAACGACTAATAATCGCGGAAACATACCACTCTGCTGTTACCTCCCTTGGGCTACCGGTTTACCTAAGAGAATAGAATAGAATAGAATAGAATAGAATAGAATAGAAAAGAATAGAATAGAATAGAATAGAATAGAATAGAATAGAATAGAATAGAATAGAATAGAATAGAATAGAATAGAATAGAATAGAATAGAATAGAATAGAATAGAATAGAATAGAATAGAATAGAATAGAATAGAATAGAATAGAATAGAATAGAATAGAATAGAATAGAATAGAATAGAATAGAATAGAATAGAATAGAATAGAATAGAATAGAATAGAATAGAATATAATAGAATAGAATAGAATAGAATAGAATAGAATAGAATAGAATAGCATAGAATAGAATAGAATAAGTTCATTCATCTAATGTTTTTTTAACATATTAACGACCACTTGGCGCAGTAGTTTTAGCTTAGGCCGCTCGGCTCACTACATCGGGCGGTTACGGGTTCGATTCCCGTACCGGAAAATTACCAATCCATTGTATGGTATGGTAGCCATAGTACCAGGTTTGCTTAGTTTAGGACCATAGAGTAGGTGTGTTAGTCTTTTATTATTTATTTATATTTCTTCTGGTTTGAGAGTATATAATATATATATATATATAGCTAGCATAACATACTATCATCTATCTTCTCATCAAACATTTGATAATTTCAAATCAGTTCTCATACCTCACATAACAATTTGAACATATAACAAAGACCTTATTATCAAAACAGCTATTGGTGACTGGTGTTATTTCTTTCACAAAAATAGAGTCGGGCTATGTTTGCAAATCTACATCCATATAAGTCATAACAAACCGTGTTTTCATAATAGGTTTCTAAGCCCTTTCAACGTTTCACTTCGGGCGTAGTCGATATAAAATTGGGTTGGGTACCTAATATTTTTCGTTAAATGTGGCATTTGACCTAAATATTTGCGCAATTCTTGCGCGTCGCTGCCACCACATTCACGAAAATAAAACGATGGTAGGTATTAATTTGCTAAACCTAGCGCAAAAATGAGACCGAGAGAATTTATAGGTCTTAAAAATGGAACATATAGGTAAATGTATATATATATATATATCCTGGGACATTTTTGTACACACGGTTACCTGATCCCAAACTAAGCAGAGCTTGTACTATGGAAACCATATAACTGATATTACTATATATACCTACTACTTTTTTATTTGTAAATACATACTTAATATACATATACACCCAGACTCCGGACATACAGACATGTTCATGCACACAAATGCATGTCCCGGGTAGGAATCGAACCTACGACCTGCAGCGTGAAAGGCGCCTCCGCGCCAACCACGCTAACGGGCCCGTCTACCTACCTAGACATTAGACATACTTAATGTACTTAGGCAGTTAGGTTACCCACCGGACTATTAATATGAGTAGGTACACAAATAGAATTAATTTAATTGATAGCGCACGAAACTCTACATTCCTACACATATCAAACCAGTTGTAAACGACATTCAAGATGTCATTGTTTTATTGACGACAATTTTTGCACAGACATTAGTCTAATAAACAGATCACGATATCTGTAATACAGGGTACCTCTACCGTGTGCTTCAGACAGATATTATTAACTACCATAGTTTCTGAGTTAAGAGCCTGTTGTTGCCTTAGAACCCACCAAAGGCGTAGAAAACGATATGAACTGCATTTAGTATATTCAAGAAATCGTTTGTAAAAATATGCCTAGATCGTGAGATATTAAAATTTCTTTGTCGGCAACAAAAATATTTTTAAAAGAGCGTTTTAATTTCAATAAAAAAAACATATACCATTTAATTCTATTCCCGATACTTATCCAAACCCCCAAGCATTATTTCACAGTTTTGAAAGATCTTGTATATGCCAATACATACTTACGTACATATAATGCAAGGGGCGAGATACCTAATTAAACAGTAACAGATGAACAAGAAGAAATCGTAATTCCACATACTGAAATTCTTGAAAATAAGTAGACGTGCGTGGGCGCATCGTTGAAAACGGGCGATGACATCTGACTCAAGGACACGGTGAATGTCTGAAACTACAACAAATAGGTAACTGAATGTCTCAAAAGAAATAGGGAAGTGTGTATTTCAACAATATTAATTTCGGTAATTTTCAGGTAAATGTTCGATTACGTAACTTACACGTAACTAGATATAATTAACTAATTTTCATTTAATCGATTGTTAATAGCAAAATGAGTAATAATGATAATTGATTAGACATCTATTTGATTTAATTAATCACCATATAGTAGGTACTTTAAAATCTACGGGGTTTAATCATTGTTTTGTTTGAGATTGGTATTTTCTGTACAATTTTCTTAAGGGGTGGACATAAAACATAACATAAGATTAGTAGTTATAATTAGGTACCAAAGAAATTTTAATAAAAAAGTTCGGTACATACAGCAAAAATATCTTAAATTTCGTTTGACTGAAAATATACGTATGTGGCTTCTTCTTATTTTTATCGTATGGTTAGTGATCAACCTGATGTCAGAGTTGTTTAAGCCGCCCGAAGGCCTCTTAATGACTTTTGCCTAGATGACAACAACCGGTACCGAACCTATCGACCTAACATTTTACGTGCCCTCCGAAGCACGAAGACACTCAGTTTAAAGTCCACTAAATGGCTGAAAATCTACTTAGGTTGAGCTGAAAATCTATTTGAACTGCATTGAACTCTACAAAGATTTGATTTGCCGTGTGAATTGCGCCGCACTTTGGCTCGTTATAATTTAGGATAATACGCGACAAATAACATTATTTCATTTTGCAGTTCATATTCTGGCGTATAGTTTTAGCTCATAATGGCAGTTGTCCAAAATAATACGAAATTATGTCTTTCAAAGACTAAAGTAATGCGTTCACGGTGCAGTCGCGTGGTGCCAAACAAATAAATCTAACGATATTAAAAGTATGGTGCAAGCTTTAAAAAATTTAAACTACCTTATAACTTTAATAGCAAAAAAAATGTAAATCCGTTGCCGGTTCTGCACGCTTTTTAAAAATACCCGATTTGCAAATTTCTAAGTAATATGCAGAGTTGACGACAAAATATATAAAAAAAACATAAACCTAGAGATTGTAAACTTGTTTGTAATCTTTCCATTCGAGATATAACTGCGTTTCGCTTCAAGGTTGTATAAATTAATAAATTAAAGGGGTATATGCTGCTGATGACAGCTACGGTACTGGCCAGGCGATGACGCTATAATCGAATTGAAAATTATTTAAATGACTAATGCCCAAATCTATCAAATACATTTATTTATTTAGAAAACCAACAGCGTAGGTAAAAATAAAGTTAACAAAATTAATAATAATAATAGTAAGGCTAATAACAGGTTTCCTTTAAAATACTAAAAAATAAAGTACTGAACGGACATTAGTTAGAGTAAAAAGTAGAAAAAGAGGAAAATGGTATGCATGCAAAAATAATAAAAACTTAAAAGTAAGAAACTAAAATAACTAAGTACTCTAAAGACAATCTCTAAAGACATAGTGTGAAAAAGTCTAAAATACGTGACATTATTATGGTACCGGTTTCACATGATATCTGTGTGAGCTGAACCGCTGTGGAGATAATTTACACTTTAGGTTGAAATCAACATATTACTTATCATTATTTAAATTTTTTCTACAGAATTACGTGAAATTTAAAAATAAATTAATTTAAAAAACATTTTAATTCTGACAATCTGAAGTAGAACGCGGTATGTTTTATATGTATAGCAAATGACCCAACAGATTCATCAACAATGTTGCGTAAAGCCAACGTTGGCCCTTGTTAAGCCTCAATCAAAATTGTATTTACTTGTGTACCATTGGAACCATTATAATATAAAAAACCTGGTATCCTTGGGCACGCCAAGTTGAATCAAGAGTACCTAGCTATTATGTTTACTGCGTCCATTCGCTATAGCAAAGCACCAAAGTGCGCATCGGCACGCGTATCTTACGCTCGCTAGTCGAGCATCTACGTAAAATATTTATTTTGTATTACAAATTGTACAATGTTCCTATAACCACCAGAGGAACGAAACATTATTCATACTCTGTATGTGGATGCTAGCGTATTATAGACCCATGGTAGAGACTATGGTACAACTCATGATTATTACAATTCCACAGTGTCAATGCAGACACCAATAAAAGTCTTTACTGTAGTACATACCTAATTACATTGTATAAAGACGTCTCAAAATAACATAATTATGTATTGTAATCACTGCAATTAAATATTAGCTTAAGTACATAATAAAAATACAAGATTATGGTGGTTATGAGTGATAATGCGTCAATTTAAATCCTGTACCTGCTTTTAGATAAAAGAAACAGGTACTGGTATATGTCCTCATACTACTACGGTATACATATAAATACTAAACCTACAGTAGGTACATACTTGTACACAACCCATGGAATATTCAAGTTTATTCTTATTTTTGTTTCCGTGACTTTAATTTTAACAGTTATAGCACGTGCAAACGAAAATAACGTTCTGGCAGATAAGGTGTAAGTGCGATTCCGCCCGACGATAGTCTGACATTCCTTCTGTTCCTGACGCCGTGTCCACTAACGCTATTTATACATTCACAACTATGCTTTGTTCTCTAGGTATCTAGTAATACCTATAGGTACAGTATTTGTCACGTAAAAAGAGCGTTGGATTAAAATATTCTATAATAGTATACCTACAGTACTACGAGTAACTGAGCCCGCGAATTTGTTAGCGCGGAATTTAAAAAAAGTTTATGTTTGCTAAAATAAAAGTAGCCTAACGGCCGAATACTCAAAGGCTACTCAAATATTTAAGTCGCACTTAGCAGTTTGAGACGTCGTGATCTGTAATTTTTGTACGGTGCGTCAAAGTTAAGCAGCTCTCAAATTTGAGTTGTACCGAATACTCGTAGGTACATTCGGCTGTAAGTCACTTCATAGAACATCAGGTATCTGCCAGTGGAAGCCACGGTGGCTAAATACCTATATCATTCTCTGTATATTTATTATTGTTCACAGCGCAATCATCACACAAAATGGAATCTATCCATCGACGATATCCATTAACACAATCAACGCGAAATGTAAAAAGAATGATCTGGAGATGGACGCTTACGACCCCTTTCAAAACAGAAAATTGGAACATCCTAACTCGTAAGTAGAAATACGTTGGCACTTGGGTGAAACCATACATTTATGAATAGTTTCGAGCGCGCGCTCCTCGCGGTGACCAATTATTCAACGAGGATAAAACATAAGAATACGAAATTCGAGTTCAGAGCGTCAACTTCCCCGTGACTCGAGGGACCGGCCTCATAAGTAGATTCTAGATTCGACATCCAGCTGACCATTAAACTATTTACTTTACCCTCGAAGCATTTAGGTAGAGGAGCTAATAGAACTACGATAAAGTTATCGTTAAAATTACTTTTCAGGGACGTCAGGTCGTTCGCGAATCTCCTGAAATCCTCCCTCGGCTCCGGCATTCTCGCCATGCCCGCAGCCTTCAAGAACGCCGGCACAGTAGTCGGCATCTTCGGCACAATCATCCTAGGATACATCTGCACGCACTGCGTTTATTTACTGGTAAACTTCCCTATCTTTCTCTAATAATAGTCCCCCTGACCGAATTTCGGTCACGGTGACAAACCTCAACGGAGACTAGCCAACTACGCAGGAGATATTAGAGTGCACAAGTGTGCGCAAGCACAGGTAGAGTGCACCCTTCCCTTACTCTCATAGTGAGATGGGCAACTCCGACACGACGGAGGAGAGGTCAGGCGCAGGACCGACGGCTTTATGTGCTCTCCAAGACATGAGCAAGTGACATGGTTGAAAAAAAATCTCACATGGAATCTAGAAATTACATAGTCGCATGCTGGGGTTTAAACATGTGACCCTTGTTTCCAAAGCGAGTGTTCTACCAAGTTGGCTATATATCTCTGCTTAACGCTTCTCTAATCTTAAACTAAATAGTACAAAACAAAGTCACTATTCGCGTCTGTTTGTCCGCTTAATTCTCCCAAACTACGCAACGGACTTGGATGCAGTTTTCACTATCATTCAGAGAATTTCTTTATATTACATTCTCATTCGGTTTATAAATAGTAGAGAACAGCCGTGCGAAGACAGGTCGGGTCGCTAGTCTATTTATTATAAGGTCAAAGCTATTTTATTTTTAGAGAACACGTAACATATTTGTTTCGTCTGCTAAACGGAAAATTATTATTACTGGGTGCTAAAGTGCTACATCACTTCCTAGAGAGAAAATATGGCAGTTATTTTGTTGTGAATGTGAAGTTTTAATGAAACAGGAACCGTATAAAATTGTACATCTCCGTTTTCTTGTTTTTATACCTTGTTACTTTCTTGTTTGTTAGCGCACCTTCCTTGAGGAAAGGTCACGACCAAGCCATAGACTGGACTTTGACGCTAGGAAACATATTCACACTTAGCAGCACTATGTCCGTGACGTAAGCAAGTAATGTTGAGTGAGACACTTTGAACTTGACAAAACTAGGCAAACTTAGATATTTGCAAGGACGATACAACCACCTAATCCCTATAGTTAGGGCCGAGTTCGCCAATGGAACATTGGGGTAGTAACCAATTGTTTAATATATTACTAGTAGCAATCGTTTAGTGTTGTCACGGTCCGTTCATAAACTCCTTCAGATTTTTAGAGGTCTTGAAGTAAAAGTATTAGTTATTAATACAATTGTTTTTCAAATTGCAGGTGAAAACTTCGCAAGAAGTATCAAGAGTCTCCAAAGTGCCGTCATTAGGATACGCTGAAACGGTTGAAGCTGTATTTGCAACTGGTCCGCAAAGCTTGAGAAAACTCTCGAGAGCAGCTAGGTAAACAGCCTATTATTATTTTTCTCCATTAGTAGTGAAACTCATACTACCCAATAAGAGGTGGATACTACCCATAGAACAATCAATAGTCAGAAAGGACTATTTGCAGGCTTCCTATCATACATGTCAGAATAACAAGCGGTCTACTCTACTTATTTAAAGTCAAATAAGTTGATCTCGTATTGCAGCTTGGTAGCGCTTTCATCGTAATTTTTCCTGCCTTGTCCTATTATTTGAGTTCAACGGAATCACAAGGATGGTGGAGACATCTCTACCATTCTTGATTTAGTTTCAGATTGGACATCCTTTATTTAATTGACAGCTAATTATAGCTACTTAAGTAAATCGTTCACATCATAAACAGTATTGAATATTGATCATTGTGCAAGGTTGATTTTTATAGTTTCTATGTATGAGGTACTTATGCAGTAGGTACCTACTGTATTCCATATTCAGACTACCTATAAAATATGATTTACAGTAGATGATGTAAATAATACGATACTATAATAGCTATAAGTCTAACATATTTGAATGACATGATTAAATTACTAACAATAAATTAACCAGTATTAAAACAAAACACTATCTACTTGTGTTCTATTTTATTCAGTTTTCTTTTGTTTTCACTTTCCAACGTTCCATCAAATGATTGCAATAAGCTATATAGTAATAACCATAGATATATTTTGGTCGAGCGCGCATGCGCGTAATAACGTTTTCAATATATGATCTTATAAAAAGAAGTTTTTTTATTTGTTTTAAAAGAAGTCAATAACGTAGGTACACGATATAATTATTTTAACTCCTGTAGAGTTCAATACTTTTTATCAGACAACGTTTCTATTAAAGAACGTCTCGCGTGATTGCGAAGTCTTGTTTTATGCTCAAACTTTTCAGGAAAAAATTCAATAATTAAAAAAAAATAAAAAAATATATAACGTCACGACTTTTATCCCCATTCGGGGGTAGTCAGAGGCTTGAGTGGCCATACACCACCACATTGTGGAGGTATTAACCAACTCAAAGCCCACGTTTCACTAGATAGTCAATAATTCTCATTAGCAATAAGCGATTGAATGATTGAAAGTTCAATTTCTCTGTATTGTAAATTCGCTAAATCGTCGGTTAGTTTTTATTTCATTAATCATGATGATGATGATGGTTGTAGAGCCAAGCTGTAGCCAATTGATTTGCTCATTTGGACTGGCTCGAACGGGGTAGTACCACACTCTCACAGAAGATCGGCGTAGCTGCGTTTCGTATGATGAGTGTGAGCGCCGGAGGTTAGATACATAGACATAGGTATCTTCGACTACGAATTATGGACTGACATTTCGTAAGTTGATGGATTGTATCTTTTTTATTGAAACAGAATCCGTGGTACAGACATGTTCATGCACACAAATGCATGTCCCGGGTAGGAATCGAACCTACGACCTGCAGCTTGAGAGTCGCCATCACGCCAACCACGCCAACGGGCCCGTCAATATACCCATACCATGGACCAATTACTCAGGGGACTGGCCCTAAGCAACTCGGCCGAGTGGTCGGACTAGTACTAGTACTAGTACTACGACATAAAACGAAGCGAGTAGTTCAACTATTTACCGGTAGATAGAACAATGAAAATAAAAAAACAATGACCACGTTTTTTTTCATACATATATCTAATTCAAAAACACCTCTTTCTTTAGTCTTTACTCTGTGACCCATACCTAATGGATTTCGTAGTTATGTTATATTTTTATTGCTCATAAATGGTCGAGAGAGGCCTAGTGAAGGTGAAGGCCATTTGAGGCTAACAACATACCTATAAAAAAGTTTGTTAATAAAAACATCAGGAGCCCGATTCACGTAACCAAAACCGTAACGATGTCTCAGCGATATAGTCGTTGATAGACTTTTTGCCCGATTCACGTAACCAAAACCGTAACGATGTCTCAGCGATATAGTCGTTGATAGCCTTTTCGTATTACAAAAAGTCTATCAACGACTATATCGCTGAGACATCGTTACGGTTTTGGTTACGTGAATCGGGCCACAGATGCGTGTAATCTATAGGTAACTGTACGGTCAGCAACGTAAGTCGCTGAACATTCTCAGTTTTTCAAATGCAACTTGCACACTTTAGTTTTGCGTCATATCCATTATTTTTAATGATCGAAACAATATTTAAATAATGTTGCTAATATGCCGATTTGAAAAATTGAGAATGTTCAGAGACTGTACATAGTATAAGTACTTATTAATATTTTACTAACAAGTAACTACCTAGGTACTAATGTCTATATATTTTCGATATTTAGCACTAAAATAAAGATGCAACAATATAAAACAGAAACAAATAAAACAAAAGCTGGCTCCTTTAGAAATTCACGACCGTACGGTTGCACGTTTCAGGAAACATTGCCAGTATGAGCTGAGCTCTGTTTATTTTTGGGAGACATAGTAAAGAGAGTTCAGTCTTACCAAGCCTTAACCTTTACCAAATATGCACTAACCTAACCCATTCTACTCTATTAGATGCAGTTGCCTGCAAATCGATGTTAACACTTCCAACATAAGCTGAGCTCCCTAAATTACGGGTTTTCATAATAAAGAGAGCCCAGCTTATGTTAGAAATGTTACCTTAGACGTGCAGGCCCGTACATTGTACGAAAACGATGATGAAATATGTCGTTATTCTTGTTTCAGGATATTTATAGATTGGGCTATGGCTTTTACCATTCTTGGCGCCTGTGCGGTCTATGTCATCCTACTCGTGGAATCTGTAAAACAGGTACATACCTAGATAGATCATTTTGGCCGTCTGTCAATTACTTTTCTACAATGCTTTGTGGCAATCTTCCGTTAGCACCTAATTAGAACCACAGAATAGAAAATAGTACTTACTACGTAAGAACTCAAGATTTTATTGGTAAAGTTCACACAGGCCCTTGTATTTGACTTTTGTATGGAAAATTATAAATAGACATAGGTAAATGTGAAAGTGTGGCTGATTGTTTATGATGATTATTAGAAATGACTCAGCGTCACGCCCAATCTAACCGGCTGAATAGATTTGAATAAAATGTTGTACAAAGGGAAGTCACATGTCAGGAATAACATTTAGACTAGGTATAGTTCGCGACAGGTCGAGATGACATTCGGGTTATGAGCTTTTTCCAGAATAAAATCCGAATCAAAATTACCAGGACCCGCAACGCAACAGAATAATTTAATTTAATAATTTTGTGGGCGATTTTAATTGTTTATCGGGTCGTGCTAATTTTGATTCGGATTTTATTCTGCAAAAAGCTCATACCCCGACTATTATCCGAACCTGTCGCGGACTATTATAGGTACCCTCGAATGTACGGTTAAATGGTAGATAATATCTTACCAATATCCCAGTAGGCTTACCGGCTTAATCCTCAGTAGGAATGGTAGAATTTCCCATTAGACTTCTATCTGATCTAGGCATAATTATATCCATTTTTATTTGTTTTTCTATTACAGATCGTGGACCACCATTGCGTTGATAATGGTTTGAACGAGACAATGTACTGCTTAATGTTCCTCGTGCCCATACTCCTGTTCACTCAGATCAAGAACCTGAAGTACCTCGCTCCTTTCTCTGGATTTGCCAACATTCTGCTGGTCCTCACATTCCTTATCTGCCTGTACTACATCTGCTCGGATTTCAAGCCGGTGACCGACAGGCCAATGGCGGTCGACATTGGAAAACTACCTCTATTTATCGGGTAAGAATTCACTTATGTAAATTTTTACTTACACTCTTCTAAACACTATCTAAGTCAAATATGGTGTGACAGCCTCAATACTATTCTGCGTGCCATATCACTACAGGCTCATAGGCTTAATCACCGTATGAAAACGCAACAACATAGACTAAGGGGCCGTCCATAAATTACGTGAGGCATTTAGGGGGGAGGGGGGGCTCTCGGCAAATCTCACTTTTTTTTACCGGAAGAATCGGTATAAAATTTCAAGAAAACTGGGTTGATTAAGTAAAAACTGTTTCTCCTCTAAAATATAACTTTTGAAAAATCTCACGTGAGATTAGAGGGGGACGGAGGGGGTCGAGCAAAATCTCACGAAATCTCACCAAGGGGCGAGGGGGGGTCGAAATATCTGAAAAATCACCTCACGTAATTTATGGACCCCCCCTAAGTTATAACTAAACAATATATTGTTACCGACATTGGTAGTCTGATAAAGACTTACTAAGATTTGACTGCCCTTAAATTACACCTTATTACTAAACGGTCCGTCAGTCCTGTGAGTTGAAATTCGGAGAGCAGACGGTATTGGCAATCAGCCAAATCAGTGTGTAGACTGGAAGCCGATCAAAATATAAAAGAAAAGGGGAAAGACTTGGTAGAGTACGAGGATTCAACAGCGAACGCATATTATAAGATACCTCTCTATTTCTTTTTATTTAAGTGTCCGAAGACCCTTGTCTAGGAAAGTCTCTTTGGCCGCCTTATATATGACACCGACCTTCTCTTAAATCTGGCTCATGATGCTGTTCTTGTTCTTCCACTTCCTCGCTATTCTTTTAAGATACCTATATCATGTTCTGTTCACCTAATTAGAATTTCCACCTTCATTCCAGTACAGTTATATTCGCAATGGAAGGCATTGGCGTGGTCCTACCAGTGGAGAACACCATGGCCAAGCCGCAGCACTTCCTGGGCTGTCCTGGGGTGCTCAACATCACTATGACGGTGGTGGTGCTACTGTACATGATCATGGGATTCTTAGGCTATGTTCAATATGGAGATCAGGCATCGGGAAGCATCACTTTAAATTTACCGACTGATGAAATGTGAGTAGACTTTACCTGAATTACTATCTGTCTATTGACATAAATGAAACCCTCGAATTCTCTTGAAGCAGTGTCTTTAAGAGGAGGGTTCGAAATTTGGTTGATTTTCTATTCTACTGTTTCTTTAAGTAAGTATGTGGACTAGGAATCTTATATTTAGATGTATGATTTTTGACTATATTATCTTGAGTATCTTTAAATCCAAATCACGATTTGATGAAATTTTCTCGATAAAAATTTTTTATGAAATGAGCTCTAATTATTTACAATTTTCCTTGCTACCACGATGTTTTTACGATTTAGATCACGAAATTATTTCTAAAACATAGCAAATAATGATATCTAAACTACCCTTCAACCATATTTTAATTCATGAAGTAGTTTTTTTTTAATTCAAGTAAATGTGGTTTGGCGCTTACGTTGTTTATTTCCGAGCGCGCGCACAATATCGCCATCTCACATTTTAAGTACTTGAACTAACCATGTCTCTCTCTAACTTTGTATTGTCAGTGTCCGCTCGGACTTGTTCGACGTCGGACCTGTGAAGGATTTTTTAAAAAATATTACGAAAAAATATTACGGTCGTGCCACATTACAGGTACAGTACAGTATTTACAGTCCGCCGACGCCTATGATAAATAAATAAATATCCTTGGAAATTCTTTTACACATGACTACCTGATCCCAAACTAAGCAGAGCTTGTACTATGGAAACCAGATAACTGATATTACTACATATACTACTTTTTGTTTGTAAATACAAACTAAATATACACTTAATTACACCTAGACTCGGGACATGCGGACATGTTCATGCACACAAATGCATGTCCTGGGCAGGAATCGAACCTACGACCTGCACTGCAGCGTGATTTTCGTTTGCTTATCCTTGTCTTGTGTAATTTCTTTTCATCTCTTGTCATTTTGTGTCATCTCTTGTCATTTTGTGTCATCTCTTGTCATTTCATAGTTATTCGTGGCATTTCTGTAAAAACTCCCTATTTCGCTTACTGTTATATACTTGCAGCATGGTCTTGGGCCGACAGTGGGAATACATTGCTTGTCAAAACAATGGAGTCGCTTTATTGCGTTTGTTGTAGGTATGGATGGGCAAGTAATAAATATATCATACATCAATAAATTATCGTAAAAAATAACATTACAGATATGGATAGGAAAATGTTTGTCCGTCCTATTCAATCTATTATATTATAAACGAAAGTAACTCTGTCTGTTACCTTTTCACGGCTAAACCGCTGAACCAATGTTGATGAATTTTGGTATGGAGATAGACTGGGTCTTGGCGGAGAACATAGGCTACTTTTTAGGGTTCCAAAGGGTGCTAACGGGACCCTATTACTAGGCCTACGCTGTCCGTCTGTCTGTCTGTCCGTCTGTCAGCGCGGGCTGTATCTCACGAACCGTAACAGGTAGAGAGTTGAAATTTTCACTGAATGTGTATTTCTGTTGCCGGTGCAGAACAAATACTAAAAATATAATAACATTTAAAAATAAATATCAAGTCTCAAACTTGATATTTTTGATGTGTTTATTCTACGGTGGTACGGAACCCTTTATGTGCGAGTCCGACGCCTTCAGATCTTATGAATGTTTTCTTGAAATAAATATAGTGTATTTTAAGTAATTAACTGGCCAACCCTCAGGTCCTACCTACCATGTTAGGATCTTTTTCGTTCTAGCGGGTGTAAACCGTGATTTAACGAGTTAATGTGATAATTTTTGTATTTAAATTATTCAATTCAATGTATTTGTTTCAGACATAGTCCAATATTGATTATTAAAATTATTATAATTTCACAATAAATATAAAACAATAAATAAAAGTATTTTTTTTATAATTTTCATGTTTTATCATTAAAATACAATATAATATAACATAAATTAAAATAAAATACAATAAAATAAAAACCTACCCCTAATTAAACAAATACCGTCCGCGTGGGATACTGGCTGCATGTCCTCCCTGTATTCAAGCTGTTCCTGTTGTCAAGCTAATTTTTTGAGCAAGGAAAGAGCCAGCCCTCTTGTCACCTGTGGCGGTAACCAGTCTAAGGGTGATTTTGATAGATAAAAAAATAAAGATAAAAAGATAAACAAAAAATAAATGCATGGTTAAATCAATAAAATTAATAAAAACTGAAAATTAAATTAAAAAAAATATTAAATATGGTAAAAAAAAATATTATGACACCGCTGATGACTTCATGATCGGCATCGAAGTTAAGTACCAAAGTATTCCTTTGCCTACGAAACATGAAAAAGATACTCATATCCGGCAGTCAGTCACTGACACAGAGTATGTACATTTTTACCCGACTACGGTGGGCGGAGGGTTATGATTTTGACCGATATGTATGTATGTTCATCTGCTCCCGTATAACGTCCAAACTATTTTTATCATAATAATTTGACTAATGAGATATCGTTGGACGCGTCTGGATCGTCCGCTGGTTATAGGCTATTATACGATCGAAATATTGTTATACGTATCTATCAGCATATTGTAGGTATCGTTTGTCTTCTTTTGACTTACTTTGTCTTCAGCAATAAAAACAACATAGAAATTAAATTATTTTTTTCAAATACACTCGACATAAAAATCCCATATAAAACGAAAAAAATATATTTGAATATTTTCATCCATTTCATCTATTTTAAAAGGTGCACTGGGACATATTATTTTAATTGTACGAATTAAACAATATTGTTCCTTCAAAAAATAACTATACTATAGTCTACTCCATAGCTGTTCTGTCCTAGCTAAGCGAGAGGGATATATCCTTCGGCAGCTCACGCGACGCTAGCCACACCCCGAAACTAAAATTCATTTTTTTCTTGTATCGTCTTAATAGGCGTTTTTATAATTAATTTTGGTTAAAC
This sequence comes from Drymonia ruficornis, assembly GCA_947859195.1. Classification (NCBI taxonomy): domain Eukaryota; kingdom Metazoa; phylum Arthropoda; class Insecta; order Lepidoptera; family Notodontidae; genus Drymonia; species Drymonia ruficornis. The sequence goes on along the minus strand of OX401910.1, from coordinate 9,364,442 downwards.
AACACATACTGTAATTGCCCTGTACAATGGCCGTTAGAAGAAAAAAAACATAATTAAGTGATAAATTAGCAGATAGCTATTATAATAGTTTGAACGCCTAGTTAATGTTGAACGCAAGTTTTTAACTGTGACTTGCTATGGTTAGGTATATGCAGGTGGCCAAAAATATAGCTTATTAATATACCTTCTAAGTAGGTACCTAAGCACTCGCCATCTCGCCTCTTCGCCTCGCCTCTCTACAGAAACAATTTCAGTTTCTACTAAATCCTTCTTCCAAGGTTTTTACTTATGATGTTTAATTTGGAGCATTGAACAGAGACTTTGTTTACAGTCCTGCAATAACCGCGAAGGTCTTCATAGTGTTCGCCATCTTCTTCACGTACACGCTACAGTTCTACGTGCCCATGGAGATAGTGTGGCGTAACACCAAAGAATACGTGGCGCAGAAGCACCACAACCTCGCTCAGGGTATCATGCGCGCTGTGTTCGCCACGCTTACTGGTAAGATAACTCAGCACGTTTTATTTTTTAAATTGATTAGGTACGCATTCACATGGACAGACGATCTGCAACCTAGCAACGTTAGCGTAATAGGCTCAGTCCCTTTCGCCTCTAGAGAGTGAGATATGCGCTCATTTATTTGACGAGAAGGAAATCTTCGAAAGACGGACCTCTTGTGGGTGAGGCGGGAGGCCTATGTTTGTGGGACCCTTATCTTATCCACTAAAACTTTCCCGGTGGCTGCCTTCAGCACGTTGGAATGACGTTGGCTCGTTTTCCAAACGGAACGCACCGGAGCCCAAATAGTTTATTAGTCTAGGTTTATTTATACTATCTTCCCAATTTTCAGTGGCCGCTGCAGCCACATTGCCTAAACTGGAGCAAGTCATTGGCCTAGAAGGAGCGTTCTTCTACTCCTTCTTAGGCCTCATTGCTCCGTCAATCATGGACCTCATCTTCTGTTGGGAGCGAGACCTCGGCAAATTCAAGTGGATCCTCATTAAGGACGTTATATTGATTGTGTTCGGCAGTTTCGTGCTGCTCGCGGGTGTGACGCAAAGTATTAGAGAAATTCTTAGGACTAGTGGACTACCTGGTGGAAAGTGATAATTTATTAGATATGTAAGGTACGGAATGTATAATGTAAATAAGACTAGACTACTTTTAATAGATACTATATTTTTAAAAAGAATTTTAAGTATGGACCTTTGATACTAATAAAAGTCCTCCTGACCGAATTTCGGCCACGGCGGCCAATCTCAATGTAGACTAGCAGGAGATATTCATAGTGCACGAGTGTGTGCGTAAGCGCAGGTGCACTCTCTCTTCTCTCACTCTGTGTCCAATAGTCAGTCAGGCAGTCCGTCAAAGTTCGATGGGACCGCAATACGACGACCGGGGAGAGGTCAGGCGCAAGACCGACGGCTTTACGTGCTCTTCGAGGCACGGCGATGGAGACGCTCAGTTCAAATTGAAACTAAATAGTCACCCATATTATTATCTGACTGGCCATGCTAAGCGTTGCTCAACCTCCGATCGATTACCGATCAGTGATTAGGTACAACTGGCTATAAGCGCCTCCCTTGGATACTTAGGTATATTTTCTAACCTGGGAGAGCACTAACTACCTACCTAACTATCTACTAGGTAGGTATTATACTTACCTATGTAAAAATGAAGTACCTAAGCAAATTATTTTTATAGATGGGTGAGTACCTACCTACTTGGGTATTATTAATTTAATTGCTTTTATTATTTATAAATACCTACTATAAATAAGTGTATACTATGTAATAAATCAAATTTAAATGTTATTTTAGTTATTTACCTACCTACCTATCTTAACTTCCAGTTTTAAGTTTCCAGTTTAACCTGATATTTTGTCTGATTACCTACCTACCGATATTTACGCAACGCCAAGCCACAGAATAGATAAGGAGTAGCCAAGCTACTAATGGTTAAGCCAGAAACCCACCGCGTGGCCTCTCCGTGCACCGCGGTGGGTTTCCGGCTTTAAGTTGAGGGCTTATATAAGACCATTACACAACTGCCCAATAAATATCTTCCTGTGCTTGACGCAAATGACGCAGCAAAAAATGTTAAATAAATTTCACTTGACACTGGCATAGCCAAAAAGCGACGCCAACAAATAAAGAAAACAAAAAAGTCGCTTTCCATCTGTCAAATGTCAATGTCAAACTCTGACGCAAAACAAGAAAATAGCGCCAAAGTTAAAAAAAAACAACATTCAACATTGAGTTCGGTGAATTTGATATTTGAATTTGATAATACCTAATTGTTTAGCTGTTATCTCAATCATTGCAATAAATATTATCTTATTGATACATAATTAATTGGACAAGCCACTTGTATGGTACTAATACTAAATGAATGTAAAATCTTCACTCGTGAACATGTTTGAATATTACATTTTACTTTAGATTGGTATAACTAGAAATATTGCCTAATCTCTTGGGTTATTTTAGGAACAATAGTCATCTTCGAAAACTGCGAAAGGTAATGGCCACAAATCATAATGTACGACTAAGACTAAAATAAATTCCCAGTCGCCGATCATTACTCTCTCTAGCTAGTCGACATTAATGTGCAAGGCAGGCTAACATTATTGTGCGAGGATAACGTGCCGTTTGTTTTATCGTATAGTATTATAAGTGGTTATTAAAGTGTAAACATGAGTATTAATATTAATTCAAAAATCGTAAGTACAATCATTTTAATCATAGTTTGAGGTTATTTTCTTGGTATTTCTTATCGTACTGATATGTAATCAAACTGATAGAAACCATGTATCGGCAGGTAAGTTTCATTAATGATGAATTCTAGTATTACAACAGTATTACATTGTAACAGTTGTGAGCTGAGGAAACATGGATTCAGAAAGTTTGGTTAGTAGGTACTTATTGTGGTTAGCGGTGCGTGGCGTACCTTCGTCACGTGTTTTTTAATTCAAATACCATACATGGCATTAACTTCGTTCATAACTTCAGGCCATAGTTTTAATCAGTATGTATTTGCAATTCATAAAGATAAGAGGTCAAGGTCCACATAACAATCCCATCTGATTGGTTTAAATGATAATAGCACTTCTCAGTAGGCAAATATTCAGCACAGTAGTCAGCTGTCAAACAAGCAACAAGTTCTTTTCATACAATAGTTTAAAATCAAAAAGCAGATTTTGAGTTTGTGTGTTATTTAACTGTGATCAAAATGGACAATTTAAAAGTGGCAGTGATTGACGTGTTGGAGAACCCATCTGTATGTATTATGGACATTACTTACCCACTGCAATAAAACAAATCTAACATAAATTATTATATTTACCTACTTACTTAACTTTTCATTATCTAGGTATCTTGACTAACTAGAACCTCTATGACCGAATTATATGTATTGATTTTAATCTTGAGATAAATACAGTTATACCTATGTAGGTACCTCCAAATTTTGCACTTAACTACCTTATCAGTTGTCGAGATAACCAAACAACTTTACAATGAGATAATAGTTCATGAAAGTTCCATAAAATACCTATAAAAATTAACATTTTAAGAAACTAAGTTACAGTGAGCCTGTAACTACATTCCATTCATTTCAATATTTTTTTTATTGCCTACTTTAGTGACCTCAAAGGTACACACGCTGACAAAAGTGTTTTTTTCTCAGGTTCTACCTATTGTAGTGGGTGTGGGTTCAGTAGTTGTGTTAGTGACAGTACTCGCCAACTGCCTGTGGGGTAAGAAGAAGAAGAGTTCAAAACTTGTCACATTGGTAGACGCCAATGTTAAGTACTCCCTTCCGCTGATTGAACGTGAAGAGATCAGTCATGATACAAGGAGGTTCCGCTTTGGACTGCCGTCATCTGAACATGTGCTAGGTAAGATATCCTATTTATTTATAGTAGATGTTGTGTAAAGATATCCTTGTTTATGCAGTGATACAAAATATCTACTAGGCCAGCAAATAAACTGGGATAAATCAGGTCAAATCAGAACAGATTGAAATTAAGTAGGTACCTAAAAACTGTTTTTTTATTATGACATGCAATTTATCTACTTATTGACATAGAAGGTAATAAAAAAATACAGGATAATATAATCCATAGCCTTATTACATGTTTTAAAGAACGCTATGTAAAGTCCTTCAAAAAGGTAAAATCCATTAGGGTTTTGAACACATTGAAGTAGGTAATGTTGCGAGTGAGACAAGTAGGTTAAAAACTTTTTAATATGTACCTACTTAATTAACAAGAAACATATACCTACCTCAGACCAACCAATCACAATTAATTTACCTACAAACAAAATTTTCCAAAAGTTCAGAAAATAGATTATCTTTAAATAGCTACCGACTTAAGTGTACTACTAGTACTAAGTACTACTATGCGCTACTTACCAACCTGCCTAAAGTATTAGATAAGTAAGTAGATTCAGTTTCAATGTAACTTCCCAATTGTATACAAGTAACCTTATTAGGTAATATGCGGTCAAAGTAATTTATTGCATGAAATCATAAGGATGACTCCAATATATCCTGTGTGAGTAAGTAAGTGAGTCCTGTAAGGAGAAATACCCATCCTGTGTTCCCAAAAGCGGTAGAAAGTGCAGATTTGTATTGCAGTGCACCCACATTTTGTCAGTTTATTCCACTTTGTGCACCCAGGATAACACCCAAGTGTACAAAGTGGAATAAAAAGTCGCCTTGGATCACCTTGAAATTAAATCACCCAGGTGATCAAAGTGGAAATAATTAAGTGTCCTGTGTTCACCTCGGAAACAAAACACAGTGTATTGCAACTTTCATGATTTTATAAACCATTTGTAAACGTTGCAGGTCTGCCGATCGGTCAGCACATCCATTTGTCCGCTAAAATCGATGATGACCTCGTCATCAGAGCGTACACGCCTGTATCCAGCGACGATGAGAAAGGATATGTCGACCTTGTTATTAAGGTAACTATTACAACCCTAAATACCTAGTTGGTACCCTCCCGCTCGATAAAGTGGACCGACGACATCACACGGGGCTTGAGACGCCGGTGGATGCGAGTGGCGACACCATGATGTGACCTATGTTCAGCAGTGGATGTCTTCCGGCTGTTAGGTATTGGGGTATTTAGGTACTGGTACAAGTTGTGAAAAAAGATACCATTTGGCCCCATGGATTGAGGGTGAGTTACTATAGGAGCTATAGTAACATTAGTAACTATAGAAGCAAACTGAAATGGCCTTTCTTAATGTGATAAATGTGAGCGACAGCATCCGATACTCTTACCAATAAAAAAAAGTCGATGGTAAAAATCCACCAATTCCTAAGAAGCCACTCCACCTATGCGTTGGATGTTGCCTTTGATGTTCAAAGGCTGCATCCAGATATCGCGAAGCGAAGACAGAGCTGAGCAATCCGTTTGACGTCAAAGCACGTGGACATAACGTCATCCGGAGCGAGACAAAGCATTTACCTCGCGCGCATGAAATAGCATCAAAGTCTGAGGAAAGAACATACGATAAAACATTACGAGGTGAAAAAAGCCAACCTGTAGCTGAATGTCTGTCTGACAAGCTCTGTGGGTTCGTTTGGGAAGTTCACGGCGAAAGATTGCCTATTTTATTTTTCTTTGGCTCTTTCCCAAACTACGTCCGTTTTGCTAATGAATTCGATTTTTGGCTGAATACCCATACAATATCAGTTCGTCGGCATTTGTGAAATATTTTATTAATTTTATCTAGCATGTTATTCCGATAACATTTTTACAATTACATTAAATAGGTATTGGGTATCAATCTGCTCTATTATGAAATCAGTATTATCTTTTATAATACCTATAGAGCTGATACGATGTAGGTTTACTATATGATTATATTACAATCATTGATAAGTTCATAGACGGATATATGTAGAATGTATGATTACACCTACTATTTGATTTGTTATTCTATGTAGCAAAGTACTAAGTAATTCAATGTGCAGACCACAGCGCATTGAATTGTCAAACTGGTTCATACTCTACGTACAGAGATGCAATTTTTCCTTCGTTGTTTCAGGTTTACTTCAAAAATGTACACCCTAAGTTCCCGGAAGGTGGCAAATTGTCTCAGTATTTGGATAACATGAAGCTGAATGACACCATCGACGTCCGGGGCCCGTCCGGCAGACTGCAGTACACCGGCAACGGCACCTTCCTCATCAAGAAGATGAGGAAAGACCCGCCCACCAAAGTCGTCGTTAAGAAACTGAATATGATCGCCGGTAAGTCGCTCTAAAGCGTCACCAAATATCAAGAATACCTACCACCGCCTCGACAACTCTAAAATCATTTTGTCTCATGGCAATGTCACTTTCCTAAGGATCGACCTCATACCCGTCATAACGCCTTGTTTTTTTTTGTTGATGGGGAGAGATCTTCGAAAGATGCCCAGACCTCTGTGGGAGAGGTCTGGGGTATGTGGGATTCTTACCCACTAAAACCACCCCGGTGGCCGCCTTCAGCACGTCTGAGCGGCTCCGGGATCTCCAAATGGAACGCACCCTTGCAACCCCATTGACGCCTAGAGTCGGGCGATCGAATTATAAATCCGCGCCTACTGATGATTGGCCAGTAATGAGCAAAATCTGTCAGGGTGTGTGTGTTCTGTGAATCGCGCCCGCGCACCAGATAGAAAAGCTAGAATTGCGAGTGAATAGATATAGGTGTCCCCGGGTATGAGGTTGATGGTCCTGTGAATACTATTTGTAGGCAAAATATTAATTAATGCAGTTTATATTATACACTGGGTTTGTTTTAATAGACCACGTAAGCGTTGCCTTACGTTACTTGCGATATAACGTAAACCATTATCTTTGCTGTCATATCGCGTCATGTTATTTCATGCTACATCAAAGAAAGGAAAACCCCATATTTGCTTTGCATTTCTTTGAAATATAAATGATTATTATAGTAGCATTATTAGTAATTAGGTACTTACAATCAATTTGATTTATATTTGTGTAATAGAATAAACAACTTAATAAGTGCCTTTTGTTTTTTTATATTATTAGAATTAAGCGTCCAAACGAAAATTCAAAGTTCACTACACCGACCTTACATTAATTGGCGGAATTTGCATAAATAAAAATGTTTATTTCCTGTTTTTAATTGAAAAAAAAGTACATATTATTATCATTCTAAAACTCTAGCGATCCCGAATCGAAAACGCAATGCACTCATATTACGAATAGCGAGCGTGCATGCCAATTCTATAATTATTGTGAAGAAGCGTGCACGCACGTCTCAAAACGATAAAATGTTTAGTGCTTTCCTCATGCCCAAATAAAACTAATCACACCAGTGTTCCTTGTAATAGGCAGATGGTTCATATTTCGCTGATTGTAAAAAAACCAAGACCCAATTTTACCATGTGTATCGAACGCAGATAATTGATTTTCTAGGGTATCTGGATGACAACATACCAAGCGATAATCAAGGGCTCTAATCATGTTTGTAGCCAACATCATTATTAATTTAGGTTGGATAGCGTGGTCGTTTGATTTCTCGTGTTAAGGCCATCAAACCAAAATACCTCAGTGAAAGTACAAATAAATTTATGAATTATGAACATATTGTTATGTGTAACAGGTGGCACTGGCATCACGCCAATGCTCCAACTGGTGCGCCACATCTGCAGCGATGCCAACGACCGCACGGAACTGAGACTACTGTTCGCCAACCAGACAGAAGAAGACATCCTGCTGAGAAATGAACTGGACAAGTACCAATCAGAACACCCGGAGCAGTTCAAAGTGTGGTACACTATTGACAGACCTAATGAAGGTAAGTACCTTTTTAATGAGACTAGGCCCGCCACACACTCCCACCACTTTTCTCCTGTTAGCCAGGATCGATAATGGTGTCCAACGATGACGCCAAGGTTTGACTCTTGGCGGTAAGTGCGTGCGTACCTACTATCAGTTTTTAAGTAAAGGCCAAAGGCTCCAACCGACTGATGCGGAAAATTCGCATGATATATCCGCTCACTGCGGATATATCGCATAGACATAATGTCATAACATGAGTGCTCGGGCGAGGACTCACCAATTCACTTCTTCTCTGAGCACATTTTACGGCAACTAGGCACCTCTCAATGCGAAGGGGAATCGGCCCGTAGTGCACCACCCTGACCCACTGTAGGTTGTCGAACTTCGCACCTGTCTTTATAAAAAGTAAGTTCTTCACGACGTTTACCTAATCTTATTATTTTGTTTAGGCTGGAAATACAGTGCGGGCTTCATCAACGACGAAATGATCCGCGACCACATGTTCGCAGCCACGGATGACGTCATCGTACTCATGTGCGGACCGCCGCCCATGATCAACTTCGCGTGTACCCCAGCCTTAGAGAAACTCGGCTTCACGGAGCAGCAACGCTTCGCGTACTAAGTACGTTCCTCATATTTTTTTCTTAGAACAAATTATTATGTTTAGATGGGGTGTTGAAAATAATAGAAGAAATTAGTGATGCTATGGGGTTATTTATCCCGTTAGTTTTCGCATACTAGCTGGTTCTGTTGAATAGCCTCAAACTATGTTAATGAATGTCATAGCACCAGCGGCGGTGGCGCCATCTGAGATTAGCTTTGCCTGTTCTCCATTGTGGGATATTGCACACTAATCAAGTTAAGTGCATCCAATATGGTCCTATATGGTATCTATATGCTTATCATGGTGGATACAAATGACGACTTAACTAAATTTGACACATCTAAAAGTACTTCTGTCTTGTTCATACATCATGCTCATGAGAAGGAAGGCAATACAGTTAGTCTAGTCAAGTTGAGTTGGGTACCAACATAATCAGCACTAATGTTTACTTTTTTTTAATATATACATAAATATAAATACTGTCGCTCTGTCTAGACATAAATCTAAGTTATTTTTATGGGATTACGCTTAAATATTATATTATTCTGTGAAAAGTTTCGCCTGCCTTAGCCTTCGAGTCTTCATTCAGAAACGAGCACAAATGTGTAGCTAATAAAGTAGATATTCCATCCAGTTCAATTATCACAATTTCTTACGTAATACAATTTGTAATTTTAGCAATATTTTAAGCATTCGTTACTTATCTCGTAATACTTACAACCTTTGTAATGTTGGCACTTCATACGGCGGCGTATTATTTTTTGAATTATTCATTGGAACAAACATCAAAATGTTTGGTCAAATAACGCAAATGTTTGTTGGTATAAAAACGCTGTATGAATTGCCAGCATAAAATAATTGTTAAACTACCTATATTTTTTTGGTGTTGCGGAGTTGAAGAGAAATGTGTTTTTATGAAATATTTATTGCTTATTTGTTGGTGTTGTAGTTATACATTTTAAGTGAGATCACAAATGCAGAACATTAAATAAATTATATGCAATGAATTAACTTTCAGTACCTTACACGGTGAATTGTATCAAAACCAACACATTAGTAGTGATAACGCCTATAATTGTTAACGGTAACATTTTATCTAATACGAAAATTCCATAAACGCTAAATTCCGGTTGAGAAAACTCAATTGTTCTAATTATGTCTTTGAGTGCTTTGCGAACTGGACCTGTGGAAAATTTGAAAATCTTTTTACTTAGCCACACTGCCCGAATATTTGACAAAAACATACCCAACTTAGAGCTATATCTCACTAGGACACCAGGGGTGGGTGGCGCAACCAGTCGCAATATGTATAAAGCGATTTGGCGTCTCACTCACTCGACCACCAGTTGCGCTAGCAGGGACGCCGCACGAATCAACACTGCTCGTGCGCCGACGTCATTCATACGTGTTCCATTTTGAAACTGACAACTCTGGTGTTTGCTCTGGTGTTTCTTGCTTGGTAGCTCACGACACCACAGTGGCGCAACCGATGGCGCCAGCGTGGTGTCCTAATGAGATAGGGGCCTTACTGTCTTCGACGTTGTAAGATAATGCGTTTATGCACAACACTTTAGTTTTCTTCACTTCTTGTATGAACCAGCCGTTGAGAATAGCTAACACTGATATTTTTATAAAGTAGAACAGCACCCAAAGACCGATGGGCACCATAGCCAACATGTTCACCATCTGGGAACAATTAAGTCAGCAAGTTTAGAATTATTACAATTTAGTGTAAATCTTCCAAATTCGTACTGATTCATTTCATACCTCCAAAGGTATTCCAACTACCATAGTTTCAATCGCAAAGAACGTCCATATGAAGCCTGTGATCGCTATAATTAACACCTGTAAAAATATATTTTAGGAAATATTACTAGGCCATGAGGAGTTTCTGAATTGTGCTTGTTTTTAAACTTACCGGAAAACTTGCGACTTCAGTGATCATTTTGTGTAATTTCAAAATATCCTTCAGGCATAGAGTGAAATTATTCAAGTTCAAGCCATTGTCATATATCACGAGGCGGTTCTTTTTAATTCCAAAGTTACCATATTTCATGAATACATTATAATGAATAACTTTATTCATAACACATAAACGGATCGTAATATAGTGAATCAAACTCGCAGTTAACACTACATCAAAATAAATTGTTAATAGACCAATTCCCATGAATGCAGTAAGCAATGGGTATTCGACTGTGTTAATAACGTAGACCGCATAACCGCATCCAAACGAAACAATAATCACCAGAGACATGACTACATTTAGATAATAATGCGAATCCTTTGAATATTGAGACCCCTTCAGACGGTGATCGCGATCAACTTTTTGTAATATGAAATACAATTTAACATACGATTCGGCGCACCAAAATCTAGCATGGATAATATTAGCAATATACGCAATGTATTGAATAATAATTGCTGCACTAGATGTACAGAACAGGGTAGTATTATGATTGTAAAATACTTTATAAAAGAATGTTTCGAAGTAACACACTGAGAATGTAACGGCGACTATCCACATGGCAGAGTACAGTTTCTGCCCGACAGTTACGGTTGTCACATCGTTCTCTCTAATATTTACACGAGAAGAACCTAAAATGGTTTGAATTATGTAAATAGGTGAAAAAATAGTCACAAAGCTATCTTTTATAGAAATTTGTTCTCGCGTAACCATTTTGTTAGATATGGCGCGAGCTTCATTCAGTGTTAGGTACCACTACCTACTACGAACAAACTTTAAGGTTATCTGAGCTACGTTTCAACTTGAACCCAGAATGATAAATTATTATGATAAATATCACATTACTAAAATAAGCTCATTATTATTGGTTCTTATGATAATGTAATTTAATTAGATAAATGTAAAAAAATATACGGTGTAATAAAAAGGCTATACTTATGACAGAGGTTCTTATAAAAACTTGTAAAAGTATACAGATTGTATTAGTCTTTTTCTTATGACATTTTGGAACAGCTATAATGCATACATGTGTTATTCTTCAGTTTCCTCTAAAAAAAAATCCTAGGTGACAGTAAGGTCTACCAATACCTCCCCGTCCTGAATCAATTTCTAAAAGCTTTTAGCATTGATTTCTCCCCATGGAGCAATCAGAATCAAACTAAAGGTTTTTATATTCAATATAATTTTAACCAACAGATTTACCAGTCATTTCACAAATCACCTTCATAAGTTGCGGTCTGTTTTCAACATGACCAGAATAAGGAACATGGATTTGCTTTCTGCCGATATATTGGACGAAGAGTTCCTAGCGATATTCCGACCTATATTCTTCTTGCAACGCTTGCTCGGAATACTTGGCGTTGACATAAAATTCAAATTCGTGACTGCACCATCGGTCATGTACCAGTTTTATAGCAGTATAGTCTGGATAACAATTGTCGGGTCTGTGTGTGATTATTTACTGAACTGTGAACCTGCTTTTGATTCGCCGTTCGCTGATACGACTCTTAAAATTGGTGTTATAATGAATGGACTCAGCAGCGCCATAACAATTTGGAGAAACAATTTTTACAACAGAAGAAGTAACAGTCAACTGTTTGTAAAGTTACAAAGAATAGATCGAGAACTTAATTTGAAGAATAATTATAATAAACGACTCTCTAACTGGACTGCCGTAACCTCAGTGAGCCTTTTCATCGTTGTCGTACTTTGGCTTGTAATGTTCAATAATTTGATCATAAAAGTATGTCCAACTGTAACAGCCATTGTATTCGCTAGTATGGGAAACTATATAGAAATTGAATTGGTGTGTACCATTATGTATTTCATTAACATAAAAATAGATAATATCAACACCATTCTACAGAAACACACAAGCCCAAATAAAACACCAAACAATTATTTGGATGTCCGTAACACGATTCGTGCTAGTAACCTTGTAGTAACAAAAAATATGGAAGGTATTCCAGATGCCACAGTTCGTGCTATGTATACAGTTCTGGATGCGTTGTCTGATTTTATAGACATTTACCAATTTCCGGTAAGTATTAGTTAGATTAAGATACCTGCCTATAAAAGTTGTCAAAACCTGCTCGTATTTATTTTCTACATTTTCTCAACAGATGTTTTCCTTCGTCTGCCAAATGTTTGTCTGGAATATGGTAACAGTACAAAATCTGATAGTTTCTATGAAGGAACAGGTAAGTTCCTACAATGCAGATGGCGTTTTGTTACACTTGAGTACTTCGAAGATCGAACAGCAATGTCTTTAGGCGGCCTTATATTACATAAAAAACATAGGTCCGAATTGAGAATCTCCGTTTTTTGAAGTCGGTCGAAAATTATACACTATCGAGATTATGCCCATTCATCTTTTCTAAACTACATGAAATGTTCTAGCACTCGCTACATTCTGAATACAAAATCGATTTCAATTTAATGATCATCGTGATGCCTTCAATAATATCAATGCTATTTGTAAAGCTGTCGCTATGCTTCTTGGCGGAAGGATTGTCGATAAAACTGCAGAAGGCGAGAAAGCTCTGTATCGATATTATGTCTTCGCAAAACGGAGGTAAGTACCTATGTAGACATCGGTTATTCCCAGTTTCTAGTGATAATATTATCGAAAATCGGTAAAAAATATTTTAACCCTCGTGTTGGTTACGAATGACCAATAGCTGTCCCGGGACGATTCGTTAACACGCGTCAGTGGCAAGAATAAGATGCGAGATACCCACTTAACTAGAATGATAACTTTCCATCTAGTCTAACCCTAAACCATTGATATGTTATATAACATGTATGTATACCTACCCTAAAAACTAATAGATTAGTCATTTTTTTCTTATCAGATCATTATATTGTTGCGTGAGGCTCAAAGTTACAATCAACAATAATACAATCAACTTCGATTAGGTATTTAAATTGTTGAGTGTTTTGTTCTTTGGGTACAATCTTTTCACGATGTTAATGTTATAATAGGTGCTGATAAGGTACAACTATTAGTTTGATGAACAGGGCCCACTATTTTGGATTAACTTTCCTTGTCTGTCTATCGCACATCGAAAACCTATTCTGTCAATACTTTTCAATACAATACAACACACAATCCAACACCCATCGCAAAAAGTTTCCTGATCACTTCATATGACTTCGATAAGAAGTGATCATAAACTTTGTGTGACGACCTAGAATACATAGGTATAGGAAATAACACATACTCTTTTATCTTTTTCTTTACAGACAAATCCAGAAAGAACGCTAAGCGTATAATATTACTAGTGGAAAGTAAACGTAGTGTGTCTGTATACAGCATGTATACGTTAGGCGCTAAATTACCAATCCATCTGTTTGGTATCACTGCTAGTTATACCATCGTACTGTTACAGTTCGCTTTACTTTAAATGATCAAGTTTATTCTAGGATTTATAGGGAAAGTTAAGATTTACCCACTCCTTTAGAATAAAGTATATGAAACAAATTGAATATGAAGGTTAATAAAAGGAGCGAATACCTTTCCAAAGACATTTTAGAAGAAAACTTCATAAAAACTTTCAAAATAGTCTACTATTTCCAAACAATTATGGCGTCTACACGCGTTCATATAAAGGACCGATTCGTGACTTCACCTACAGTGTTCCAAAAATGCCACACTGTATTCAACATGTTTCAAGTCGTCACATTAAACATTTATATGATACATAAGTACATTTTTAGTGGTTCTGTTAATAAAACAGTAAACTACATAAGCATATGCGCTGTTGGTTTGCAGTCTGTAACATTTTTGTGCAACGTTATTCACGTGCGATTCTTCAATGGAGAAGCGAATGCACAGTTCTACATCAAACTTCAAAAATTAGACCGTTGTATGAGACTCGACAACAATAAAATCAACATGATTATGTACAGAGTAAACATTTTAACAGTTACAGTTGTATTGGTGATATTCGGTTCGCTACTGACTGTAGCAGCAACCAAAGAGCCTGTAACATTCTTATCATTTGTGGGCATCACATACACCCAAAGTTGTTTCATGTTGGAAATGACTGCTTGCTCCAACTTTTTGATACATTTATTCATACGTGTCCGTTTTATTAATTCCATTATTACAAATCATATAACACCAAAAAAGTTTAGCTATACGTCGTCGAGGATACCAATATTTGCGACGAAAATATTTATGAGAGGCCTAGCGGCGGAAACACACAACTTCGCTTTGAGCGATACGGATGTGTATTTAAAGGAAATATTTGATGGCTTTTTCAAATTACAGAACATTTTTAGATTTCAGGTAAGTGAAATAACTGTATGAGTTCCTACTATTATCTATACTGTCCAGAAGTTGCATCAAAACGTCGAAAAGAGAAAAAAAAAATAGTAACTACTACTCCACCAACCCAACTAGACACTCGGGTATACCTAAATATCAAATGCTAATAAGTCAATGATTCCGCGGTCTATCCACAAAGTAGTGAGCCTGGACACTCCTGTGGCAGTACCTCCCACTACGTGGTAGAAGGACCGCGGAATCATTGACTTATTATCATTTGATATTTATACCCGAGTGTCTAGTTGGCTTGGTGGAGTAGTAGGTAATAGTGCCCTCATTCGCAACAACGGTTATCTTTTAGAATCGAAAAATAAACATAATTTAATAGAAAACGATAAAACAAAAACCCTTTAATCTTTACTTGTACTTATTCTTCTTTATTCAGGTCTTGGTATTTTGTTGCAAACTTGTTTTCTCATGTTTAATAACATTCGAATTTATGCTATATGGACTACAAAATGATGTAAGTAGATATGTATATTTGAGCGTCTATCTGTAAATTCTAATCTCAGAAACTACTGAGCCGATATTGTTAAAGCTGTTCACGGTAAATGCTCATTTACAACCGGGTATCCTACTAATATTATAAATGTGAAAGTGTGTGTGTGTGAATGTTTGTTACCACGTAACCCCATAACTACCGAACCGATTTTGAAAATTCTTTCACCAGTAGAAAGCTACATTATTCCTGAGTGACATAGGCTATCTCGAAGTACCACGCGGGCGGAGCCGCGGGCAACAGCTATATAGTTATAAAAATGCGATAGGTAGGTAGGTCAATTACATTCGTACGATTTTTTCAGACTATTGAAATGATGGAAAGTCTCACCCCAGCGGTTTTTACAGTCATCGACTTAATGATAGCTGTTGTTTTGGGCATCCGGGCCGAGTTGTTCTTTAGAGAAGTAAGGGCAACTAAACTACTGGCAATCACCGTCATGTCCATGTATTATGAAGGTAATTAAGTAAAACAACATGAAATTTATCTGACAATCTACAGGATGATTCTACACATGATTCAGAATATTTAGGGAATATTAATAAACCAATCAATTGACAAAAATGTATTACCCGGGTAAGGTATAACAGTTAACTGGTTTGCTTATTTGCTTACTCGAGCAAGGTTTTTTTATTAATAGATTTTTTTATTTATTTTCCCAAAATGTTCTGAATCATGTGTCATACTTTAAAAGGATGCTCATGATTTTAAATTCACCCTGTATACACGCGTTCCTATATTCGTCTTTGACTGCTACTCTTTTCTTCAGTGATAGCAACTTTAAACGTTTCAATAGCTGTGCCTTTTTCAGGAAAATTAAGGGAAAAAGCAAAGAAAATGTTGAAATTAATCGACGAAACTCCGCCGCGGTTCTCAGTGTACGACATGTGGATGTTGGACGCTAATATCTTGCTTAAAATGTTTGCCCTAGTCACCAGCCTTATTCTCACACAACTACAGTTTGCTTTCCTATAAAATGGCAGGTTATTTAAAACTTTGTTTTTAATTTTAAGTGTATATTATGTATAAAATAAAAATCTTAAAATTGATCTGTAGTCAAATAACAGTCAGATTTTAAATAATACAATAATCTTCTGGGCGTAAAGAGAGGCACTTCTTGCTTATAAACTAGTCAAATACAACTGTACATAAAATTGGACGGAATTGTCATAATATCACTATCACCTTAAAACTATTCATAAAGCTCTTACAATTAGTACGAACTACTAATTGGAATGTGTTGTTTAGCCTTGCTTTAAAATGGTTTTTACAAATAGTGTATACCATAATATGATCATTTACAAAGGGTAATCAAAGCCTGTCAATTTCAGCTTACAATTTAAATTAGACCTATTTCTAGTATCACTACCAAGATTTCTACAGCTGCCTGGAATGATTCTTATGACATAATAAGTATTACTAAATGCGTAATCAGATCTGAGTGCCCTCATTGCTACTTATTGCTAATCTATTTGTCAGATCATACCTAATACTACACGACCAACCCAATAAGGCACTCGGGTAAATGCGACTTCCTCACCGACAGGTGCCTAGTTGACTTAGTGGAGTAGTATTTGTACTTGTCTTAGGTAGGTACCCATTGATATAAGATTGCTACCACATCAATACTACTACACCAAGCCAACTAGGCACCTGTCAGCGGGAAAGCCGCATTCACCCGAGTGCCTAGTTTGCTTGGTGGAGTGGTAATTAAAAAATAATAATAATAATAAAATTGCTCATCGCCATGACACTGCAGTCTTCAGAATAATGCTCTGGTGATCAATAGAGCAACACAGGATGGGATTAGTAACGTCATTGTTGATATACCAGACGCGCCGTTACATCTATGATCGAGGAAGCAGAAACACCATGTTGTTTCGTCATACCAGTCCCTGAAAATGAACAATGATATTTTTAATACACCATCACGCCTGTATTCCCTAAAGGGGTATGCAGAGACAAACGTGTATCAGTGGTGGATTTGATGATTTGATACACTGGCTGCCCTAGTCTTTTTTATATGGGACTAGGCCTATCACACTCTCCCACCACTGTTACTCCTGTAATAAGCCAGGATCGACAATGGTGTCCGACGATGACGCGGTTTGACCCTCGACGAGTCCCGGGGAAAAGTTGTCTTGGAACCCGTTGAATTTAATGAATAGAAAGTATAGGAGTTGGACTGCTATAAAAATTGTACTTATTTATCTTATTTTTAATACACCATCACACTTGTTAATTCCCTAAAGCGTACAGAGTGTTTATCAGTGGTGGCAGTGATCATTGATTTTTGTGTATAAATTTAACTTTTAAGGCTGGTATCCATAGTGATACCCAGGTTTTGGTTTAGGGGGTCGAATCAGTGCTTTGGGCCTAAGGCAGGGAGATGTCAATTCAATATCGGCTAGTATTTATCCCCTCTATAGCTCTCCCACACTGTCAGGTCCTGACCAAGTTGGTACTTCTGCTTGTAATAAATAAATAAATGAAGGTGATATTTACCTCTTAACATCCAATTCTTTGATGCTATTATTAACATAATGAGCCAGGTTCAAGTCTTTAGCAGCCGGCCTGCATCCCTCATATGTGTCGGCTGGTATATCTGTCCGGAATGCTTTAAAGTTGCTCAGACAATCTCTTGTGATTACTTTTTCAGCTGAAAGTTTAATGAACACAAGGAATCAATAGAAAGGAAACATCTGACCTCCATGCACCAGATGCTAAATTATACTAATGGTCTTGACTGTTATTACAAATAATAAGTATATAAATATTGCCAAACTATCGCACCCACTGTATGGTTCCAATCTAAGCAAAGCTTGTACTATGGCTACCAGACAATGAGATAAGGGTGATCCTAGTGATACCCAGATTTGGGCATATTACGAAAAGGCTGTTTCCATAAGTTCGGAATCAAACCTGCAACCACCCCATGCTGTTAACCAAGCTATGCTCGAACCAAGTGAAGTGGTATAAATTCAACAATTACCTCCTCTTCTCTCAATCAGCTTGACACAGGTGTCTTCATTATCTGGACAGGGGCTACCAAGATAGCCAACACCACGCCAATTGAACGGCTCCATACAGCCAGGAGTTGCAGCATTACATTGGTAACACCATAGAGCTAAACCTGTTAAAAAAGTAATTGTGTTGCCATCCTCATCATAGTTGTATGATAGAGAAATAAATATATTTAAATGTGTCTACTTCAGATGTGATTTGACAACAGAACTGCCATTATTGTTGTGTTAATAAACCACAACTGTTATGTCTATTATTTGTTCCCTCCATCAGATTGATTGTGTAGTTAAAACTGGAAGCTGACCCCTCATAATCGTATAAAACTAGAAACAAGCAAGGGCGCATTTAAAGGGGAGCTGTGAAATCATTAAATAGGTACTTTCGAGTCTGCTGCACTCAAGACTCTCATTTGTATAAGTAACATATGATTATTTGATTGCATTTATTCCAGTACCTAAGAATTGTTATTGAATCCTACTAATATTATAATTGCGAAAGTGTGTGTGAATGTTTGTTACCACGTATCTCCATAACTACTAAACCGATTTTAATTAAATTTGAAGCGTAGATAGTGTAGGCTCTGGAATAAGACATAGGCTAATCCAATATCTACGCGGGCGATGCCGCGGGGCACAGCTAGATAAAGATCATTATCGGTTTCCTGCATTGTTCATCAGGTTGCGCCTGGAGCCCCACAAAGAAGACTGGACATTCATACGTGCATTTTATTACCATGTATATGTATGGTAAAGGCGAATTGTTAAATCACAGTAACTGTATGGAACAATAACACTCCACAATAGCGCGGCATCATCTTACAAAGTATTCAAAAATGTGCAACCACACCCTACAGTTAATTCAATTTCATTCGTAACTGTACTTACTTTCACGGAGTATAGAAAATAGTATCACTGATAGGATATGATAATTCATTTTGAAAAATATTGTTATTATCGTTGAAAAGTTAACAAAGTTTGAGAAAACACCACACCCCGCTTCGAATAACAGCGGTTCTGGGGTTGCCAAGTCTTATTTTCCTTTTACCAGAAAATTACCCTAGATTTTGCATTACTTTGACAAAATACCCAAAATCCCCCAGTTTGACAAAAAATATCCAAATGTTCAAAACGTTGACTGCTGAATACTCTCTTCTTTCAATTCCAAAATCAGATGAAGTTTTCTTTTTTCGTACAGACTAATTGAAATATAAGGCGTGCATAATATTAAAATTAAGTACCCACATTCGCTAATCGGAGAATTAATGCATGTACAAAGATGCGAGCGGAGCTAGTGCAACATTTTTACTAACGCTTCCATGCATTAGTTATAGGTATTTATTATTTTCTTCCTCAAAAATGAAGGCGAGAGAGTAGTAAACTCGATAATATATCGAGAGAGTGAGATCGCGGTTCGTTTATTACCAAAAAAAACTGCTCAAATAATCTATATAAACAGTATAAGTATACAGTTACTAATCACGGATGTATAAAGAAGGATCTATTACTTGAGTTTTTGGTTAAGAAGAAATTCTACTTTATTCTCCTGTTTTAAGGTCTATTATACCTTGACAATTCTTTAGACAGAAAAACGAGCCGAGCGAGAGGCTCCAGTTGGGAACATGTCCCTCTCACTCCGAGTTGCCATGCCAAAATAATATAACTATAATATTATTTTGGCATGGCAACTCGGAGTGAGAGGGACACGGTCCGGGCTTTTTGGCGGGAAGTGGAAAAGTCATGTTGTCATTTTTGTTTTAATTTCCAAAACTTGTGTTTTCGTGTATTATAGTGTGTAATATTGGTGGAATATTAACCATTATATGGTCATAAATGTGCGTGAGTGTGGGCAATTGGAACAAAAGTGATGAAACATGATTTTCGGCTTCTCACAAGAAGTCTAGTAATTTGTCAGTAAAGTATCCGCCACTTTACTGATAGGGTTTGGGGGGGTAGAAATAAGGTAGTTATAAGTAGTGTCCGACCGAAACAGGATTTTCTGCCGAAACCGAAACCGAAACCGAATCTTCGGCATCTGTTTTAGGTTCGGCCGAAACCGAAACCGAAACCGAACCTTTTTCAGACAAGTTAAAAAATCTTTTGTTTACTGAAATTTGGCTTATTTCATACCCTTATATTGACAGTTAGAAATGTTAGAATGTGTTAAATGAAATAAAAAACAATAATTGAAGTATGTGAAAATATAATTATTAATAATAATATTATTATTATTTTATTTTATTTTCATATTACTGCTCTGATTAAAATAAACACATAATAAAAATCATGTTTTACTTCTTGGAACAAAAATTTGTCAATAATCAACACTTACTTACATTATAAAAAAGGACCTCATTAATGGAGTATTTCGATTTAGTTTATAGTCACAACATGTTTAAGACTACATTTTACATTAATTGAGATCATTTTAATTGTAGTTGGTAATTTAGGGTTTTTGTGGGATTTTCATATTTTTTTATAATTTAGGTTGGCAGTCGTAATTGTAATATATTAAACCCCCGTTTTCATTTTCTACTTAAGTAGATAGGTATGTCACGTTCAGATCGATTCTCAAAAATATACGGACAACAGAAAATTATTTTACAAATAAAAAATGATGTATCTCAAGGTCACACACAGGTAAATCATAGCTGGTAGTTGTTTGGGTAATTTAAAACTTCATCCAACAACAATAACCTAAAATAAATGTACCGTAACATAAGTAATAAATAAATTATGAATGTGTGAATCAAATATAATATAACCTCTTTCTTTTACATACTTAATTCTCATCATTCATAAATCCGAGTGAATAACTCAACGGAAAGAACTTCAATGCCAAAAAAGGCAAAAGGCCAAAAATACGAGAAATAACACTAAACTCACAAAACAATGCGCGATGGCGGATGCAACGCGAGACACGAACTCTCCCGAAATCAACCGTGACGCGCGATAATTCACGAACGCAGAGTTTCGGCGCGGCCGAAAGGTTCGGTGGGTTTTCAGCCGAAACCGAAACTGGTGCCGAAACTAGATTTTCGAGCCGAAACTGGCCGAAACCGAAACCGAAACCGAATCTTCGGTCGGACACTAGTTATAAGGTAGATTTAAGGTAGTTATAAGGTAGAATTAAGAAAAAAAATGTAATAAAAGTATACTGATGTTAGGCTCCAAAGGGCTAGTTCCCAGGGGCCGTAAAACTAATCTTATAAAAAACAAAAGGGACACGGTCCCAACTGGGGCCTCTCGCTCGGCTCGTTTTTTGTGCAGTAGTGAACAATCCAGTATGTATTTACGTTCGTGTTACTAATACAGTAGCGAAAGTTACCTATTTTATTCTAAAAATGTTAAATATACCCAAAGGCATCTCATACCCTAAAGCATATTTTAACTTAAGTCTAGGGTAAATTACCTTAAGTTGGCAGCCCTGTGTATGACGGTCTTGTCTTGGTTTGTGATTTTTGACACTGCCTGTCTCTTTGACTTTTTAATGACGTTTTGTTTTTTTTAAGCGCATTTCTACATTTAGCCAATGTTAATATTTAATTTTGAATGACTTTCACAACACGTAAGACAATTTAAATGTGAGGTTGTAGAAAAAACCCTCACCCTAGTTATTAGCAAATAACGGTTTATGATTTTTGACTCAGTTTATTTAAAATAAGTAATAGGTAGGTATAGGTACTATGTTACATAGAGGTAGGTTCCTAACTAACCTGCAATTTTAGCTGTTGTTTTCAATCAAAGTTATCTTCATCATCAGCTTCTGGTTTCGAAGATCCAAAAATAGCCTCCTTGAGCAATATTAAATCATCTGGATTTAAGTCAATACATATTGTTCCTACTGCATCATCGATACCAATCGTGCCATCATTAGTCATGTCCACCTCCTTTATCAAATTATCCAGATGTCTTTGTGGCATTTTGTGACCATTTTTAGCTAGAACTTCTCTCAAGTATTCACGATCTACCAGCCCTGTTTTGTCTGGATCGAATACTTGAAAAGCTGCTCTTATTTCCTCGTCTACCGGATAGTCTCTTTGTCGTATTTTAACGATTTTTAGGAATTGCTCGTAAGTGATATGACCTTCTGGGTGTGGTGGTCTGACACAAAATTCTATCAGTTCTTGGAATTGCTCAGGCGTATATGTCATTAGAAGGAGAGCCTTAAGCATATAAATCAATTCCTTTTCTGTGATGTAGTCGTCGATGTCGGTGTACGCTGGTGTATAATTTTGATAGAGCTCCCAAAGTTGTTCTACTTCTGCTAATTGGTCAGGTCTCAATTCATACGGTTCCCTCATAGCCTCCTTAGAATCGGTCAAATCAAGAGGTGCGCTAGGGTCGGGTGGTGGTTCTTCTACATAAGCCTGTTCTTCCTCTACATTTTCTTCTTCTGCGGCTTTTACTTCTTCTTTTTGCTCTGCTTCTTCGCCTTCAACCTGCTCACCTTCAAGTTCCTCACCCATCAATTCTTCACCTTCACCTAATACTTTTTCCTCACCTTCTACATGTTCCCCTTCAACATGTTCGCCCTCTAATTCTTCCCCTTCGACATGTTCACCCTCTAAATATTCTCCCTCCACGTGTTCTCCTTCTATGTATTCTCCTCCCACGTGTTCACCTTCAAGTTCTTCGCCCTCAACCTTTTGTTCTTGATCATTTTCTGTCCCTTCGATGCCAGGTTCCATTCCCTCTATATATCCTTCCTCTTCTTTTCCCTCGGTGCCCGCCTCCAGGATGTCTCCAGCTCCAACATCGGGTGTTTCATTACTTTCCTCCATTATGTTATGTTAAACTGTTATAATCACTAGAATTTTGAATTTAATCTTGTAGGTATTATTACACTAAGAAATTATCGCCGCATCTAGGTTTACTCAGTTTTGTTCTGAGTATAACCATTAGATTATCAGTTATTTTGTCATACAGACTGAGACTTTCAAATGATATAGTATCTAACATACCTATAAATTCTGTAAACAATCCATTTCGAACATTATCTATAAAATTCAACATTGATTTATTTTATAAATAAATATTTTTTATAAAATATCGTAAAATGTACCTATTGGTATATTGGTTGTCATCTTGACACAAGTAGGTACTTATGCAAGTCAAACTGAAGTGCTCAAGGTTTATCTTTGGCCCTAAGCAAAGAGAATAATACATAATTTAGTACTAAAAGAGAATCATTGAAAAGAAACTGGGCTCGGGGCAGTCAGTGACAAATTACTACCTACCTATCGCCGACTTCCTTTACTTACCTACATTAAACCGAAGTCAGTGAGTAAACCGGCCCTTAGTTCAAAATTCATATTGCCTAAAAACATATTTTTTTTAAATAAAAATGCCTAACATCCTGTCATGCAGACCCTACCCACCCATGTTCGTCAAAGGAAGGAAGTAGAAAATACCTTAGCAAGTTCTAAGTTCAACGGTCAAACATAAGCACCTACCTAGTAGAGGGCTAGTATCTACCTACTTAGTAAGCCTACAGTAGCATAGAATCCTGCCTCCCACGGCCTTTGCTTTCATCGCATCACGTGCCTTGCTTCCCCAGGAGAAAGACCGGCTGTTGGTGAATGGTTGGTTGTCGGCGTGCGTTCGCAGTGTTTATGTGCAGATGTAGAAGTTTTAGCTCGACGTGCGGTAACGTCGCACACGCTTGGTCGTAATATTTTGGCGGGAATCGTATGCATACGTTCGAAATTTAAATACCAGTGCCTGTTCAAGTTATTAAAAAGTTTCATACACCATCTCCAAAAAATGGTAAGTCGTGTTATGCTATGATTATTTTTATTATTAGCAAATAAATAAACTTAAAAAAAAAAACATTTTATACCTAATAGTGGCCACTATGTAGTTTTAAATATTTTATAATCAACATATAAAATAGACTAAACTAAAAAAAACGCCAAGATAGGTACCTACTAAAATTATTTAAAATTCCCTTCAGCCAGTTACGCCGGTTAGGGGAACTAAAGTCAAGGAAGTAATTAATTACCGCACTGAATATAAAATTCAAACCTAATATAAAACTGAAAATAAAGTATTAATGATGCCTTCGGTTTTCGTATTTTATTTCAGTTTATCTATCCCTCGTAAGTTTTTTTGAGCAGATTTCTTGCTTTCGTTGACGGGAGGGTTTTTGTTGAAAAAAAAAATGAAATGTAACGTCACGACTTTTATCCCCATTCGGGGGAAGTCAAAGGCTTGAGTGGCCATACACCACCACTTTGTGGAGGTATTAACCAACTCAAAGCCCACGTGTCACCAGATAGTCAGAACCCAACGTGACAGGTGGTGAACCTTGTCGCCGTGTATATGTCGCCACAGGAACTGACTATTACCTAATCCCGAGGAATAGGTAGGTTTCTTCGCGATTTTTTCCCTCACCGTCAGCGAACTGTAAATTATGCAAATAGATGAAAATTCATCTATTTTTGTTGACGGGGAAGAAATATGTTGCATTTTTACCAACCAAACCCCTCCCCGGTGGACGCCTTCAGCACGTCTCCATTACTTGCAGAACCATAATGCTTTTAGGGTTCCGTTAATAATTTATCTTGATACCGCGCCGCGAGTCAATAGGTAATTAGCTTAGGTAATGTTTGTCACGCACTAACTAATTTAATAACCAGGTTTCACAACCTAAATCTGCATACACCGTGAATTTATTTTTAGGTTAGATACCCACTTAGGTAGGTATTAATAAAGTGCACTTCCGAAATGCATCAGAGGTGTAAACTTCGAAACCAAAGGGGGAACAAACTCCATGCAAATGCCATACTCAATAGTTGGCAAAATTTTCAACTAAGTAGGTAGGTACGAGAGTATGACTCTAGATCCAGTGATGAAATTGATTAAATTGATAAATACTTACTTAATTATGAAATAAACCTGTGTCTGTTCGGTAAGCAAAATAAAATCCTAATATCCCAACTAACGAATTACAACGAAGCTTCTAAGATAAAAAAGAAAAGTGGGCATGCAATTTGAAAAACTGAGATTGTTCAGTGACTTATGTCGTTGACTGTGAATTACTAGGTAGATAGGTATCATAACTTACAAGCGTTGCTTAGTTTGGGACCATATACCTAGTTGGTGTATTAGTCTGGCAATATTTATTTATTTACTACCACGACCATTATCCTGACATTCTCATGATTTAAATGCGTACATACCTAATATGAAAAGACTTTTCTCTACTTAATTAGATACCTACTTCAAGTTCAATGAACTATCCAACGTTGTTAGTGAAGATTTAAAGTCATAGTCCATAATAGTACCAGTAAAAGTACTCCTTAGAACACCTAATGCCTTTCAAACGATGACTGTAGCTTGCATTATCCGCATACCACGTAGAAAGGGAGCGTCAAGTGCGAATTACAAGTTTAGGTACCTACCTACTATGAAGTTCTCCGTTCACAAAAGTCGGTAGCGTCTACCTAAAATATGTTCACTGTGAATTGTTCCTTTGCTACTTCCTTCCAATCTTAATCGAAGGTGTCTAATTTATCGCTTGTTAGTAGTGAGAGTGACCGTGGGACAAATTTAATAAGGTTAGTAAGAAAAATAAAAAACGTAGGTAGTTAAATTTTGGCGTAACTACAATAAATTTCCAAAGACACTAGCGAACGTGATCGTAACCGTGCGTTTCCACTGCACTAAAACATGTTGACATAACATACTGTTGTCTCTGTTTTTTTACTGTCATTTAATAGGTAAAGACAACAATATGTTGGTCGTCATGTTTTAGTGCAGTGGAAACGCACGGTTATACGCATATTTATGTCAAATCTATGCAAGTGCCTAATGTGATGAAGAAGAGTAACTATAAGTAACAGGATATACAGGGAATAAACGAAGCTGTAGTATAGGTAGGTGTTAATAGTGATTAGACTTACCTAAATACAGCTAATAAACTTACGTCGTGATTATATTATGGTTTTTGCCTGCTTACTCAATACTTTCCAATATAAACTGAGCTCCCTTCATTTCAGGTGGGAATAATATAGAGAGCTCAGCTTATCTTGGAAATGTTACCATAGACGTTTGCTAAGGCAATGTTTTAGTGGCTCCTCTAAATAGATAGATATTAATATTTTATATTGGCAATTTTATTTTAGGTCGTAAGTAGGTAAAAATTGTTACCATCTGGTACCTATCGGATAGGTGCTTATAGATTTTTATCTGGATCCTGCTAGGTATGTGTAAATGTATAATTTCTGAATCACCAAATCCTATATTGATTTCAATAATTTTAAATTGGCATTTAGAAAAACGTTTCCTGTGGAGTTGTGGACACCAAAAGGATATGATTTAAATTATCTACCTACTTAGATACACAGTAATAAATCTTTATAGGAGCATTAGTCACGAAGGTTGTATGTTGTATCTACATTTATATAAAGTGTCTGCCTACACTACTACCTATCTGCTACCTAAGAATACAGAATTCTTCCCATCGTAAAATATCGTATAGTAAAAAACCTTTTTTATCAGAGTTGTAGAAGATTTCATGTTATTGCCTGTATCTTTACTTCCTATTCGTTCCTGTTTTTCTCATGGATTTTTTGTATTTATCTTTAACTTAGTGTATTCTGTGTCTAAAATCTAAATATCGATATTTTTGTGTGTGTATTACACTACTACTAACGACTCAAATGTTTAAATCGCTCTCAAGCTCGAGCTCTCACAATTGAGTTGCTTTTGAGTACTTATTCCTTTAGTATAGGTACTATAAATGTGTGATGGTTTATCATATAAATTGCCTATATAGGTACCTATTAGCATTTTATTAGTAAACATTGGGTCAATCGTAAGATTAATCTTGTATTTATCTTCCCCTTCACGAACTCTCGGCTCAAAAACAACGCTAATTGGATCGCAAACATAATGTACTAACATATCGATAGGTGTGGATCGTGGCCAATATACAAAACATAGATATGCCATTAAAATTACAAGGTGCTTTGGTGGTAGGCACGCCAATGCCACCGTAGATTGACTCAAAAATAAATGAAGCAGGAAACTTGTGTAAATATAACTTATAGATAGGTAATTTGTTTGAAAACGATACCTGATACCTACTCGTAAAATATTTGGCACTTCGTCTGGCACCCATAGCTGCCGTAGGTAGGTATAGTACGTATTAGAGTACCAGTATGTATGTAGTATAACGTATGTAACATGACACAATATACAGAATACCAGAGATTTCCAACCAATAAACCAAAAGTTAGTTTTGATAAAAATAGATAAGTAAACACTAAATCAATGATTCATTGAAGGAAAAAATATTATGCTAATTACTTATTTTATTCATTATTGGTTAGTAATTTATAAGTTAGTGTAAATGGACCTATTGTATAGATAAGTGAACATTATGTACACCAGTTAATCACGATATACCCACCTAGATTACTAGTTTTTACATAAGGTCCTCAGTTTTCTGTAAGTATTAGGTACCTACTCTGATTTCGGCATTATTAAATTCGGAATAGTATATCCAACCGATAAATAAATCACGAACTTGCCTAATTATCAAATAAATACTATGTACTTTGAATCAATTAAAAATAATAGCTCTAGAAATCGGAATTGCTCTACAAACGATGATATCTTCAATTGCGCGCGTGATCCTAATAAAGTTTATTATACCATTTATATCTCATTATTCCTCTACAATTTGAAATATGCCTAATTGCGATATGGTATCATTACCTATTTAAATTGAACCAGTTCATGAATCTTCTGAGTTGTTTCAAGGTATTATTTTAAGACCTGCGAGAGATTGATTAGGTATCTCTACAGATATTTTTATGCCACTAACTTCCTTAATTACTGTGGGTTAGGTAGGTATATAGTCTAACAAATCTCTTTAGTTGCGATCATAATTGTTTAGCAATATCTTTCGAATTAGCTATTATCTATAGGTATTTATTATGTTATCTATAGGTAGGTACTATTATATTTAAATGGTTTTTTTTTATTTGGTCAAGGTCCGCCACACACTCCGACCACTGTTCCTTTTGTAAGCCAGGGTCGATAATAGTGTCCAGGATGACGCCAAGGTTTGAACCTCGACGAGTCCCGTAGAAAACCTAAGTTGTCTTGAAACCCGCACGAATTTAATCAAAAGCAAGGATAGAAGGAGTTCGAAGAAGTTAATGGTTATTATGGTTGTATAACGTAAATGTATTATAATATCGTATTATCTACAGAGTTGTTATTTATTTCATTTGCGATAAACACCATTTTCAGTAAAGCTAAATTACCTATAGACAACCTACGCTAATACCTTGCCTGAACCAAATAGAGTGGATCTAATTGGTAATTTTTTACCGTAATTATTTCGAATGTCTAGCCAACTAATTGTGTATCGATATTCAAATTGCACCCATGAGGTAATACAGCCCCCGACGACGTGACCTGACCATGACTGTGCATCGTAAATGTAACAACAGCAATTACTGATGTAACTGCCGAATTCCAACCGCACGCACTTCGTGATGGTCCTTGAGATCATAAAGTATTTTAAACCATCCCAATCGGCTAACCTTGTCACCTCTATTACGTTTATCGATGATCTAGGCATCTGTATCGATGATAAGTAATCGATACTAGTTTTTGAATCACGATGTTGATTAGTTTATCTAACCGATTCGATTCGTATCGATTAGGAACAATATCCGCAGCTGCTGGGTTACAAATCGTATCGAATCGCATTATTTGATTTGGAGTGAGATCGTAATTTCCTGTGTGTGAGGACTTTGTGGTGATTCGATCATAACTTCAATAACAATGGGTTCGATAAAAGTGAATTAGGCACATTACACGTTTAAGTTCATTTCGGCCTCAGTTTAAATAATTAATACTATAGGTACATAGATTACATTTTGGTTTCCGCGAGGGTACTGCAACTAGATGACTGCGTGCCGCTTGTTGGCTGGCATGCGATAAAATATGGGATCTGATACCTACTTAGCCAAATTCAGTTCATCTGACAGCAATCAATGTATGAACCTGACGTGCCGCGACGATAATGAGTTACCGCATTCTTTGGAATGATTTTTATTAGTAGGGCGGTATCTAGTAAAAGCGCGCGCGTGAAACTTTTATAAATCTATACCCGTTATCTATGTTATGGTGGTTATTGTATAGGTAGGTACCTATTATCAATGTTCTCGTTGCATCGATGCATGTTATCCGACGAAACGTACGATTTAGAACAGGATCAACGACGGTGTGAAGGTCGCTTCGTTTGTGCAATAAATCGAACCGCATCTGGCAATATAGTTCCCATTGTGGGTCTGTGACGTGGCTCACGAACTGCTATTGCTCCACTTCCTCGGGTATATTAACCACTAAAAGATGCAGACGCTTTTACGAGGTCCCTTTTAGTGCAATAGACCTTCTCTTTTAGTTATAGCCTTAATTTGAAGCTACACCCACATCTAGGTGAAGGTGTCGTTCAGTGCGTTGCGATGAGGCGTAACAAATGCATATTTATTATTATTTTTATTTCTGATCTTCTTTTGCAAATTCTTTTTAAAGCTGGGTGATAAGTATTAATTTTAACTGACAGTTAATTTTCACGAATAATTAGGTAATCGTCGAATACACACAGAACTCAAATTTGAGACCATACGAAAGAATAGGGACAACGACTTCTCAAACGTAGGTAGTAGAGTTCAGCCGTAAAGATTCAGCCGTAGAGATTAATATTCAACGGTATAACGGCCGAATACTCGTACGCAACTTAAATTTGAGAGCTGCTTAACTTTGACGCGCTATACAAAAAAATGACAGATAACGACGTCTCAAACTGCTAAGTGGGACTTAAATATTTAAGTAGCCTTTGAGTATTCGGCCGTAAGGTTCATATTTTTGCCCTAAAATAAATTAAAACGAAATTGTATATCCCAAAAAATCTTCGTCTCGTACCTATTCGCAGAATCAAGGTAAACCTTTATTTTCTGAGGCGACTGTCTTGCACCTCGTCACTATTTTGAAACATCCAAATGCAGTGGTCTAGACTGATCACATGTCGCATCACTAATGCAATAGAGAGGCACGGGATTGCATCGGACGAGAGGCAATCACAATAAAACTGCACATGTATTGTTACGATTAAATATAGTGCTTAACTAAAGTAATTCGACTATCTTAGCTCGTCATTAAGCAAGATGATTTCTACAACATTCAGAGCTGCCATACCGGATATGGAAACCGACCGCAATTTGCCTCAGGTGGAACCCAAAAGGTCGAACCCAAAACCACCCGATGCAGTCAGCCGAGCGACCTGCTCAAACCACTACGCCAAGCGGTCGTCAGACAGACATTCAAATAGGTAGGTATAATAGCTTACTACATGTGTTGTTTTTTTTTTTTTTTTTCAAAAATATATTCAGTAGGCTGACCCAGCTCAAGATTGTCCAAGTAACTCCTAGAGACATAGCAAAGTAAAAGCAGATGGGCTACGCTTTCTCAGGGTCGTCAATTAAATGTACTTAGTTCCTGCCTATTTACATTGCCCACGTGCATCGGACAGTAGACGTTAACAGTTACTTTCGCCTTCAACGAGCATCCACACTGAATAGATGTATCCATATGGCGCGCATGCCTCACCCGAACACTCATATTATGACATTATGTCTATGCGTTCCGACGTCAAAACTGAGTGCTCGCGCGAGGCATGCGCTCGATGAAGACGCAGCCAATGGGTAATCACACGGAACTAACCGCGCACTTGCCAGTTTATTGGCGTTTCATTGGTGACACATGGAAAGGAATACTATGAGTCATCAGGGCCTCGAGACTTTGACCAATTGTTCATTGCAAAACCACTGGTATTTAATATCTTCGTGAAATCTGCATTATAAATCGCAAATTCTTGGGGTCGGCCAGAGGACTGCTAACAGATGGCCGATAGCATTTCGGCCGCTAGGAATACAATTATACAGGGTGAATTTGAAATCATGGGCATCCTTTATTCTACACATGATTCAGAATACTTAGGGAATATTGATCAACAAATCAAATGATAAAAATTTATTGCCCAGGTAAAGAATAACAGTTAACGGGTTTGCTTATTTGCATACCTACTCGAGCAACATTTTTTCAACAATATTTTTTTTATTTATTTTTCCAAAATGTTCTGAATCATATGTAGAGTCATAGTTTAAAAGGATGCCCATGATTTCAAATTAACCCTGTAATACAACTGCGATTACGATTTATAATGAAGTATTCACGAAGATAATATTAAAGATCAGTGGTTTCGCAATGGCCAATTGTTAGGAGACTCGAAGCCTTGTTTATATATGTGTGAATGCTTTTTTTAGACCATATCCAAAGCACTTATTTGGCGATTCCATCTTATAGCAATTATTATCGTTTAGTTTGAAATTACGCAATTTTTTTTATTTTTTTTTTATAGGACTGCGGTGGCAAAAAAGCGTACGGCCCGCCTGATGTTAAGCAGTTACCGTAGCCTATAGATGCTTACAATACCAAAGGTATTGCTCGCACATTGCCGACCTGATGGGGAGTGGGATGGAGGGAGGGGGAGGGGGGGTGGGCTTACGGCCACCCCCAAATACGCAATATTTACGCAATATTCCAAAACAAGTCATTGTAGATTTGATGTGTCTTAAGAAATACATTTCAAACCCTGCCTTTTTCAAAAATCTACGCAATACCTAATTCAAATTCCAGATGGCACAATTTACATAAATAGGTACCTCAAGAAATTATTTGCAATTATTATGTATGTTTAACAATATCCTTTATTTTGTTTATAAGTCAACAAATGTAATTATTAGTGAAAGCATATTACCACATATTTACTAATTATGGCCACTTTGGTTTTTTAACCTAGGTATTTGCCTTTTCATAATTTTGTAAGTAACCGAAGGTACCTACTTATAAATGTGGCGAATAATATAATTTCATTATTGTTGGCCTGTAAAATCCTTTTTACCGAACGTAGAATTGGTAGACTACTATTGGTAGGTAAACTACCAAGGCTCCACCATGAACGCTCGCTAGCCACTATAGCTTGTCCGTAAACAAAATTGTACACCGTCTGTATAGGCCACCCGACAAGCAAATATTTTACGCAGACGCTAGCGACTATCGGATCTAACTCGTGAACAGATTTCGACAGCAGCCAAACAAATTGACATCACGTGAGCAAATGCACAACTGAATGGAAACAGTAGGGAGCCTAGGTAATAAAATCAGTTAAACATGACCAATAACTTGTTATGGGTAACGATCATATTTCAAACTAGGTAACAATTTTGGTTCACGAATGTTGTATCATCCAATGCCGTGAAATTGTAATTTAAATCCTCTCCTACAGACTTGCATACCAACCGCTTGTTCGCTTTATATGGATCACCAAATCTAGGACGTGGATCTTCAAACCATAATGTGCGTCGGTTTTTAGGGTTCCGTAGTAAAATTAGGGAACCCCTATAGAAGGTTATATTGGCACACTTATATGACCCCGTTAGACACATGCAGTCAAATCTTGGGAATCTAATTATTCTAGGGTGCCTAACTGCCTAACCTATATGGAAAGCGGAGGCATTTTTTTATCATCAGGTTTCTTATAAGTACCTACACTTTTTCAAAATTAAGTAACGTTTAAGAAATTTAGAGGTTTAAAATTGCTTCAGATTCATCTCGCTCGGAAAACCTGACGCACTCTGCAATAAAATTTGAAAAAAAAAACAGAATACTAACACACACTATACCTAGTTACGACTGTTTTCGTTATAAAATGGCTAAGGAACCCTACATCATGCATGACCCGATATGCACCTGGCCGGTTCTTTTTATTATCATAGAAAACATAAATAATGTAGCGCAGTGTCAGCGGACGTTTTATGGTGTTCTATACCATATGTGGAGTGAAGGACATGCAAGATTAGCAACATTATACATCCTGCTTTTGTCCTCCTTAAAATATTTGGTACGGTGGTGACCGAATTCATACAATTTAGACCCACAATCTGAAGATCTGTCATAAGTTTCAGCTATCTAGCTTCATGTTGTCTGCTCACTATGTACAATATACATGCTTCAAATCACAGTATAGCTTACTATATTCCATGGATCTCAGTCATTTATTTATTTTTTTGCAATTCTTTGGATACGAGCCCTTTTAGTGTGTTTAACGCATTGTATGCAAATGCTTTTTGTCCAGTGGTCTGCGGCCGTGATATGGAAACAGTCCCAATGGAAGACCAGCGCTTGTTGTTGTCAACTATCAAATGCTGTATTGGGACCTATGCGACGAACATAGACTGTGTATATTTTTGTTTCATGTTTATTGTGTGTTTGTGTTTCTGTGTTTATCGCAATAAAGTTTTAATGTATCGTCACGACTTTTATCCCCGTTCGGGGGTAGTCAAAGGCTTGAGTGGCCATACACCACCACATTGTGGAGGTATTAACCAACTCAAAGCCCACGTTTCACTAGATAGTCAGAACCCAACGTGACAGGTGGTGAACCGTGTCGCCGTGTATACAGGAACTGACTATTTCCTAATCCCGAGGGATAGGTAGGTTTCCTCACGATGTTTTCCCTCACCGTCAGCGAACTGTAAATTATGCACATAGATGAAAATTCATCCATTGGTGCATGCCCCACCGGGGATCGAACCTGGGACCTTCTGATTGTTAGCCCAACCTGTTCACCCCTAGGCTACAGTCGCTTTTAGTTATAAAGTTATAAAGTTTTATTTCTTTCTAAACCCACTTAATTGATGCTTTACTTTAGGGCTCTTTGCAAGGCTCTATCTACCAACCTGTGGAAACTTCAAACAGTTACGGTAGATACCTGTAACTCTCTAGAATTCATGACTGATGTACAGTTTTAAAGTAGTTGAATGAACTTCTAACTTAACCCATTGTTCCATTTAGACCAAACCTCCTTATTAAGACATCATGTATTTTTTTTGTTGTACTACCAACCTACGCATAGAATATGAATAGAGCTTTAATATAGAGCTTATTTAATCCGTATTTGCGTAGGATTACCCATTGGTACATTAGAAGTAGTCTTCTAATTCTCTCGAAACGAGATTACATTGACGCCATTCGTAGATTGCCTTTGCAAATTAATATTGGTAGCGATTTCCCAACAAAACTAAGTGTACAGCTATCGGATATCGGGTTGTAATGTAACGAAGTCTGTATAGGCATGTTTACTATTGTATTTGGGTCTAGTATGTTCTGAGGTGCTAAATTACAGCAGCCCTCTCGCAGAAGATCGGCGTAAAGTAACTATTACAGCTGCGTTTCGTACGATAAGAGAGCCGGAAACCCAATCGCCTCCCTTCCCTTCCCTCTGTCCCACTTCTACACTCCCCTTCAGGTCGACAACGTGCGAGCGATGCCTTGGTTGCTTAACATCAGGCGGGCTGTACGCTTGTGTGCCCTCTTAGTCACATAACAGCTTGTTCAAGCCGATCTGTCTTTCCTTGGTTATGAATTCTCAATATCTAAGTTTTAAACAATTCCTTCCAATGCTTCTACCGATTCTAACATTAAGCCCCTTCGCACACGTCGTCGTAACATAAGCGTATCGTAATACGCGCTTAGAACGAGAGCATACATTACATGTACGAGCACGTACATTTTCTAACAAGTCCACAGACGAAGCGAAATCTCATACAATTCGCTGCAACACCACTTCGTCACTTCGTCTTGTTAGAAAATGTACTTGTTCATATTGCTCTCGTTCTACGTGTGTATAACGATACGCTTACGTTACGACGCCATGTGCGAAGGGCCTATCTATCCCGATCTGTTTTTTTTTAATGCTGGCACACGTCTGCTGGTGCGGATGGTACACCATACGAACTATACGTGTTCTGTAGCCATGAGCCTACTGAAGGGGGGAGGGGTGGGCCCGAGCTACCACCTTTTAACAATGATGTAATTCATTGCCTTTGTCAACCTCATGTTTGAGTCCTACATATGTTGTCTTACAGGAAATTCCTGATTTACCGTCCTTAGGGCAAAAGTTCTGATTCCCCGCTTCTTAGGGTAAAAGCTGGGTATGCTCATGTCTGTAGCTCTTCACTGAGTATACAGGGTGAATTTGTAATCATGGGCATCCTTTTTAACGGTGATTCTACACATGCTTGAGATTATTTAGAGGATATTAATAAACAAATCAATTGACAAAACATTATTACCCGGGTAAGGTATAACAGTTAACTGGTTTGCTTATTTGCTTCCTCGAGCAATATTTTTTATTAATAGATTTTTTTATTTATTGTCCCAAAATATTCTGAATCATGTGTAGAGTCATAGTTTAAAAGGATGCTCATGATTTCAAATTTACCCTGTATATACGTTCGGTAGGTAGGCGTCGCTAATCGCTAGCATCAATAAAAAAAATATGACAAATATTGACATTATTTATACAAATATTTCGGTGCTGTGCCTCATGAACTCTATCATTTTAGCGTTAAAACTTCGATTATAATTCACCAGTTACCTTTGACGTTGAGTGTTCCTTTGTGCAGTCAATAACAGAATAATAAAACGTTTATGATACCTACTCGTCCTGTTTATAGTCAAATTATTGTTAATATTCCATCATGTCCTTATTAGGCGCTCAGTCTTTAAAAAAGAATCTTCAGTTCGAATAAGTGTAATTAACTACAGGTATTACTATTTTATGGTATTGGTATACCATTAAAGAACATTGATTGGAAAATAGTTATTATTTTTATTTGTAAATCGTTTTATTCATTTAATAACACTGTCACGATTAAAACAGTATATTGTAAATTACGTTGGCTCAATATATGTGGCATATTTTGATGCTATCTACAGGGTGCAATCGAAATCGTGGGCAATATTTTAAACGATGACTGTGCACATGTTTTACAATATTTTGGAATTATCAATCAAAAATAAACTGATAAAAAATAATTGCTCAGGTAAGGCACTACAGTTAAAAACTTTACTTATTTGCTTACATGAGGGTTGTTTTTGTCAATTGATTTGTTAAATAATGTTTCCAAAATATTCTGAATCAAATGTAGAGTCATCGTTTAAAATATTGCCCACGTCTTCGATTGCACCTGTGTAAGTTACCACCCTGTGTGTGTCATTTGCGATGCCCACTCTCTCCTTATACGGATGCAGATGCAAATTTTGTACACTTGTGTAGTGTACTTAAGTGCAATTGTGTATTCTTTATTAGGTGTTTCTGAATATACTAGGTACCTCTGCTAAGTTTTTTTTTTTTTTTTTATAGGACTGCGGTGGTAAAATAGCGTACGGTCCGCCTGATGTTAAGCAGTTACCATAGCCTATAGATGCTTACAATACCAAAGGTATTGTTCGCACATTGCCGACCTGAAGGGGAGTGGGATGGAGGGAGGGAGAGGGGGGGGTGGGCTTACGGCTCTCACTCATCGTACGAAACGCAGCTGTAATAGCTGCTTTACGCCGATCTTCTGTGAGAGGGTGGTACTACCCCTGATATGTACCTTATACGCTAGAATAATGCAACGTGGTATCCGTGAATTAAATAATTCAACAAATTCAAATTAAGTACTTTGTATAACTTCTCGTTGCGATTTACATTCCAATTTCTATTTTCTACAACCGATTGCAATCCTAGTCTAATGTAGGTACCTAGGTACCTACTGTACTTAAATCTTCTATTTCTTCTTATGTTACATATAACATAAGAAGAAATAGTAGATTTAAGTACAGTAGTTCTGATCATATGGCATACCATCACTTTTTAGAGAAACCAAAGTTACAATACGAATTGTCACAAATGAAGAATTTATTCCCCTTTCATCCACAAAGTTCATCCGCGTTATTTTAATTCCCCGTTCATCCGCATTTTTATGCCCCTTTCATCCGTAATGAAGAAGCAGGGTCAATTGTAGGTAATTACCATTGTTGTAATTTTATTTGTGAATCTGGCAGATATTTTGTAGCTTTGTTTAAAATTTTAGTAATTTCGTGCAAATTAATGCGTAGGACGTGACGTGGGCCATTGACAGTTTGCTTTTCAATTTGAATGCTACACACACTGCATGAGTGAAGGTAGCAGATTCTATTCCAGCTGGCCTACTCCGAAATACGAACCTAACGTTTCGGCTGACAGATTGTCGTGATTTGACATTTCTTCTTTCGTTTTTCTCTACGATTTGACATTGTTTTGATCGTAAATCGAATCCGTACTTCGGACGATCCGTCAGCGACGTATTTCGGAGTAACCCCCAGGGCCGTTGCGGTAATTTTTTTTTAGTAAAATGGTCTAATCCCTAAAAACGAAACCCTACGAGGAATCGTTATAAGATCATTGAGTCCATCCATTCGCACGTCGCGTCCGCCCGTCTGTCTGTCTGTCCATCCTGTCATAATGGCATCCCTTCTACAGTTTTTTAAACCCTTAAGTCTATCGCACTTTTCCACTTTCGCACACTGTCTCCCCTTCTAAAAATCACAGTACAAATTTCCCAAACAAAATCGTATTAGATTGTTCCCGTGACTCAATTTCGCGACAAATTCAAACCAGCTGTCTCGTGACGAATTCTCGACGCTTGACCCGCTTTATAAAACGCAAACCTAATATTATTTTGCCCATATACGTCCCATTGCAGGACATAAACCATTCATTCTACGGTTACGTAGAGTCCGCGGATTCGTTTCAAGTATGATAGATTAGGTATTGTTGAAGGTAACACCTTCTAACAATGTGTCTGGTTCTATGGGTTAGCATATTGAAAACTTCCAAAGACTGCCGTAAGATAATCGACCGTGGAGAATTCTATACATGGAAGGCGGGAGATGAAACTAAAATAGATTTTAGGGCCCCTAATGTGAGAACAACCTATTTGGTGCGTCCAAATGCCTCGCATGCCTCGCCCGAGCACTCAGGTTAGGACTAGGTTATCTATCATCAATTGATTATGTACTAAAGGCCGATTTTACCATTACACTAACGGACTGTTAGAACAGTAACCGATTTTTTTGTACTGAAAACAGTCGCCTGCTGCTCTTTCTGCTAGTGTGTTGGTGCACTTGGTCCTAAGATGGCAATTCAGAAATAATTAGGTCAATGAGCGAAGATACACATCGCTCGTATGTAAATTATTCTGCAACCAATCTTCTATCTCTGGTCGGAGATCCACCATTAGTCGTGATCGCTCCCACACTTTAATTACATAGGTAGGTACCAGGTAGCAGGTTAAGTTGTTGATAGCATTACAGGTAACGTGAAAGATCACGTTATGATAGTAACACAATCGGACTACCAGAGACTATTCAGTCTAGTCGACTTATTGGATCAGTAAAACCGTAGTGGGAGCTACTGCCACAGGAGTGCCCAGGCATTGGCCCAGGCTCACTACGTTGTGGACAGACCGCAGAATCATTGAATTATTATCATTTGATTTATTCATAACCGAGTGCCTAGTTGGCTTGGTGAAGTAGTACCCCCATATTAGCCATCTTCCCTCTCATTAATGAGAGAGATTTGCGACAAGATTTTGACATTATAATAATATCACAGGTATTCAAACTGCAGTTGAAAATGTAGGTGGATGTACTTAGATAGTTCTAGATTACTCGAATGAAGTAATTGACGGGGATGATACCTGCCGAGCGAAATGTTGTAACACTAAACGATCGTAAAATCGACCGATGAATCGATAATTAGAACCTTCTTTGTCTGCAGTCACGTCCTGAAATGGGTTTGCGAGAGCTACCTTTGACAACCTGATGGATTGATTGTTCGTTCGAGCGGAGCGAATGTTTGAATTCACCGATTAGTGACTCAGATTGTTTAATTTTTTTTATAAATATGAGGATAGGGCAGACGTCTTTAGAATGAGTACGAAATAGTATCTTGATTACACATAATTGTGTAGGTATGTTGTACCTATCTTTACCGACCCAACCAAAACGACTAGATATTGCAGATCAACGTATTGTGGATAGGTATGTATTTGGCTAATGATTTTCTACCATTCTATCCGTAGGTAACAAATAATCAGCTCCACAAGTTCTTCAATCTACCTTATTATTTTCTTAATAAGGAAAAGTAATTTTATCTTCATCAAGTTATATTAAGTACTAGCTGTGCCCCGCGGCTTCACCCTCGTGGAAATTGGATTAGCCTATGTCTTATTCCAGAGCCTTCACTACCTATGTTTCAAATTTCATTAAAATCGGTTTAGTAGATAGATAGAGATACGTGGTGACAAACATTCACACACACTTTCGCATTTATAATATGTGTAGGATTGTTCTTATTTTCCAATAGGTACCCTACAAGGTTCATGTAGGTAAGTTTCGCTTAACATTTATTTAGCCCTCCTTAAATTCACGATCTGAAGACGATATAATTTCCTGTTTTCATTGCATGTTGACATTGACAAACTGCCTTGAGACCGAAAGACAAAGTAAGAGATCGTCAATCGTGATTAAATAAATAAAATCAATTAGATTTTTTCATTACGTATACCTATAAATACGAGATCCGTATACCCTTAAGCTTTGTCTACATATTGTGATGATAATGGTTCGCCTTGGTGTAGGCAATATAATCTATGACTCGATTAGTTTCATCTCGATTGCCGACAGATGTAGTTTGTTATCGAGTAAGGTCACGGGCGATAAGGTTTCATCATCTCCGGCACTTGCCATTGAGACGCTATTGTACCGGTGCTAAATTAGAACATTGCATACCTATATAAAAATAGAGTGATTAAGTTTTTTTTTATGCCTAGTAAGGCACACACGGACATACGGTCCATCTGATGGTAAGTGGAAACCGCCGCCCAGACATCTGCAACTTAGGAGGAGCAGACGCGGGGCCGACCTTTCAGGGACCTGTAAACATGCCTTTTGAAGAACTCTATGTTGTAGTGAAAAGGAAAGACTTCAGGAAGTCTCGCGATGCACGTACATTTGTGGGATAGACATCTACATATTGTGGGTGAAATATCCTCCAGCGTCGATGTGTGTTGGCGAAAAGTGACAACTAAACAGTTAATAACTACATAATCTTTCGTGATTGCTGTTTCACCTTTCGTAATCTCGCCTTGGTCACGGTTTTTCAGATTAACCGCTTGGCGTGCAGTGGTTCGAACACAAGCCGCTCGACTCGCTGCATCGGATGGATGCGGGTGCAATACCAGCCAGAGGCTAATTGCGGAAAGGGCCTTTTCGTAACTGGATCGCCCCCAGTCTATTGTACGGTACCCATTGCTTAGTTTGGGACCATACGTTGGTGTGTCAGTCTGCGATATTTATTTACAACATACGGAAAGTATAGGTATATCTAGCATACCTTTAAATACCTACATAATAATCTACTTAGATTTCGTCGGCGACTGCCTAATTAAATCTGTTACGGTTATATTAACTGTAACGGTATTTTTAAAATTAAAAAGCAATTAAGTAGGTTCCTTAAATGGTATCTGATCGATAGTTGAAAACGTGTACATTGATTCGATAAAATTAAGTACCGTACTTTACTGATTGACTGACTATTCTTCATGATTCTTATCGTACTTTCATCTATTTTTTGTGCGATACATCTGGCTTGATTTAGTTTTGGATTGAGAGGCTATCTAAATTGAATGTATATATTCTGTCCGGCCATAACATCGCAGAAGGCCATCGAATTCTACCAATTACCAATTGTTGCCATAAATACGAAATTAGTCTAGTACGCATGTATGGTACTATAGGTACTATCGCAGGTAAGTACTTGTTGCATAAAATATAGAGTACCTAAGTAAACGTAAATGCAGGTAAGTAGTCCCACGTGGCAGTCGAGATGTTCCACGCCAAGCGTCCGTTTCGCCACTGCACTGCAGGTATACCCCACGTCCTGTGTTCCCAGGATATGTCCTTCTGGTACCTACCTATGTAAATATTCTTAGCCGAGTTAATTTTGAGACAAACTTCAAACCTACCTATCACGAACTTAAATAATAGTTCCTTCCTAAAATAAATTATCTGCATGTAGGTAAAGTCGATTGGTCATATAGGTCCAGAGGTTTGGGTTTGGGTGAGGTTTGGGTATCAGTCAGTCAGCAGTCAATTATCATCATCATATCATATCATCATTACTCTTACAAAACGTGATGTGAAACATCTTATTACATGATAACTACTTATAATGATACTCTAAAATATAAATTGTCCAGGACTTCCCGTGTTGTCATTACAAGATGGTAGCCCTAACCCGCAGGTCCAATTGAGACGAGAGAGTCATTGTGTCGCAACAGCAGCGCCTGCGTGAGAGCACTCGGTTCTATGTCTAAATGGTCCAACGGCAATCTAAATTTTACAACGATCATAGTTTACGATCATAATTGTCCTATTATAGCATATAAGAGATATGAACTTAAAACAAATAATCGTCGAGAATTCTATAAACTATTATTGAGCGACAGTTACGCCACTCAAACAATAACACGCCGAAAATGTAGAGCAACAAGGGGAACTCTACATTTATATAATCCCCTTTACAGTTTTTTAAATGATCGATCCAAGATCGATCGTCCCATGCCTATGACGGTAGACTTAATTATGTCAATCCTAAGCTCTACCACAGTGCTCTACCATGTGTTTGTTTACTATGATGTAATGGAAGTGTGATTATTGTAACCTTTAACAACGCAGCTGTCACAAAGTGAAGGCGGTAGAAACCTAATAATTCATTGATAGAGTCTCTTTCATCCCGTGTTTTATTAATGATCGTCCTAGATCCTGATGGCTCTTGTTGAAACCGCCTTGTGTGTAGCTATAGACTAAATTCAGATAGAGCCCCTATTTCAGCTTTTGGAAGTGGCAATTAGGATTCATTAACAATGGAATAAGGTGATGGATTGGAGACTCTACCTAAATTTAGTCTCTATCTACACATAAGATAGTATTACATCCATATTTTTCCATGAGGATAGTATGATATGAAACTTACGGAACTTGTAAAGATATAATTTACAAAATATTCAGCATTTGGTACTAGAATAGAATATAAAAACAAGAGTCTTGACGTATATAAGCCTAAGCGATACGTCCATACATTTGGATGGATTTACTGCGTTCGGAATCCCCGGAATCCCCGTTCGAAATATCGAAATATTTCGAAAGGTAATTCCGTACGGAAATTCCGTATGTATGTCGCGGGCCTTACTCTGGAGCAGTCGTAATCCGGTACCCTTGAATTATATCGTACAAACCGACATGCCAAATGCATAATAATGATATGTTACGTGTATGAATGCAACTAATATACCGTGAGCACATGCGAATTACACATTAGTTAAACTTTTTGTCTATTACCGATAACAGTTAGGTAATAGAGATGAGATGACCGTGATGTTGTCTTATAATCGTACTTACCTCCTCACATATTACTTAGGTAGGTTTCTAAACACGACAGACCTAGACAATTTCAAGACCAATGGTAGAGGTGTTATTTGACATCAAAATCGCAATTTTTGCAGCAAATATTGAAAAGTTGTATGACAACATTTATGATGTCATGATACCTACTCTGAATCATCTAAGTTTACCTAAACTTAACCACCTTGAGTCTTGAGACCTACCCTACGGAAATACCTAAGTGTGATAATAATAAAACAAATTCTGCAACCTCTACGGAAAGAGCGGACAACTTTTAAATAACGTGTCTCTACTCGAAATAGTTCATTGGTTTTGAACTATTTAGAGTTCTAAATAGGAGGAGATCTAAATAGTTCAAACCGCAAACCGCATGTCTGTCCGCACTACGCAACGGATTTTGATGCGGTTTCCACTATCATTTAGAGAATTTCTTCTACAAGGTTTATAGATATGTAGGTATAGGTAATTCATTAGTCACGTCCAGATGTGTCACATGCCGCGCGAGGCAAAATGCCTCACGAAATTTGACTTGCCTCGCGCGAGGCAAATGCGAGTCCTGCCTCACCTGAGCGAGCGCTGTCATTTGCCTCGCCTAGTTTCGCTTAGTCATGATAGAGAACGATGTCAAACTTATCAAACTGATTGCTCGGATGTACCCACCTCTGTCTAGCTAGAGTGTAGGTTGCCTCGCCATTTGCTTCGCGCGGCATGCAACTGAGGCAAACGTCGTACTTTGCGAGGCATGTGGGTGAGCAGCCTCGCGCGGCATATGCATGTTGTAATACACGCCTATTCATTGTTTTTTAATATTTAGTAGCGAAGCCGAGGCGGGTCGATAGTAGGTACCGAGAATATCTTCCTTTTCTTATCTTCCGCAGACGGTGACCACAACTCAACGTCCCCGTATTGTGTGCGGGATAGTAGAACATAACTGTAATTTTGCTTAATGAGTACCGTCTTCATTTTCAGATAGCAACAAGCAGGCTTCGAAGCGTGATCAGTTTCCTCATCTACCTGATGCAGCTGGCGTTGCAAGCGTCAGCAGCCACGCAGTTCGCGTCACACGTGACCGTTAACACGCCCGCGAGGAGCTACACGCACGGCGTGGGGAACCCTGTTTCGGTGGGGAGACACTACGGCAGAACAACCGGGTTTAGGAGTTTACGTGAGTAGATGAGTTTTTTAGGAGTATACGATGCCCCAGTGATAGCGAACGAATGGCAAGCGTGTGGCACCCAAACCGCATCCAAACTGCAATGTTACAGCTGGCTTGTAATTCGGATACAGCTCTTCTAAATACCCGTAACGGGAAAAATGATAGCCCCTGTAAAAACGACTAGAAACTGGCCGTCTACATCGATCTTCTGTTTTTTTTTTAATACAACTACCTAAGGTAGCAAACTAGCGTACGGCCCGCCTGATGTTAAGCAGTTACTGTAGCCTGTAGATGCTAGCAAAACTTACTTGATTTTTTAGCTTACTTACGGCCGAATACTCAAAGGTTATTTAAATATTTAAGTCCCACTTAGCAGTTTGAGACGTCGTTATCTGTCATTTTTTTGTATGGCGCGTCAAAGTTAAGCAGCTCGCAAA
This sequence comes from Drymonia ruficornis, assembly GCA_947859195.1. NCBI lineage: Eukaryota > Metazoa > Arthropoda > Insecta > Lepidoptera > Notodontidae > Drymonia > Drymonia ruficornis. Next base: position 9,320,195 of record OX401910.1, on the reverse strand, counting down.
AAGTTGCGTACGAGTATTCGGCCGTTAGACAAGTATTGTTTGTGAATACGGCCGATAGAGTCGCTAGTCTAGCGTCATTCTGGTAGAAGGTGGTAGAGCCAAGCTGTAGCCAATTGACTGCAGCTCATAAACGGGCTGGCTCGACCGGGGTAGTACCACCCTCTCACAGAAGATCGGCGTAAAGCAGCTATTACAGCTGCGTTTCGTACGATGAGTGAGAGAGCCGTAAGCCCACCCCCCCTCCCCCTCCCTCCATCCCACTCCCCTTCAGGACGGCAATGTGCGAGCAATACCTTTGGTATTGTAAGCATCTATAGGCTACGGTAACTGCTTAACATCAGGCGGGCCGTACGCTTTTTTACCACCGCAGTCCTATAAAAAAAAAAAAAAAAATTCTACTGCAGACTATTACTGTGCTATTACTTACTTACTTATTTTTACCTACTTATTTATTCCCAGCTTCAGTTCATGTCCGTGGCACTGGCTACCCGCGGATGATGCCCTCGGTGCCCTTCACTACCGAGGACAAGTATCGTGACACCTCACGCGGCATCTCTCCGTGGCAACACAACAGTTATATAGGTAGGTATTGCACAGGTACCTACTTATTCATTCGAGTAACCCTACCATGATTAGGTATACCCCGTTTTTCCTTAAATGACTTAAATGGTAAACAAAGATGGCGTCCTAGTAACCAAAGACAATTGATAGTGTTGGGACATTATCGAATGAACAAGTGAACAAATATACTCAGGAAGCTTGTACTGAATGATTTTCATGATGTGAGATTTCCTGACAATGTGGTTATGACTATGGGAATTAATAGCGTTGACAGTAATATTTTTGTAGTAAGCTGCCAGAATATCCTTCATTATCATGATCAAAGAAATAATTTCTCAAAACAATCTTAGCCAACATAAAGAAATAAAACGACAAGATATTTTTATCTTTTTTATTAATTAGATTCACTACAAGTTACTTCACTCGAGTCTTCTGTTTCGGATACGTGAACAATAAAACTGGGGGTCGGCGCGTCTGATGCAGCATCTATTAATCCGTCAAGCTGCATCATTTTATCTCCTTCTTTTATTATATGACTAATGCAGTTGTTCCAGGACACCTACCAATTTGGCTTAAGCCTTCTTTGATCAATTCCTTGACTTCAGCCATTTTGAAGGTTTTATTATTTTTGCCAACATGAGTTTTTAACTGTGACCATATTAATTCGATCGGATTTAATTCGCAATGATAGGGCGGAAGGCGTAAAACAATAATATTTTTGCGGGCTGCCATTTCGTCCACAACTTTTTTATTATAATTGTTTTTGCTAAATTTACTTAAAAGTTGCGCTTTTATTTCTTTTTCTTCGAAATTAATTTATATTATTGTTCTAAAAATTATAGGTACAGTTCACTCACACTGGTCGAATCATTCATCCGCTTATCGCATCACTACAATCCAAAGACAAACTCGCATTTAGAAATGTCAAGTTGTGATGATCATTTTTAATCTGTTGAAATGGATTCTGATATTTTTTTGATTTTATGAAAATTAATGTGTTTGAATAGTTAATTTGAAGCAGTTTTTGGTGTAATTCATACCATATGTGTTTCTTCTAATTATCAAGACGTTCATAACTTAGGTAAAGGTTGTGATTGATGCCAAAACTCATGATTTTCGTAACCAGGACGGTTTGTTATGAGTTTAAGACATTTTAGAAAAAACAGACAGTACCCACTTACACTCGCTACTCGTTAGCCTATGTGTAGGTAGATAAATCATTTGTAAGGACTGACAAATTGTTCTGTAAGTATTTTACGTAGACGTTAGTGACCAGCGACTTAGTGAATGTATTAAACTTATGATAGAGCTCTATCCCTGATAGAGAATATTGTCCCTATAACGGCTCCACCTTCATTCATTAAAATGCGAATTAACTAGATTCAATCGCTTATTTGCCTTGGTTGGTACCATTAGATAGTCATATGAATGGTACTACGGAGATCGAATGGGTCTCGGCAAATCTCACGTAATTTTTTTACCGCAAGATACGGTGTAAAATTGCATGAAAACTGGGTTAAATTCAGTAAAACATGTTTCTCCACTAGAATATTGTTTTTTTTTTGTTGTAAAATCTCACGTGAGATTAGAGGGGGAGAAAGGGAGTCGAGCAAAATCTCACGACATCCCACTGAGGGGGGAGGGGGGGTCGAAAAATCTCAAAAATCACCTCACGTAATTTATGGACGCCCCCAAATGAATGGATTCAATATGTTTATTACCTAGATGTTCAAATCCCACTGCTGCCACCGTCACCATACAAAGTGGATTCCCCCGATCCGGAGTCCCTGTGGCCTGAAGGTCTCTTCTTGCCGCCCATCAGCCCGCCGAGTTTCGTCACCAACCGTCGTTCAGACACTGGTAAGGTGTTAACATATTCTCGTGTAAGATTTGTTTCTTTTGACCCTGACGTACCGTCGCGAATGACCAGTATCGCCAACTTAGCAGACTGCGATTGACCAAGCTTAGTTCCTTTGCTAAATAATCAGCTCAATAAACTGACCTAACAAGTCCCAACTCAGTTCCCTACTCAGTGCTAACATAGCAGAAAGAATCTTTTAAGTTAGATGCACTAAGGGCACTCCACACTGCTGCGAGCAAAAATTGTCTAGGCGCTGTCTATGGATGCAAGCGAGTCGACGAGCACAAGAGCGAGTGATCTAGCAAGTGGCTCACACGGGTCGCGCATTTTTCATAGGTACTAATAAAAGGTAGCACGATTACTGTAAGAGATAGAGAGATTGGTGATAGAGCCAAGCTGTAAAGTAGCTAGTACAGCTGCGTTTCGTACGAGGAGTGATACAGCCGGAAGCCCAAACCCCCCTCCTTCCCTTCCCCTTCAAGGCATTGCTCGCACGGTGCGAGCAATGCCTTTAGTATTTCAAATCAAATAGGCTACGATAACTGCTTAATATCAATCGGGCCGTACGCTTGTTTTCCACAAAATTCAAATTCAAAACGTTTATTTTGTTTAGGCCTACGGGGGCACTTACAAATTATCATTTTATTTTGTTTCTTAAATTCTACTGCCGGATCGGAAACGCGACCTCGACTGAGAAGATCCGGCAAGAAACTCAGCGGGCTTGTCTTTTTTTACATTATTTTATTTTTAAATCGCCATTTACTTATTTTAATACAATGTATTTTGGTAAACAATAGCTCCAGTGTGCTGCCCTGCGAAATAAGCACGGCAAGACACGCTACACTTTAACATGACACTGTTATTAACGAAGTGTAGGTATTTGAGCGATCAGTCCCAAATACACCTCAGTCTTATAAAAAAAGCGAATCGTTAGCTGGAATCGCATCAGTTGCCGTAATATTAATATGTATCCAATAATACCTACCTACCTACTTCTTGCAGGATCTGACCCCTTGGACCCATATCTACTAGAAGGCTCGGAGGCGATTGCTGCAGTGGAGAGAGCGAACCGCCACGGCCTCCTCTACTTCCACGACATACCCCACATAGACTCTCTGCTCGAAAACCAGAACCTGAGGATCAAGAACAACTTGAAGCCGCATCGGATAGGCAGCATACGTCACACGTGGCCCTACAACCGACCTTAGACAGAAATAAAACGATTCGTACAAATTAATGATATATTTTGTATACAGATGCAAAGAAAAAATACTCAATAAAGTCTATAAAATATTTACAATATTTTTTTAAAATTTTAAATATAATAATTTTATTTGTTTTTCATAGTGATACTACCTATACATAGTAAGTACACAACCCAATTATTTATAGTCATTGCGATGACAATAATTTTAAATAAAAAAATACATACACATGTCTTAAAATACTTATAGTCAAAACCAAGACAACATACCAAATTAAAATACCTAATGAAATGCATTTCAATTTACTATCATGATGGTACAAAATGTGTTTGATAAGCCCCAGAGAAGTACTACAGTTTACTTTTTGCTAAACTTAGTACCTCAAATGGTATTGCTACACGATCTTATTCTTTAAAATTGTACAGAAATAATACATTTATAACTTAAATCTATGCAGGCAGTGAGAATTTACAAATCACAGTATACACATATTCATAGCAGCACCTGAGTATTGGACGGACGAACTAAAGTCGTAAGACAATCATAAAGAATTGATTGGCATATCTCTAATTCCCTGTAAATATAACCACATAACTTTAGAACAAATTAGCTAATGTTTGCTCACCACAAAATTGGATATTAATGTAATTTATACAGTTCACATTAACTTATTTTTAAAATGATCAATGAAATTATAAAATAATTTGAGGAAATAGTGGAATAGAAAGGTTTGAAATTTAATTGCGTTACCTATAAAAGAAATACTCGTCATATTTAAAATACTTAGCATGGTGATAGGAATCTTCAGGCCCTATCACTGTTATTTTAATGGACATCCTAAAGCATAGGGTAGACGGCACCCAGCCCGCGGGCCACATGTGGCCACATGTGGCCACATGTGGCCCGCCGGTACTCATGGGTGACCCGCAAAGCAACCCTGCTTTGCGGGTCAAACATGAGTACTTTTATTGTCCAGTCTCCATGGGGACATTTCCAACATAACCCAAGCTCTCTTAATTACGGGTGTCAATAATAAAAATGGTTCAGCTCACATTGGAAATGTTACAATAGACATGGAGGAGACCATACACCGCCAAAAGAACATTCCATGAGAAAAAAAATGAAATATTAGGTGCACAGCATAACGGGAAATATGATTTCTGAAATTTTGGCCCTAAAGCACATAGTACATGATATAGGTACAATTGTACTTGGATCTACATGCCCTGCTAAGCCTGGCACTTATAATAACTACATGAGATTCTACTATTAAGCTTCATACAAAAATATTTTATGTCATACACAATATTCAATTAAAAGTAATTGTAAATAGTTGCCAAAATGGTAAATACAAGTATGGACGGTACTGATGTATATTTTACAGCGGAGTTGCAGAGATCACCATTGCAGAAACACATGTACACCTTCTTGCGATTCCACATTGTGTAAGCGCATCTCTCCTCATAATCGCTCGGTGGCCGCTGTAGGCACATCCTCTCTACGGCTGTACCATAATCTGTAAATAACATAAAGGAAGCATTAGGCTCCATAAAATCCTAGCCCTACTTCATTTTACTTTTTATGTACAGACTATGGCTTTACATGCACATCTCGTCGCCTCTTCCATGTACACACTCATATTGCAATGGACCTAGAAGAAACCCTTTAACTCGAGCAAAAAACTGACATGCTTCCAAAAGCGAACAAGTGCCGTGAGACGCAACGCGACCCGATGAGAGCACCATGTACACACTCGTGCTCGACCTCATGGTATTTGACGAGTGTGTACACCCAGGGCATTTGTAGTAAACCCATGTTCACACAACCAACATTCCCTTTTAAATATCCCTTTCATGACTCCTTGTATTCACAGATTGTGACAACAGGTGATGAGCTATCATTGACTTAAAATACTTGCTTCCACAATACTAAATTCCTATGTTATTTATTTATTAAAATAAAAATAATATCAAGTATCAGAAAAATACATACCGTCAGTTCTGAATGCTCCCACAGTGCCTTCTAACAATTTACCGCACCAGCCCGAAGGGCACGCTACTAAATGCAGACCAGTCTCAGCATCTGCCTCCGTCACGTTGAACGGAAATGGATCACCGCACGTGCCCAGTTCTCCCCGTGATCTGCACCGCACACACCTTTTATGAAGACCTGTAATATCACAACAAATAAACATTTCTCAGGTACTTACAAGAGATATGGGCTAAAAATTATGATGGTGGTGATATTTAAGTATCTACAAATTAATTTTTTTGTTTTCATTTCACCAGTAACACTCAAACAAAGAACTAATTACTATATAATTAACTAATACTAACCATAACTACAAAATGTTTAGTACTAAAAACTATTGTTGGAACCAACTCTCACTTTACCTTGAATGTTCAAGTCAAAAGTAGAAGTGAAAACTTACATTGAACTTCTTTTATGAGTAGGAACAAAGACCAAAAACAAATAATCAAAGTGCTGTAGTTCATTTTGACACATCAAATTGCACAATAATGGGATGAAAACAAATGTGCATCAACTTTTTAAACTTTTCATTTTTGCAAACACATTCACAAAACTAATACACGCACGCAACGCAGAGTCAAACTCGTAATCAGCTGAAGGAGGAGGAGGGGGCGAGAGGAGACAGCAGAAACATTGTCATGTCACATATTAGACACTTCAAAAATTAATGTCAAAACGATGCTATCAATGTCAAATCCGCATTCTATTGGTGCGTTCCATTCACTGTTAATTTTGTTATTTTCGTCCACAAAAACTGTTAAAAACGATAATAATGATCACTTTCAGTCTCGAACAAAGTAACAAAATGGACCCGCAACACGCATAATTCAACGAACAAAATGTTCTGTCAATTCTTGGGGGAGGGGAGGTAACCACTACATTAAAATTGACGCACACTTACTCAAAACATTTTGTGTCATTATAAACGCACACGTAAAGAAATGTGCAACACTAGTATATTTTACGCACACTAAAAGATCTAATACGTCAACATACAAAATTTTACTACCGTAGGACCATCGGTGTAATAGGGTGAATACCACTATCGATATTTCTAATTAGCTATATCGATAGTTTCATATACTCATTATTACATTTATAGCTGTCATTATAATCTACTGAATTATCTCTACTGAAACAGCTGAACAAGAAATAATGAGTAACTCACGAGGCGTAAATATTCAACGGAAACAAGATGATTCCGGGTACATCCCAATTCAGTTCCTTGAAAATGAGATTATCTAAAAAATAAGTACCTAATGTTCCCAAATAAGCTGTTTCATCCCCCCCCCACTCCCACTCGACCAGCGCCATCTGCTGCCACTGGCCTGGCTGATATCTTTTGTTAGGTAGGTACGTATAAACGTAATAGGTATTATTATACTAATGTCATCATCATCATCATTTCAGCCAAAAGACGTCCACTGTTGGACATAGGCCTCTCCCAAGGTTTATTATACACTATATATATTATATTTTTATCGATACCGGTCTGCAATCATAAATAAACACTACTACAACACTGTTCAAATCAAAAAGTACCTATATAGTAAAAAATCATTCTTGCAACATTCACTAATACGACTGAATAATTTTGATACTTGATTTATTATTTTCCATAAATCAAATCAAATCAAATCAAATCAAAAGTTTTTTATTCATGTAAGCTCAATAAAGCGTTTATAAATAGTCAAGATAAACAAAAGCGTCAAGCGTTTATAGATAGTCTTTGAAATTAACCAAGCCTCCATGTAATAGCAACCCTAGAACACACTTTTTGACACATCGAGTGATGAACTTGTGGAACTCTCTCCCAGAAATAGTGATAAGTGCTCCAACAGTGAACAGTTTTAAAAATAGACTTGACGGACATTTAAAATATGAATAAATACAAGTGCAGTGATATACACGCATCAGCTCAAAGCTGCTAGTGTATCAATAAATAATAATAAAACAATATTTTAGCATTACCACCGGTTCGTAATGTTGCTTCCATTGAGAAGAGCCGGCAAGAAACTCAATGGTTACTCTTTTCAAAAGAATAATTGTACTTATACATTTTCAAACAGCAACGCTGTGTGAGCAGGCAGGCATTAACACATAGTGAATAAAATACAAAATTAGGTATTTAAAAAAACAAAAAAAAATAAGAACTAGCCTAGAAAGCTGTGCATGCCTACTCCCACTTTACAGTTAAACCCAAAGGTGAATATTTCGAACTATTGTTTTGGTGTGATGCCTTCCGTCCTTAAGTGAAAATTTAACAAACCTGAAAGTTAAGGAACAATGATGTCAAGTGGAAAATGGGCGGACCAGTCCCTGCAAGCAGCGCCCGGAACCCGAGCATGACTTGAGCAGCGGCATCATCCTCCTCAACCATTTTAGAGGGAAGAGGGTGACCCGCTCCACAGAGCCACCGCAAGCAAGGACATTAGAGTGAGCATGACCGATCCATTACCGCAGCGACATAGTTCAGCAAAGCTAAGTATGCGTACGGCAAGACAACACCCGCTACAATTGACATACAAATGCTTGTCAATATTGTCATATTATTTATTATTCATAATGCAAGCGCAAGCACTTTTAAGTTTTCTTTGATGTTGGTCAATAAGATAATATTTGTTATACATATATTTATGCCATATGTGATTCATCGCCTCAGTAGCAGACGCTGCCTGCTTCTGGGTCATATGGACCCGGAGCAGTGTCAGGTTCGATTCCGTTTATCAAGATCAAGAATTTATCGAGATCGTATTTATCTGAATTGTTTCGATAGTGGGTGTTTTTGTTTCAACATGAGTTAGTTATTTTTTTTTGTATTTTAGGAAAATAAAACAAACATATCATAGCTACTGCGTTTTTTAATTATTTTTTTATTTTAATCTTGGTCTAAATATTCCACTCCTGATAAATCCATATATTGGCGTGGGCCTGCCGCTGCCTCATCAACTCATCATCATCAGTCTCCACAGCATTGCTGTCATCTTGAAGATTTATTATTAATCGATTAATGTCATCGTAAAGAGCAATTTCCGACTATTCTTCTAACGGTACCTGAAAAATAAAATAATTCAATATAAGATAATTTCTTTAATGCTTTAAGATTATTTGTTTATTTAGTAATTAAGTAACGATGTTAACTGACAAGCAAACATAGAAAAATAAAGCAACCTTAGTTTATGTATTGGTCGAGATGAAAGCAACACATAAAAATAATGCGCAAGTATCAAGTGTGTTCAATCGAATGTACCTCTAAGCGATCAATGTATATTTACTGAAAAACCTGTAAACTGAAGCTTTGAGCCTGCCTTTCTATACAATAAACACATTATTTAACTTAAAAACTGTAAAATAAACTGCTTATATACCTATAATATCAGCGGTTCTTTGGTAAACATGGTCGAGTTCTGACAAAATATTTTGCACCTCAAATTCCGCGAGACACCGCCTGTAAACTTTGTGAATCACCTCTCTTGTTGAATTACTAATGATTTATTCATTGTAAATAGTTTTTAACGTTCTGCGCCTGGTTTATCACCGCGTAATTCAGTATTTATCCGTTTGTTTACAAAGTTCAAATACTTGACAATTATTTGACAAATAAAAAATACAGTTGCCAGGGTAGAAAAGATTCGTCTATGGTCACAGTAGACTATTCGATTAATTCGTACTCGATTAATTGTATCGATAATGTTTTCGATTCTTATGACATTTAATATTTTAATGAATTTAATAGAAAAATTGCATTAATTACATCAAAAATACTTACATATGAAATGTTACCCCATCTTTTTGTATATTACTATTTTTTGTAATTTCTTTGCACACGTTTAATGGGACAATTCGGCATTTTTCACGGAGCACCTTACACCGCGAAAACGATACTTACTCTGATCAAATCGATTTCGAAAACAGTTTTTATATACGTGTCAGAGATTTTTGGTCTAGTACCTATAAAAAAAAGCTAGAGGGGAAGATCATGCGAAGCGCATCCTGAGTTAATACATCCATGCTTTCAGTAGAAGTTGGTTCGAGTGGAACGACATTTATGAACGAAAATAACGAAAATTACAAAATTAACTGTGAATGGAACGCACCATACGGTAACCGGGTCACCGTAGGGTTACCATTCTCCGAAGTTTCCTAGCTACCGGAAATCAATAACAATCTCCGGTATAAAAAAAACAAAATAGCAAACGCTGGCTAACCCACTGTATTGGGTCAGATCGCAAATTTTGGAGGCGGTGGAGCAACCAAATAAATAGATTTTGGTTTCTAATACAAATACAATAATTACGCCCGTTACATAGCAAGAGCAGACACATTAGCAAGTAGATTCGCTGGCAAGTTTATCCGCCCCAGACGGTTGCTAGTAGGTATCAACTCAAAACCCAAACGCAAACACACACAATCCATAGCAAAGTAAACTCAATAATTTAATCTCGTTCCGTGATCTCAGCTTTAATTAAATATTTTCTATCTTCTACAAAGGGCAAAATTTATGTTTATGTACCCAAACACGAATTGCTGGCATTCAAGCCATACATTTCCAGCACTATAGCTTATTTAAGTACGAATTATTTAATGAGTTTTACTCGTTCGTAAAGTAAGCCATCTGTTTTTATTTTATTGAGATTGAAAGGATCCACGAAGGAGGCTTTTCGATGCCAAGCAACGCAAACTCCAGCGCAATAACATGTTATTGTCAAGGATAACACAAATCCCAAATAAATTGAGTATCGAATAAATTCTGCAACAAAATTATTTATTTTGGTTACCCATGTCACGTACAAACTATTGTATGCATACAGCGTGGAAAAAACGATCGAGTCATTTTACTTATTTTTGAAAAATATAAAGGAATGTTTACTTTGAGTATTTTTATTTGCTATCTTAAGTATTTAAGATATTTCCTCTCTTGACTCGTTCTAAAAATCGTGTGGCCAGGACTAGTTACCTTGATTCAATGTTTTTGTTTTAGATACCACTTTTACTTCAAATTGATGAATTTGTTTACTATCAACTGAGCATGTATAATTTCCTTCCTCTTCTTTTGTAACTTGTAATATATGTAAAGAATTGTATATGTCAATTGTTAAATGAGGTTCTTTTTCAGTCACACCCAAATTGTTTCTGTGTACATAAAAATAAAATTACAAAAAAATTAAAACCGACTTCAAAAAAACCTGGAGCACTAAAAAACCTGAAATAATATTTCTATTACCTACCACCCCTGCCTACCCATTCGGTAAAATCAGACGTGATGGTGTGTTATCGAGTATTTGGAGTCTGTGCCAATCTTGGTATGCCAAGTCTACCTACTATAAAACTAAATAGATATATTGGTACCGACCACAAGAAATCGATCGTTTTAAGGCAATATAAAGCAATACAAATTAAATTTTGCCGCGCAGCGCAGGCGCCTCATAAGTGCGGATCAGGCCTGTGGAAACCAAGCCTGGAAAGGCAGACTAGCCTGTCCAGGCTTGGTTTCCACAGCCTGCCACAGCAGGCTTGGTTTGGTTGGTAAGACTTTACGAAAAATTTAATACTAAAATGCCTTGTATAGCTCCTAAACTACAAATTTAGTAATTGTCATTCCGTTGGCGTAATAATTTAGGTAGACATTGTACGGGTACTTAACCTGAATGAGGAATTTAATAATTTATTATTTTTGAACCATCTTATTTCATGAGGAGTATTATTGATTTCAGAACACACAAGAGTTAAATGACTTTTTTCTGCCACTTGTTTTATCGTTCTACCGTTGTTTTTGTCCATTTGTATTACTGAAATTAAAAAAATATGTATTTAAGGCTGTTCTCAAAAGTCCGAAATAATAATGTAGGTACTTATTATTATATGGTAGCTGATATCCAGATGCCTTGTGAAGATAGACTATACGTAACTATCGTAGTTTCTGAGTTATGAGCCTTTAAATATGTGTGACAATTTTCATATTGTGGCCATTGAAAATGGCCTAGAAAACAGTGTAAACTGCATTAAGGATTAGCAACCATTAATATTCAAGAAATAATTAGTAAAAACTTTACATAGGTAGGTTTTTTTTTTAAATTGGCGGACGAATAATTTTTGTACAAAATGTTCGAATATCAATAAAAATAAAATACTTTCTCAACCATAACCATTTAATTGACTTTTCTCAATACTACTCATCCAAATATTATTTCACAATTTTGAAACACCTGTATACAGGGTCGAAAAAACAGTCATGGGGGGCCTTCCTGTATTTTAAAATGTTATGTTATTCATATGCAATTGATTCTGACGATTGACCCTTTCGATCGTTACCCATCATAAAATGCAGGATGTTTTTTTTTCCACATTTCACCACTGCACCAATGTACTTTGGTAATTATTTTTGAAAATTAAGGAACTTTTCCCTTTAGTAAATCAGCTATTTCAAGTATTCAAGGTAGTTACGCTCCATAGTTGTTTTTTTCACCTGTATAGTGAATAAACACAAGCTTTCGTATTTTGAATGTAGTAAGAAATTAAAATATCGGCTCATCGTATTATTTTGTAACTTAGTTTGAGACAAGATAATATTTTACTTACGAGCATTTTCCGAAATAAAACATGTTTCCACTGCCATAAATTCCGGTATGTTTCTAATAATTCGACTTATTCCTGGTAATGTTTTATTTAGCTCCAATGAGCGACATGAATAATCATAACCATCGAAGAAAAAATGTTTAAACATATTTTCATTTGATAAGACATTACTTAACCACCTCTGAAAATTAAAAAAAAAGTTTTACAATTTGTTTTACTGTTTTTGTACTTAGTTAAATAATCACAACTCGTCAACGCAAACCTTACCTTGTCTTTATTAACAATTTCTATATGTAAACGACATCTTCCAACTTTTGTACGTATACACTTTTGATGGTTTACTACTTGACACAACCCCCAATCATCCCAATCGGTAATTACTTTAAAAAAGCTGTAATTAAGACTATTTTTGTTTATCAATATTTTTTCTTGAGATTTCTTAAACTTCTCATTGATTGGATCCAAGATAGTTCGTTTATATTCCTTCCATTGGTTGAATGTTCCACGTTTGATGTTAATTTTATCGTTAAAAATACCTAAAATAGTAATCCCAAGATTAAATTTACAATTAAATAGGTGCTTCCTGCGTAAAGATAATAATACAACTATTTAATCTGTGCTTCCTGCATTGCAGCATTTTAAAAACTAATTACCTTATAGATGGGTGATGGGGAGCCGTAGAAGGGATTTCTGGATTTACTCAAGCGCGTCACATTAAGATAAGGGAGATACCTTACATATTGATAAGAACCTCCAACCAGTATGAGCCCTTAATATAGGGGGGTACGCCCAGGGGAACCAAAAAATAATAATAGACCGTCTTAAAATACTCGAGCGCGTAAAATTAAGATAAGGGGATTCATTACTAGCTAAGAAGTGTCAAAGGTGTCAATTTTGCTAATTTGATCGTCAGTCTAAGAAATGGGAGCATCTGTAAGGTTCACTAACCACCCTCTCTGAAAATCTGACGCATTCGAGTTTTTTTTTTTCAATTTATCATGTTGCAGCATGAAAAATATCAATATCCGACACCCTTGAGTATTACCATGTCATTGTTTTTTTTTTTAAATTTAAATTTATATGTAAACCCTTCCCCCACCGCTGAAAGTGGAAACATCTAGGACCATTTATTCTTCCTATCATCTAATTTACCAAAACTAATAGGTTTCCGCGACGCTGGAGTAAATCCACAGTTAGCATCATGGGCTCCCCATCTATTATATGTACATAGCTTACCTACCATCTAATGCATATGTAATTATTTTTTTAATACTGTTTCCAACATTTTTACAGACGTATATTCCCGAATCATTAACTCTGAAGTTATTTATGTTTAACGTATGAGAAGGTGTTACAGACATTTTCAAAACCTCATTATTATTATTAAATTCTATTTCCCTAAAAGATATATTTCTTCTCGGTCTATAAAACCATAATTTTGCATTGTAGTCTTCTTGCTCATCACTAGAAATACATAAACAATAAAATAAGTAGATAGGTTAATATTTTTCTGGTTAAAATATAAAAGTAATTAAGGCGGGCTCGCCATCCGAGCGTTTTGGCCGTCTGGATTGCTCAAGCGGGCACTAACTCCGTCCACTTTTTTTGAGAAAATATCTAAAATAATTAATTGTGACGTTAAAAACTATTGTATCACAAAATTCAACTAGAAATTTTTAGGTATTATCTTTCTCCACCTTTTGGTTAAAAAACTATTAAAAATTCCAAGCCGTTTAGAAGAAGATAGAAATTTAAAGAAGAAAACAGCTTCACTTTGATATTTTTTTACACACAGTAAAATATCAAGTAGCACTTTTTCCTACTTAAAATTTACAGATGAAGGTTTAATAAATACTGTGATATTTTTTCAAAATTTGTACCCCACTCGTCTAAGAGGAGATAGCCTCCAAATGTGCATGTTTTCGGCGAGCCCTACCTCAAACACTTTATACTATATTAGTCGAAGTAGAGGCACTTACCAATAGTGACAGTATAAGTAGACTTTTGAACCTGGCAAAACGTCCACTAATTTCAGCACATTTCCATTAGGCGATGAGGAATTCAGATTTACGCAAGCTGTTATTTCCGATGCAATTCCCTTACATTCGCTAAATAATAAGCTTGTAACTAAAATAAATGTCAGTGGGAATGTAAATGTATTCATTTGTGCTTTATTTTGTTCCTGAAAATAATGTGTCATCTAATTAGTAATGGTCTAAGGACCCATCACTTTTGATTTCTACCACTTTGGTAGCTTAGTTTTTTACTCTTCTTATTCTACATTTTTTTTGTTGATATCCGAACGCTTAAATTTTATCATCATCACGTTATTTATATCCGAACGCAACTTTATGTTCTTGGCGCTCTCTCTCATCTTCGAATTTCATTATTATTACCCAACATGGCGGATAAATCAGAAAGTAAGTTTTGTTTGTTTACTATTTTATACAAATGTATTTGAATTTAATTTAATTATATTGGAAAAAATTAAATGCGATCTTATTTTCAAACTTACCAGTATTTTCCAGGACTGAATTTTATAACGTCTTGTCCTCTCTCCTATCGATTGTAGTATGGTTCGCTAAATTCAAAATTTGAAAAAATTCAAATTTTCAGGAGAAGTGTCAGTCAGTTTTGTGTTGAAATTTGGAATTTATCCATTCTGTACACTTTGAGTTCACTATAGACGATGTTTTAATATAAAAGAAGTAAAAACGTTGCTTCGATCAGATTTTTGTGAATTGATATGAATTATTTTTATCAGGAGAACAAAGTGGGGAGAATGACTCGCCTAGAGCTCAATTTAGAATCAAGAATGAGCCTATGGACTTGGATTTTCCCGAGGATGAGGAAGAGCCACCAGCATTTGGTCCTGCCGCGCTTGGACTTCATAGAGTTGGTACAAAGTTACCGCCAAAACCGACACCTAGTGAACCAGTCCAAAAATTAAACGCTCGAGGAATGCCTGCTCGGATCAGGAAGAAAAACAGATTTATTTTCGTTGATGATTTTGTAAACACATCGCCTCCTCGTCAGTCTCCTAAGAGGAATCCCAAGATTTTATCCAAAACTCCTAATAAACCATCAAGCGCCAAGAAACAAAAATCGCCCTCCAAGGTTCAAAGAAATGTTGATAAATATGAAGAGAAATCTGAACCTGCTGAGACCCAATCACCAGATACTAAATCAGGACATCGCATTGGCATGAGATTGAGGAACTTGTTGAAGTTACCAAAAGCACATAAATGGGTGTGTTTTGAATATTTTTATAGCAATATTGATAAAGTTCTATTTGATGGCGAAAATGATTTCATGATATGCTTGAGGGAGTCTTTTCCTCAGCTGACGAATCGTAAATTAACACAAGTGCAATGGTCTAAAATAAGGAGGATGATGGGCAAGCCCCGAAGATGTTCCCAGGCATTTTTTGATGAGGAACGTAGAGAACTGGAGAGGAAAAGAAAGTTGATAAGATTTATACAACAAAGAAAAGCTTCTGATGTCAGTGTAAAGGACTTGCCTAATGAAATACCAATGCAGTTAGTGGTTGGTACGAAGGTGACGGCTAGATTACGAAAACCACAAGATGGATTATTTACTGGCTGTATTGATGCCGTTGATACATCTAATAACACTTACAGAATAACATTTGAAAGACCCAAATTAGGCACACATTCAGTACCTGATTATGAGGTTTTGTCTAATGAACCACCAGATACGATCAGTCTTTCGAGCATTGCAAAGAAGTTTAGACCACGTTATGCTTTCCAGGATTTGTTAAATTTTTGTGAATCTACAAATAATAATTCACAAGGTGATCCTCTTATTGGCTGTTCAGAAATTGCTAAGCACATGGATTCAACAATTGGTGGTTACCCATTTGCTCTATTAGAGCTCATTGTAAAACTAAGAAGAATATTGAATGCAAAACGAGACAAAATCAATTTATTGAAAGAATACAATTGCGATATAGAAAAAAGAAAATCATTTGGTCGAAAAATGCCTGAAGATTTTGAAAGGAAATATGCTGCGATCGTAATTGACCTGGAAAGAATGAATATGGACCTACAGGAGTATATTAATGAAGTGCAACAATATTGCCAACAGATTGCACCTGGCCCTAGCTTAGCGGCAATGTTAGTTCCATCACATCTAAGAGAAATATGCCATGAGAAGGCTTCAATACTAGTGCAAAAAAATAACAATGGATCTGTTATAGAACCTTCTTTAATTGATTTAATAACAGATCTTATTGCTCTCATGTTGCAAGTCAAAAGCCTATCGGATTCAGACCAAAATGCATATGAATTAACAGTGTTACAAGGTACCATGGAACAAATAAAAATGAAATTAGAGCCGCAACATCAGAAATTATTTCAAAATAATGTTGAAATTCATATGCATAGAATTCAGATGGGTTTAGGTCAAATGGCAGCCAGTAGTTATGTGGCTGGAGTACAATGAGTGCAATGCATATGCATAGGCTAGCTTTTTAAATAATATAATAATTGGTACATGGCTAAATGGTTATCATTTTCTAGAAGAGTTATGTCAATAAATTAATAGTAGTACTTTAATAGGTACTTAGGCATATATGTATTTGACTGTTTGCAGTTTAAGTGTAAATTAATTCATTTACCATAAATAGTTATAATAATATTTGTTGATATTTAAGTTTTAAGGTGCTGCAGAAAATGTAGCATAATTTTATCTATATATTTATTTCTCCAACTCCCCATGTTACAAATGCTGGTAGACTTGGTGCGACACATCTGCGCGAGCATTTACTTGAATATCATGATAGTAATGTGTGTAACATTGCAGAATAACAACATACATGGGATCTTATTCCTAAACTTTTTGATCTGTGTACCTACCTACCTACCAATGTATCTAAATATTGTAAAATTAAAGAATGGCAATACATCTAATATGTATTATAATATTATTCTATCAATTATGTGCTCCCTTCCTCCCTATGTATAATACTTTGAGTATAATACAAAGAAACTTCAATCGATGCCGTCGCGAAAAGAACTGAAGATCGCTCCGGTACACAGGCATATAGATGTAACGCCGGTTTAAAACCAATCCGTTTGAAACGAAAAAAGCCGTTTAAACCCGAAATAAACCGTTTTTTACCCGACTACGGCGGAGGGTTATGATTTTGACCGGTATGTATGTATGTATGTGCATCTGTTCCCACGTAACTTCCAAACTACTTGTCGTAATTTGACAAATGAGGTATCGTTAGAAGCGGCTTAATGGCGCGCTGGTTATAGGCTATGTGACGTCACATAAAATTGCATATGGCGCCCTCTAGAGGACATAATGTCATGAACTAAAAAAAAAAACATTTTTTAATAAAAACGTGTGGGGTATCAAATGAAAGAGCTTTATGAGCACATTTCAAAAATATATATATTGTTACCTATAACTCCAAAATAATTAAATAAAAAGTAAGTTTAAAAACTAAAACCCGACTACGGAAAAAACGCGCTCTAAAAAGTATGAAACAAGAAAATATTCTCATCTAGAGGATAGCCGTGGTCCGTGTTCATATGCCATTTGGCCCTAAAAGACCTACACGGACCACGGCTATCCTCTAGATGAGAATATTTTCTTGTTTCATACTTTTTAGAGCGCGTTTTTTCCGTAGTCGGGTTTTAGTTTTTAAACTTACTTTTTTTTCGATTTAAAACGGTTGGTGTTGAGGACTATGTTTTTCTTAATTATAACTACATTTTTAGGTTGGGATATGACGGAGTACCTATAAACAGTGTAAAGATTTTTTAAACGATTTTTTTTTAAATTATAGTCGAATTATAACCTCTAAAAATCCGCTTGTACGTTATCTACTTGTACGTTAGGGCATGCATATTTATTCTGTGGTTAGGGCAATCTATAAATTACGTCTCAAGTAAAGGGGGGGGAGGGTCGACGAAATGTGACATTGTGTGACAAGGTTGTGGGAGGGGTCCTAAATTTTGTGACATCACATTTGAAAATCTAATATATCTAAGTATTAAAACCAAAATTTAAATTTTTAGCGAAAATTTTTGCAAATTTCTGAAAATTGCGTGACGTCACACAGGGAGGGGGGGGGGGAGTCTCGCAAATGTGACCAGCTGTGACAAGGGGGGGGGGTCTAAAAATCATTAAATTCGTGTGACGCAATTAATGGTAGGCCCCTTACTTCTATGTTACTGGTATCGTTTATTATTATATTACTCTTCGCATTCCGTCTGCTTTACTGTAACATACGGCCTCGCGAGTTTTAAACCGGTTTAAATGGGATATTTGGGGTTTAAAACGAAAAAAATTTATTTCAAACGCGTTAAATCGGTTTTTTTACATCTATACACAGGAAACGTTCGGACGTCCCCATACACACGCTGCCGGCCTGCAAAGCCCCTCTAGCCAAGTAGCTTCGTCTACGAGCGTTTCTACAAAACACTACGCTTCGTGTATGGATATGACATAAGGGGCCATCCATAAATTACGTCACACGAATCCCCTCCCTAGTGTAACGTCACATAGGTATTTTTGCAATTTTATATCTAGAAATCAGCAGTTCCGAAATTAGTTTTATTTCCATTACATTTTTTTTTTTTTTCATAAAATCGTCATTAAACAAACATTTGAAAAAATACCTTATGCTACAGATAGATTGGAAATATTTTTTAAGGTTTTACGTTCGCGTTTTGAATACTAAGATATTATATTAGATTTTGCATTGCGAAACTTAGTACCTCCCACCCCTTGTCACACTTCATCGACCCCCTCTCTCCCCTTTACGTGACATAATTTATGGATGGCCACGTCACGTGATCTACTTATCGACTTGTAATGACATTACTCATTTCCATACATTAAAGCTGCGTTTCCATTGAAGCGGAGCGGGGCGGAGAAGAGCAGTGAAAAGTGGCAAATATTTCCATTGAAACGGAGCGGGGCGGAGCGGAGCTGGGCGGAGTGGAGCGGAGAAGAGCAGTGAAAAATGGCAAATGTTTCCATTGAAGTGGAGCGGGGCGGGGCGGAGCGGGGTTGAGCGGGGCGGAGCGGAACGGTGCTGGGCGGAGTGGAGCGAAGAATAGCAGTGCGAAGTGGCAAATGTTTCCATTGAAGCGGAGCGGGGCGGAACGGGGCGAAGCGGAGCGGGTTGGAGCGGGGCCGCGTGTTCATATATTGTATTCGAAAGTCCGCTCCGCTCCACTCCGGTAAGCTCCACTCCTCTCCGATCCGCTCCACTTCGTGACCACCACTCGGCATCACAGCCTGCTCGACTCCGTTCTGTCCGGCTCGGGGCCGCGTGTTCATTTGTTTTATTCGAAAGTCCGCTCAACTCCGCTCCGCTCCGCTTCGTGCCCACCACTCGGCACCACAGCCTGCTCGACTCCGTTCTGTCCGGCTCGAGGCCGCGTGTTCATTTGTTTTATTCGAAAGTCCGCTCAACTCCGCTTACACTGTTTCCACTGATGCGGAGTGGAGATTTCGAGCACTGTGATTGGCCAATTCACGGTCCGCTTCGCCCCGCCCCGCTTCAATGGAAACGCACCCTTAAGCGTAGCGATTTGTAGGAACGATCGTAGACGATGCCACTTGGCTAGCGGGGCTGGTAACATCTCCGTAGCGTAGCAAAGTGCGCGCGGGCGTTTTAAGGGTGCTAGGGAGGGGTATGCACATGCACTAGGCCGCGCTCGCGCAGTACGTATTTCACAGCCACCATAACGGCCCGGCCACGACTTCGCGCTTCAGCGACGGGCGACAGCGCGGGCGCACCAAAATTTTGGATCACGCCACGAGCTGCCGTTCTCGGCGGCAACGCGCGCGATGCAACATTTTAGCACCCCCGCCCTGTTGCCCGTCGCTGAAACGCGAAGTCGTGGCCGGGCCGTAAAGTTTGACTCCGGTCTTATAGGTCGGTTTATCTGGAGCAGCAGAAAGAAATCGAATACATAACTAATCAATGATTTAATTCGATTCAAGATACAATGTTGATAAAAAATAGATTTTAAGGATTATGTATCTAACAAATAATAGTAACTATGCATCGTCATAACGTAACTATTATAATGTGTGCACTTGATGCAGCAGAATTCATACTTTATATTTATTCAGGGTTTCCAGTAATCCATCAGCTTCATCTGCTGTTTTCACTCGAATCAATATTGGTGTTGGTGGTGGTTTGGAGTCTGGCGTTGGTATGCAAACCATCATAACATTATTTTTTCCCATACGTTGTGTAGGTATAGCGTCAGACAAAATCATATTAATTAAAATAGTTCCCAGATTTGTGTTGGCACGAACTAGGAGCTGGTGCTTACCCGTATCTCCAACTTTTTTGATGTAAAGTGTTCCTACACCTTTATCCACAAAATTACCATCTTTTTTAACAAATATCTTGCATTTTTTATCATATACACTGTTTTCCTCTACAACTGGAGTAAACTCAACTTTAGGTGGTGTATCTTCCTCATCATTGGCATCATCTGTTTTTTCAGTAGTTTGTTGTTGTATGTTTGAGTTAAAACTAAAAGGTTTTCCAGCACCAAACGAAAATGAAGATGCTCCACCATTGGTAGCTGTTGTGTTTGTTCCAAAGGAAAAAGATGATGAAGTTGATGTAACAGTTGATTGGTTTGATGCTGTTACTCCAAAAGAAAAACCTGGTGTGTTTGTTGTACTAGTGGTGGTACTAGTTGGTGTATTGATTCCAAAAGAAAATGATGCCGGTTTATCGGTGGTGTTATTTGGAGGAGCAAATAACGAAGGTTTTGAATTTGGGGGCGGCATGTTAAAAAGTGATGATCCTTTATCCCCCATGGTAACAGTGGGTTTAGCTGGAGAAATATTGTCAATTTTGGGTTTACCTCCTCCTTGACATAAGTCAGATGTGGTAGACTTTTCTTCTGACATCTTATTCACTTCTTTACCACTGCCATGATATTCATCTTGTATTTCTTTCAAATAGTTATCATAATCCTTGAATATTGGTGACAGTATGCATAGAGGTGTTTCTTCAACATGTTTCTTTATCCAATCAGAGACAGATTCATTCAATCCTTTTAATTTTGAATAATATTTCATTTTTTTACTATCATCAGGACCTTTTTTTGTTTCATTTGGCTTTGATTCAGGCTTTGTAACAGCAGCAGCTCCAAAATGACTGCCTGTTGTGGCATTAGATGTTGGTTGAGTTTGTTTAAATAAATTGGTATTTGATGAAGTTGTAAACAATGACTTGCTCACATTAGCACTTGTAGAAGGAATTCCAAATTTAGTAGTTGAAATTGGTGTTGTTTTTGTTGAATCTGTATTTTCACTGGTACTGGTGACAGTTTGAGTCTTAAATGGAGAGTCACCAACAGTAGAATCTGCCTTTGAAGTTGAAAACACAGATGCTGTTGTTGTTGCAATACTAGATGATACTCCAAATAGGGATCCTGATTGTGTAGTTGATGTTGTTCCGAATGGTGATGTTGAAGATGTTTTGATACCAAAAATATCACTTCCTGGACTGCTTGTAGGCTTGCTAGTAAATAAACCTGGAGTCAAAGATGTTTCAGCCTTGTTGGGTGAACCATTAGTATTATTACCATTAGTCAATTTTGACAAAAAGTCAAATGAAGCTGGCTGTGATTTATTGAATCCAAATCCACTGAAGACACTCTTCTTAGGCTGTAAAATCAAATCTTTAATTAGTGACAAGTGGTGGCCTGGTATTATCAATAGTTAGCAAATGATATAACATTTTACTGAGCCCATATAACATTTTCTTTATTTAGGCTTGCAAAAGGATTTTTTTTACCTTAGCATTAATGTAGGTAAGGTTAATGCTGGGTAGATGAATGGGTGATGTAGATGGGTACAAAATATTGTGTAGGCATTACACATACCAGACATGACATAGGTAAGTAGTTCATTTGGGTTCAGAAAGGTTGTGTAGTGTTATTTAGGATTGGTCATTTTTATGCTTCACAATACATAGCAGCAATATCTTTGGTATTACAATCATATATATGCTACCGGAACTCCTTAACATCAGGCAGACTGTACGCTCGTTTGCCACATTGACGTCATAGTTCTTTAGAGCCACCCAGTACCCGACCAGCATCGCCATGCCTCGTGTGGTTAGTATTCCTTATATGGGATTCTATGGACATCATACACTCACTACATCAACTCCGTAGCGTCACAAGTTTACAAGCTGTCCATGTGCGGACAGCGAGTCTGCTTGTATGCTTGCATTGTGTTGACTTTTGCATTGACAATGCACATGTCCCGAGTGGACTGCCCGCGTGTAATTCACGCGAGAACAATGCGTCAGCGATGATCAACAGGTCATGCAACATTCACTCGTTGACCACGCGTGGTTCACTGGTTGACCAGGCGATGTTCACTGGTGACAACGTGGCGTCCACGCAAGGACCACCTGTCGGCAAGTGGACACCGAACGACGAGGTAGTACTGGTCGGGTGCCGGGTGGCTCTAATGAGCTATGACCTTTAGGGCCCTATCACACTAGGCAACCATGGTTGCGCCACCAGCAGGTACTTCAATGGCCGACACCGAATTGGTTGCGCCACCAAGCGACACCAGGTGCGATACCCTCCATACAGCTCTATACATTTTGTTGGTGGAGCGACTGGTAGCAGTACCGCTGGTTGCCTAATGCGATAGGGCGCTTAGTGTCATTAAAAACATAAAAGCTGCGGGACTTACAAGAAATTAATTATGTACAAAGATTTTGCGAACATGACTATTTCACTCATGTTTTTACAAACAATTTTAATAGTAACCAAAAGAAATTATAGACGTACCTCCTCATCCGAGATAGGGGCACGTCTTTTTGCCGTTCTAATAACACGTTTTTCAAGAACATCTTTCGTTGCAGTTTTAAAAGAGCCCATTTCTTCATGATCCTCTGGATCCTCGTCATCCCAATTTTCATGATTTAATTGTTTAGTAGCCTGTCGTTTCGCCGACATTATTCCTTTAAAACCTGCTTCTTTAGAAAAAACACGATCTTCACAATCTTGTCCTACACCTGAAGATTTTCAGCTTCGCAGGATTCTTCTTCACTGGTGTACGAAATATATTATTGCCTAACCTATTTTGCTAGGTACCTACTTAACAACAAACTAAATCAAACTTAGCAAAATCTAGTTTTAGTTAAGTAGAAATTATTTTATTTAAACCAAACACAGCAAAGAAAATGACTGTATTAAAAAATTACAGACAGTGCTGCCAACTGCTAAAATAAAAGAGCCCTAAAATCAAGATGAAATTTTAATAGCCCTAAATCATGGATCGAGCCCTAAATGCATTAATCAAAAGCCCCAAAAAAGCCCTAAATTGTGTACAATGACTTTCCTGTTTTATTAAGCTAAATAAATAAAATATAACTTAGTTTTAATTACTTTTTGTTAGAACTTTTTATAACTAATTAAAAATTTAAATTATCGTTAGTAAATCGTTTAAGTCCCGACTTGACATTGCATTTTACTGCAACATTTTAATAATACTTACACTGTAGGTACAAGGAGGACAACTCGCATAGCACCATAGACGTTTTGCCTTTTTTTTACTTGTTTTGGTCAACAAATTAGTGGTGCATGAAATATTATTTTTGGCCCTAAAAAATTTTTATCAAAATTTTCAAAAAAAATCTGGGCCTTAAAAAAGCCCAATGTGCATGTTTCCGCCCTAGTGATGTGCCAAGTACGCTATTTTTCTTGCTCGAGTATTCTGGTACTCGTTAAAAAAAATATCTATACCTCGTTTCAATCAGAAAAAAAAACTTTGTAAACAAAGAAACGTCAAAGTCTTTAAATAGTTTTAGTGATGTGCCTATTGTATACTATAACAAATATGAACGAATGAGTGAATGGATTGTTTTCATTCGATGGAATAAACTTGATTAGAAGGTATCGGTTTCTTTACATTGACT
This sequence comes from Drymonia ruficornis, assembly GCA_947859195.1. NCBI lineage: Eukaryota > Metazoa > Arthropoda > Insecta > Lepidoptera > Notodontidae > Drymonia > Drymonia ruficornis. Next base: position 9,296,008 of record OX401910.1, on the reverse strand, counting down.
TATCAAAATATAATTATGGAATGAAATCAATTTTGTGTTTTTATGTGTTTGATTACTGTCTACGACTATTTGGCTCATATTTTCATGGTCTTTGAAGTGCTTTGTGATTTTCTCTGGAACGACGGTTTGGCAAATATTGGTATAGACCCAACATACAGTCAAAAAGATATAAGTAAAATAAAATTCAGATAAAAATATAGTGGAAAGTGCAAATTGCACTCGTTGGACATAGCAGTAGAAACAAATCGGTAAGAATTAAAATTTAAATGATTATTATTAATTTATATTTCTAAAACTACATGAAAATGCAGTGGGCATATTGGCATAATGGCATGAAATTCCTTTGCCTTTTCACTTTTTTGAATCTGTGTTTCATTCATTCAATGTCGTATACATCAGCACGTCACTAAAAGCATTCGGAAAAAAAACAACGAACTAATTAAAATTTTATAAATTCGACGATTTTTACATGTTTTAATTGAAATTACAATCTAAAACGAGTATAATATGAAGGCGACAGTGTTTTCGAAGATTCCCACATCAGAATTTAGTGTAGTTAAAACGAAATAAGTGTGAAATCGACGATTTTATGTTGAGTGATGGTTTGTTTACAAAGTTTTTTTTCCTGATTGAAACGAGGTTTAGTAAGTACCTACTCGAGCCAGAGGACTCGGACAGGTACTCGAATACTTGTAATGAGTACTCGAGTACTTAATAGGACTCGAGTACTTTTGTATTATGTATTTTTTTAAATATGTACCTACTTTATTCACGAACTTCTTTGTCTACGGCAGCTTACACAAGGATTAAAGCTGCCCTCAGGCCATTGTAAATCTGGGCTACTTGCAAGCCACAGATAAGATAAAATGTAGTTTAGGCTCTATGAATAACGATTTTACGTCTTCGTCTTATAAACGCTGTGTAAAGGAGATGTAACTGGATTCAAATTTGTATGAATAAGACGGTGAATCTTCAGCATTTTTAAACCGACTTCAAAAAAAAGGAGGAGGTTTCTCAATTCGACCGTATATATATATATATATTTTTTTTATGTGTGTTCGCGGATAACTTCGTCGTATATGAACCGATTTTGATGATTCTTTTTTTGTTGGAAAGAAGATTTTCCGGGGGTGGTACCATGATAAGGAAACCAGGATCTGATGATGGCATCCCAGAGAAATCGAGGGGAATCTTCGAAAATCGTAGGGGCGACTAGTGCGTTTGTAATTTTTTTCATTAAGTATTTTAAAGCACTACTATTTTATGAAGGTCTGGAGTCGATCTGATGATGGAGCCGAAAGACAGTCGAGGGAACTCCTCAACGATTTACAGCAATTACCTGGTGTTTGGGCTTGATTAATTTGTATTGATGAGAACTTTACACCTAGATGGGTTGTGACTGTCATTATGGGTCTGATGATGAAGACGAGGGGCAGTCAAGGGAACTCCTCAACGATTTACAGCAATTACCTGGTGTTTGGGCTTGATTAATTTGTATTGGAGAGAACTTTGCACCCATATGGGTTATAAGTGCCATTACAGGTCTAATGATGGAGACCATAGACAGTCGAGGGAATTCCTCAAAGATTTACAGCAGTTACCTTTTGTTGGGCTTACTTCATACGGTTCAATATATCAAAATGTTCATTGGTATGGCGCCACTAAAAATCGTGAAAAATAATTATTTTTATAAAAAAAAAACCGACTTCAAAAAAACCTGGATCACTAAAAAGCCTGAAATAATATTTCTATTACCACCTCTGCCTACCCATCACTACACCATCACGTCTGGTTTTCCCATAGGGGTAGGCAGAGGTGGTAATAGAAATATTATTTCAGGCTTTTTAGTGATCCAGGTTTTTTTGAAGTCGGTTTTTTTTTTTTTGTTAATATATAACACTAACACAGTACAGTGGGATACTAAACAAATCATTGATTGCACCTCTATTTATTTGAGTACCCGACTTAGGATTCGAAAACCACGAAGTACTTGGAACCCGTATTCGAGTACCGGGTACTCGAGTCCTATAATCTGAGTACTCGAGTACCCGAGTACTTACTAAGTACTCGAGTCAGTACTCGAGTCAGGCTGTACTCGGTACAACTCTATTCCGCCCTAAATTTGGGAGTAAAAGCCCTAAGTTGGCAACACTGATTACAGAGTATTTTTATTCTGTGCACTGGGTCGCGTTCAGAGGCGAGGTAGGTAGTACCTACTACCATAGATTTATTATTAGCAGATACGAAGCTATTGTTTATGGTATACATATTTGATGCAAATATGGACCACATTAACGAAAACATATCTGTCTCATTCTTACTCGTGACAATTTAGCTATGTAAAACAGTACAGTATATGTCATATATTTCTTTTTTCTGGAAGTTTTTGGTTAGTTCTGTCAGTAAGCCGCCTCCCTGAGGGCCTTTTTGGACCACCATATTGGGTTGTCGGCTATGGTCGGGTCACTATGGTTAGTACTTCATCTGTCATGTCAGCGTCTTATACAAATTATTTTAAATTTTACGCTGAACTGTGTGTATTTTGGGACTCTTTATTATATTATTTAGGATTATTAAGGAAAAATCAATATAGTTTAGTGTTGCGCTAGGGCATGCAGTTCTGATTCTCTAAAGAATTTCGAAGGATTGTCATTTTTCAGGTTAGTTGTGTTATTTTCATATTTAAGTGTATTTATAGTGTGTGAAAATACCTTTCGTGTACATTATATTAATTTTTAATTGAGTTCCCGTCTATAATCGTACTCTCGAATTCATATTTTCAAATAAAATAGAACTAACAAATATTTGCTATGTTTACATAAAAACGTAGTGCTGTTCTTATAAGTTTTGTTTCAAAGTTATCGATACAAATTCTATTCACCTACGCGTTGGGCCGTGCACTCACCCCGGGGTGACCACAAAGAAATTATTTTTGTTTTGGAAGGTGCGTGACTGCGCCGCCTTAAATTTGTTTTATAATATTTGTCATCACTACTCACGAACATAAAGATGCGCGACAGAGATAACAAGTTGATTTATGGATGGTGAACATTTTAAAATTAAATGTGGGATTTGCTAAAACGGCTTAAAGAAGTTCAAATAGAGTTTATTCAAAATCTCCCGATTTCGCAAGATTTTTAGCTGATAAATTTGACGATTTTTAATTTTACGCTTTTGCTACACTGGGCAGTGGTAGGTAGGGATGATGGCCGTGTATGCATGAGGCTCTCCACACGTGCATATTTTCGTGGTAAAGTTGAGGCGCCAACAAGGCCGAGACATTGAAATTCTGGTGGTCTCTAACCCCGCGTTTCCATTGCGCAAAAACATGTTGATTTTCAACAGAATTCAACAGATCTCACGACATGTATAGAGTTGCGTTTCCATTGACGGACAATCAACATGTCGCATGACTTGTTGTCACTACAAGTATTGCGACATGTTTAATGTTGATTGTGTGGAATGCGTTTCCACTGGTGAAAGCAAGTTATCATACAAAGCGTTCAGAGACGCTGACGATTTTTTTTTTAGAATATTTGTCTATCTGCTCTGTGGATACTTTCAAAAAACGAACGAACGAAGCAAGTAGCTAAAATTGCTACTTTACGCCGATTTACTGTGAGAGGGTGGTACTACCCCGGTCGGGCCAGCCTGAATGGGCCTCATTCATGATTTCATTATAGGGAAAAATATTTACTTACTACTCTCTACCGATTGCTACTTTACGCCGATTTACTGTGAGAGGGTGGTACTACCCCGGTTGGGCCGGCCTGAATGGACCTCGTTCATGATTTCATTATAGGGAAAAATATTTACTTACAACTCTCTACCGATTGCTACTTTACGCCGATTTACTGTGAGCTGGGTGGTACTACCCTGGTCGGGCCGGCCTGAATGGGCCTCGTTCATGATTTCATTATAGGGAAAATATTTACTTACTACTCTCTACCGAAATATTCTCTATGGATTTTCACAACAACGAAATGTCTACGCACATTTTCGGATAACAGTATTTATGGCAAATAATCATGTTGATACACAAGTCTTAATACATGTTGAGTGGCAGTGGAAACGAAAACCTTAACAAGTCTATAGACATGCTGGTATACATGTTGAGACTTCAGGCAGTGGAAACGCTACCCTCAACAATACAAGTTACGCGACATGTCGGGCTCATCATGTCGCCATACAAGTATGCCGACATGTTTTTAGGTGGAAACGCACGGTAACGTTAAATTGCGAACCCCGAAGAGTTGCCATGTGAAAATGACTTTACTTGAGCAGCAGCGTCACTCTGCACAACCATTTTAGAGGGAAGAGGGTGACTCGCTCCACAGAGCCATAAAATAACATAATAGTCATAAATAAAAACATAATTTTGTACTGCCTACCCCCGATTAACGTGATATTTGTGCTGCGGTCTCTTTCCCCCCTTCATGACACTTGACTGACCGACTCGTTTGGTACACTCGTCGTCGCGGTGCCTCCTGTGTCTAAAAACCTTAATCGCATGAAATCTACTTAATCCTTTGTGTAATTGTGTTGTGTGCCTGCGCAGAAGAACCTGACGATCCAGCCATACCACCCTGGAAATGCACCCGCCTCCATCGTGTCGTTAATGTACACGCTTGACATTGACCTGAGCCTTACAGATTTGTCTCCCCCCTTTTTTGCCTTATTTGATTTAGCCCAGCATAGCTGAACCTACCTAATTAGGACCCAGCACTTTTCCCGCGACATGATCGTTAGTTATATCGATATGGATACTATCGACTAACTAAAAGTACAACACTTTTTGCTGTGCACCATTTTGGACGGTCGTGTGCTCGTGTTTGGCTACAGATGACGTCACATAGGGCTCGTCCTTTCTCTCTTAGGTCATTGCCTACTACCTACCTACGCTCCGGTTGCAACCACAGATTATATAGTTCAACCACGAACGTAGATACCATAGAGTAAAGACTTAAGAAAGAGGTGCCCTTATTAGATTTCTCTATTAAACAACGCGTGGTAATTTGCACGGGATGATGCGGGTGGTGGGGGTTAAGAAATGCGTGGCATCTATCTACCGGGAAATAGCTGAACTACTCGCTTCGTTTTATGTCGATGTTAGTAGGTACGTAGTTTAAATATTTGCTCTAGATGTCACTAAGTGTATGATCATGAAAAATTCCGTACAAAGGGACGCCATCTAGTGTCGAATATAATTATATTTGGGATGCGAACGTTGGCAAGACGTCTGCACAGGACGAACGCCAACAGTACACTGACTTAAGCCACGCCTACTGTGATGACGTCACCGGCCTAGTTGTGCGATGTTTAAGCAACGCGGCTTAGCTGCTTAGACCCAGTTATTTAGTATCAGAGTTGGGCAAAATTTAATTTTAGAACAATTAACAATTAGTTAATTGTTAATCGTGGAAGTCACGATTAACAATTAACTAATTGTTAATTGTGAGTATTGTGAGAGTGACAATTAACAATTAACTAATTGTTAATTGTGGAAGTCACAATTAGTTAATTGAATTGTGACTGTCACAACACTCACGATTAACAATTAGTTAATTGTTAATCGTGACTTCCACGATTAACAATTAAGTAATTGTTAATTGTTCTAAAATTAAATTTTGCCACTACTCATCGTACGAAACGCAGCTGTAATATCTGCTTTACGCCATCTTCTGTGAGAGGGTGGTACTACCGCGGTCGAGCCAGCCCGTTTATGAGCTGCAGTCAACTGGCTACAGCTTGGCTCTACCACCTTTATTTGGTTTCATAGCCAGTTGCAATCACCGATCGGTACACGATCGCAGGTTAAGCAACGCTTGGCAAGGTCAGTCAGAGATGGGTGACCATTGAGTGGCAATTGAACTGAGCCTTTCCGTGCTTCGGAGGTCACGTAAAAAGTCGGTCGCGGTTGTAGTTATCTCAACCTGAAGTTAAGCAGTTACAGTAGCCTATAGATGCTTGCAATACCAAAAGCATCGCTCGCACGTCGCCGACCTGAAGAGGAGTGGGACAGAGGGGGGAGCTGGGACGGAGGGAAAGGGGGTTAGGGCAGAGGGGGGGGGCGGTTGGGACAGGGGGAGGGGATTAAGAGAGGGGTTGGGCTTCCGGATCACTCACTCATCCATCGTAGTGGCGCTCAAAGCCAGTTGCAATCACTGATCGGTAAACGATTGCAGGTTAAGCAACGCTTGGCAAGCTCGGTCAGAGATGGGTAACCATTGAGTGGCAATTCGGTCGCGGTTGTAGTCATCTCATCATCGTCATACACGATTACGGTTCTCTCACTCATCGTACGAAACGCAGCAGTAATAGCTGCTTTACGCCGATCTTCTGTGAGAGGGTGGTACTACCGCGGTCGAGCCAGCCCGTTTATGAGCTGCAGTCAATTGGCTACAGCTTGGCTCTACCACCTTGAACAACACATCTCATCATCTTTGCTTAACATCAGTTGGGCCGTTTGCCATCCTACCTAGTCACATAAATAAAAAAATAGACGCTCATAACTAGCTGCAATCACTGATCGGTAAACGATCGGAGGTTAAGCACCGCTTGGCAAGGTCAGTCAGAGATGGTTGATCGACCATTTAGTGGCACTCAAATCTTTTCATGAATTACACGCACTTATATTCCCCCAACCCCTCCTCCCCCCGCCCCGTATATCGCTGCTCACGGCTTGCGGCTCGCGGCCTTGGAAAACCACAATGGTCGGCATCCTTTGTCGGAATCATCTGTGTCTTTTGAGACGGTCGTCCTTGCAGCTGGTAATCGATTATCGACTGTATGTGGTTGGTTATAAGCTTAAATTCCATTACGAGAACTGGTTTTGAACGAATTCCGAATTTGTGGTAATAGATTGTCGACTTTATTCGACTTACTATAAAGTTTTATTTTCATTATAACAATAAGGAGCTATTTGGAACGGCCGACGACCGACGAGCGGCCGGCGACGGTGAACCACGAATGAGTGAAGCACAAGTACTTTGACCACTGACTGCTCATAAATTATCGACTGTATTTCATTGAACATAAGTATTATTTTATCAGAGAACTGATACCTATACAATCGAACGAAATAATGTTTCGCGCGCAAACAGTGTGCACATGTACCTACTCGCAGTACTCGCAGACCGCACACAGCATTGCCGTCGCGTGCGAGTGTATTTACTTTGTAGTAAGGTATACAATCGCGTAATTCAATTAGAAGACTGCTTTGTAGTGAAATACACGTACAATGATTTTATTGATTTATTGGTGGTAGAGCCAAGCTGAATTGACTGCAGCTCATTTAAGGGCTCGACCAGGGTTACAACTCTGCTTGCAATAGCAAGCATCTATAGGCTACGCTAACTGCTTGACCTCAGGCGGGCCGTACGCTTGTTTGCTACCACAGTCCCATAAAAAACTGCTTAACGTCAGGCGGGGCGTACGCTTGTTCGCCAGCTCAGTCCCATAAAAAAGAGCTTAACATCATGCGGGGCGTACGCTTGTATGCCACCATTGTCCAATAAAAAGTGCTTAACATCGGGTGGGCCTACGCTTGTTTGCCACAATCCCATAAACAAGTGCTCAACATCAGGCGGGCCATAAGTTTGTTTGCCACAATACATAAATGAGTGCTTAACATTGCTGTATGACGATGATGAGATGAGTAGTCATCTCATCATCATCATCATCATCGTCATCTCATCTTCGCGGTTGTAGAATCGCGACCGACTTTTTTCGTGCCACCCGAAGCACGGAATTGCTCAGTTCAATTGCCACTCCATCCACCCATCCCTGACTGACCTTGCCAAGCGTTGCTTAACCTGCGATCGTTTACCGATCGGTGATTGCAACTGGCTATGAAACGGCCCAACTGATGTTAAGCAAAGATGGTGAGATGTGTTGTTCAAGGTGTTAGAGCCAAGCTGTAGCCAATTAACTGCAGCTCATAAACGGGCTGGCTCGACCAGGGTAGTACCACCCTCTCACAGAAGATCGGCGTAAAGCAGCTATTACAGCTGCGTTTCGTACGGTGAGTGAGAGAACCGTAATCGTGTATGACGATGATGAGATGGAGATGACTACAACCGCGACCGAATTGCCACTCAATGGTCACCCATCTCTGACTGACCTTGCCAAGCGTTGCTTAACCTCCGATCGTTTACCGATCAGTGATTGCAGCTGGCTTTGAGCGCCACTGCGATGTGTGAGTGATCCGGACGCCCAACCCCTCTCTCAATCCCCCCCCCCTCCTGTCCCAACCCGCCCCCCTCTGACCTAACCCCCTTTCACTCTGTGCCAGCCCCCCCTCTGTGCCACTCCTCTTCAGGTCAGCAACGTGCGAGTTATGCTTTTGGTATTGCAAGCATCTATAGGCTACTGTAACTGCTGAACTTCAGGTTGAGATACTTTGAGATACTTTGCTTACTACAACCGCGACCGACTTTTTACGTGCCCTCCGAAGCACGGAAAGGCTCAGTTCAATTGCCACTCAATGGTCACCCATCTCTGACTGACCTTGCCAAGCGTTGCTTAACCTCCGATTGTTTACCGATCAGTGATTGCAGCTGGCTTTGAGCGCCACTACGATGTGTGAGTGATCCGGAAGCCCAAGCCCTCTCCCAACCCCCCTCCCCCATGTTCCAACCCCCCCCGACCCAATCCCCCCCTCCGACCTAATCCCCCCACTCCGACCCAATCTCCTTTCTCTCTGTACCAGCCCCCACCACTGTGCCACTCCTCTTCAGGTCAGCAACGTGCGAGCGATGCTTTTGGTATTGCAAGTATCTATAGGCTACGGTAACTGCTTAACATCAGGTGGAGTTGACTACAACCGCGACAGACTTTTAACGTGTCCTCCGAAGCACGGAAATGCTCAGTTTAAATGCCACTCAATGGTCACCCATCTCTGACTGACCTTGCCAAGCGCTGCTTAACCGGCGATCGTTTACCGATCGGTGATTGCAACTGGCTATGAACACCACTACGATGAGTAAGTGGTCTGGAAGCCTAAACCCGCCCTCTAACCCCCCCCCCCTCCCTCTGTCCCAACACCCCCCCCCCCCCCCCCTCACCTCGTCCCACTCTTCAGGGCGGCAACGTACGAGCGATGCTTTTGGTATTGCAAGCATCTATAGGCTACGGTAACTGCTTAACATCAGGGGGGCCGTACGCTTGCTGCCGTACCAACTTGGTCACATACGTTTTTTTTTAAATGGTCGAGTATTCAACCGTTTTAAACGGATTGTTCGAGGTTAATTGTTAGTGGCGATTGATTTTTTCACATTAATTATAATTATTAAATCAATCGCCTAAAACAATTAAATCATTTGCAATTACTTTTTTAATGATTGAAAAAAGTAATTGTAATTGATTTAATCGAAATCCACAATTAATGTACTTTAATCTAAATAAGTTAATTGCATAGTGCAATTACAAATTTAATTGTGATTAACTTAATCGCGATTAACTAATTGCAATTACATTTTTAATCAATTAGTTAATCAATTAAAAATCTAATCAATTAGTGCCCAACTCTGTTTAGTATTAGGTTCATGGTAAATACATACTGGACTGTTTACTGCTATAGTTCTCGCGTTATGAACTGAGTCGTGGGGCCATAAATGTCAATAGAGATAGGAATGTGCAGCGCGCCGGGACCGTTATCGATAAACGGCTACCTGCTCACGTGGTGTCGATGAGTCACTAACGATGTGTACGCTCCTGATTGGTCGTTACCAAATGCAATTGCAGTGCGCGTTTTTTTTTGTATAGATGTGTTTACTGCAATTCAATAAATACATTCCCGTGTTACCACTCATTGCGCACTATGGATAGTTTATTTTCTAACGTTGATTTGAAGAAATTACATGGCGATATTAGCCCCCAAACTCGAACAGTTATTCACAACGTATTTCTGTTTGTCAATTAATTGAAAAGTGATCCGAATAAAATAATATTAAGATAATATTTATTATTTTTACTATAAAGTTTAATATTAGAACTTTGTTAACTCGTTAAAGTTTATGAACAGCGTACGATAATAACCGTTACTCATCGATATATTTCTTTCATTGTTACGCCCTTCACTAAGCGGCTCCATAAGGCCCGTAAGTGTAAGCGAGATAGACATAGGGAAATGATTTATGGCCCGTCGACTCAGTTCATAACGCGAGAACTATACACAAAAAACGAGCCGAGTGAGAGGGGCCCATTGTGGTACAGTGTCCCTCTACTAGGGTGTCCACGCAATAATAAAATTTTAACGTACTTATTGTATTATACAATGTGTTAAGAAAACCCTGTCCGACCCGAAAACGTGTTCTTGGGTATCAAGATTAGATTAGAGAATTTCTTTTTTTTCATTTTTTTTTTTATCATAGTAAGTATCCCACTGCTGGGCAAAGGCCTCCCATATTCTTTTGGAAAACAAATACGGAAAACAACTTTACATTTTTTTTTCCATAAAATTACCTCATCACATACTTTGTGGTCAGAGACGCCGCCAAACGATCTAACATAAGTACTTCCGGTAACGGTGTTGTCATATTTTTAAAATTTGCTACATTTTGATGGAAAAAGGCAATAATTTGCATTTAAAATTTTCATTAATATGTTTACTATCCTGATTTTTTTTAAATTATTTTATTTGGTCATGTGATTGGGGAACCTAAATACCGGTTTCTGCTCGCACAGGGTTTTTTAACATATTGTATAGGTACATGAGTAACGCACATGACCGATATTATATAACTAAACCCTTTTACAAAAAAAAACGGGCACTTTCGATTTTTTTCTCTACACATCACAACCAGCCGGTGCAATGAGCCTAGTGGCCTACGCTCAAATCACTAACCAAAGTCATGTGGTTTTATGGTCACCCTAGCTTGGCAGCTCGGAGTGAAAGGGACACACACGGTCTCACATTGGACCTCTCGCTCGGCTCGTTTCCTATCTACAGAATTGTCAAGGTATAGGTAATAGACCTTAAATGACGTTAAATAACGTTGAATTTCTCTTAAACCAAATATTCAACTAATCTATCCAGTAATATAGATCTATGGTCTGTAGTGTCTGTGACCTATCTATAGTTAGGCCTAGGCCGCACAGCGGTTATATCTGCGCTGTTAAAACCGCGTCCTATGGAATCATGAACCGCAAGTGCGGATAGGTTCATAATGATTCCATATAGTCTGATTTTTAATTAGACGTAGTAAACTGACAGGTGATAATGTCACTTTTCGATATAAATAGAACAAATAAGGTTCAAATTCATAGAACAGTGACATTTTTAGCTGTCACTTTGCTTCGTCTAATTAAAAATCAGACTATAGGACACAGATTTAACGCGGTTTTAACTAAAGATGTGATAAACGGCTTTATATTAAAAGCGCGTTGTAACGCTTGTGCTTGTTTTTAAAAGTAGCTGTAATAAGCGCGGAAGTGCTTTTCTGCTTTTTACTTTTTTACTTAGTTTTCTGCTTTCTACTTTTTTTTAGTGCTTTTGTGCATTGAACTTTTACGGACCAAATCAAGAAGTTTACTAAACATAAGTTTTTATTTGAATACATAAAGCTTTAGATAGAGTTAAAATATTTACGCTCTAACCCAAATAAAGATAATAATAATAAACTTAAAAAATATAATAAAAAAAATACAACATTAGTCAAGCTCTTCAAGCAAAAGCCAAAAACTTATCTGCTGAAAAATTTATAGTGAGTCTTATGTTCATAGAAATATGGTTGTTAATCTAATATAATTTAGTAGCAATGTATGGCTTTTTATGGGTAAAGAAATAAGATTTAATTTAATTAAATATAGATTTGAGCTGTATTTTCATACCAATAAGGATACTTTTTGTAATTTTTTTGAATATCTTTCTCTTTCTTGCCGTCATTGCTTAAAAGCCACACGCTTGTGTTTGTAAGCGCGCTTATGTGCTTACTAAAAAAAACGAATTTTCGTTTAAGCACCCACTTCTAGTTTTAACAGCGCGGATATAACCGCTGTGCGGCCTTGGCCTTAGGTATCGTTAGGGGTTGGTTGTTACCTAGTTCCACAGATGCTGCGTTCCATTCACCGTATTTTTTGTTATTTTCGTTCATAAATAAATATCGTTCCACTTGAACCAACTTGTACTGAAAGTGATCATTATTATCGTTTTTTACAATTTTTGTGAACGAAAATAACAAAAATTACGGTGAATGGAACGCAGTAGGAGTACCTACTATTGGTGCGTTCCATTCACTGATAATTTTCGTTATTTTCGTTCATAAATGTCGTTCCACTCGAGCCAACTTGTACTGAAAGTGATCATTATTACCTGTCGTTTTTAACAGTTCTGTGAACGAAAATAACAAAAATTACGGTGAATGGAACGCAGCATATGTAGTTCTTTCTTTGCGTTGTGTGCTGTGTAAATATAAAAATAAATAACAAATTCAATACAAAACCAGTAGTACCTTCCTAAAATAGTAATTTTTACTCTATTAAAACTAGCTTACCTAGGTTACCTAGGTACCTACCTATAACTTCGCCTGTGAAGTTAAGTTGTAGGGTTAAAATTTAAAAATTATTATTTATGGAGCTTCATGGAGTGTTTTTACTTTTGTAGTAGCAACTTATTTTTCATTTGGTCATATTATTATGTAACTAATAACTATTGTGTCGTGCAAAGTTAAGGCAATAGGTGTAAATACGTGTGTTTGCTCTTTACCTACAACTACTTACAGTTTATAAAAGTCTCGTGAACAATGCTTCTGACTGATTGTATTGAGTAGTGTTCTTTCTAACTCGTCCGAAACTTAGTACCTAAAAATTAGAGTGACAGTGTACAGTAATATAATGATGGAAGTCTCTAACGAAATAAAGGAAGATATTCGTAAAACTCAATCTGACTTGAAAAACGCAATAAGGGTCCATCAGGTAATAAAAACCTACCCAGCGCGGTGAATAATTTCTCTTTCATGATAAATAATTTCTAATGTTGTTTTTTTTAGGTTTGGGTTGCGCGCCTGCAGGATGATGAGAATGTAAGATAATAAAAATAAATTGTCAACTTTGCGTACCTAACATTATTATTATTATCAAAATATATAGGTAATAATAAAAATATTAAACATTTCAGAATTCACAACTAAAGTCGAAAGTGAGGGAAGCTGAAAAGGAAATTTTAGCAATTGGGCAAACACAGGTGAGTTCCTAACTTCAGGGGCCCTACCACCACCTCTTATAGCAGTATTGTTTTAACGTTTCAGCGACTTTTTGTGAAATGACGTTTCTTATTGTCATGACAATAAGGTACGTCATTGCACAAAAAGTTGCTGAAACATTCCTATAATTGCATCGCGATAAGAGGTTGTGGTAAGCCCCCTATTTTGAAATCATATTCAACCAACAGTAATAATAGACTTTATAAAAATCTTTTTTGTGATTTTAAATATTTTATTAATGCTCAGACCTACAAAACAGCCTCTCTTGATCTGAGTATCAGTGCAATAAACAATTTTTTAAACATTAGTTTTATGTGGAGTAGAGGAGGTATAGTATACATTGTGTTTAGTTTTTTTGTCCGAGTGTTTAACTGATCTGATACACAACTGTTAAACATGCTTACACAGAAAAAAACACATAAGATGCAAGCTGTGATGACAATAAATATCATTCTTACAGAAACTAGTTGTGGATAGACTGCGCAGGGAGCTCGAGTTGTACCAACAGCGTTTAAAGGCTCGAAACAAACAAGTGAACATTGAGAATGACAACCGATATGTAGCGCAGCAATTGAGGGACCACCAAATACAATTCCGTTCCAGAAACAGAACTGTATCCCTCTTGAAACCTTCAGTACTAAACGAAATACACATAAAGAGTGAAAATCACAATGATTTGAAAGATATTTCTGATTCAGATAATGAGGTGAAATCATTTAATGAGAAAGAAAACTCAAATCACAGTGAAAGTGATGAAAGGGAAAAGTTTCAGAGGAATTTTCAGCAATTGCCTGCTGTGAATGATAGCCGAAGTAATTTTGCTAATGCTCTCAGCAGTGTCAAGGAAATATTTGGGTAAGGATACCTCATACCGAATGTAATGATTCAGAGAGATATAATGCAGAATGTAAATGCATAAAGAAAATAGGAAGTGCATTTCATTTTTTTGTGCTACTAATTACCTCACTGCTCATCTGGTAGTTATTGTCAATTTGACGATCTCTTGGCGCAGTGGTTTAAGAGTAGGCTGCTCAGCTCACTTAAAAAAAAAGTCGAAGTGTAGAATCATGATATTAAATTCCCTCCAACCCGCACTAGGCCAGCGTGGTGGATTCTGGCCTGAATAACCCTCGCATTAAAGGGAGGCCCGTGCCCAGGAGTGGGACGTCAAACCTCCTCCTTGCGTCGTTTATCCTCAATGCTGAGGGTCGTGACCTCCGTCCGTTTCTGCACGATTTCGCGCCACGTCGTCCTGTCTTCAGCGGTATGGATCGTCATGAGTATGGATCGGTATGGGACGTCAAAAGGGTTAATATTATTTGTTATTATGTAGGTCGGGTGGGAGAAAGGAACAGGAGAGTTCAGAATGGCGCGAGCAGGGCTCGGACTCGGAGTGGTCGCGCGGCGCGGGGCTGTCGCCGACGCCGTCCCCGCCGCCGCTGCCCGCGCCCGGCGCGCCCGTGCCCAAGGAAACCTTCATGAGGTAATTTCATCAACTGTACCTTTCTCATAATATAGGGAAGTGAATAAAATTCTTCAAGCTCTTCTGGGTAAAATTGAGGGTTGCAATTTGAAGACAATTGAAGGCTCCAACCGACTGCCGCGGAATATTCGCGCGAACTATCCGCATTCCTTTGATTGCGGATAGTTGAAATTGACAAAAATTGGCGTCTATGGTGGACGCCATTGTAGTTGAAGAACCTGCTAAAGTCTGGCTAGCATTGTAGCCTTCTGCAAGCAGCCGACATCCTCATATCAATGTCTATTGTATTATTTTAAAGTGTAGGAAATACGAGTTAAAGACAGCTGGAAGTAAGCGCTAATAAATAAGGATGTAAGACATGTATGTTTATTTTCAGACTTATTGGTTTAATGACACCATCTCAGAAAGACGTGCTAGAGAAGAAGAGGAATGAGCGTCGCAAGAGGTCCACGACTAGCACCAACAGAAATGATTTCCTTTACGAAAACTACGACATGTTACCAGTAAGTACAGTGGTACTAATTTGGTTGAAACAACTAAAAATAGTGTTGTCTTAGCCATAATTTACATTTTTGTACCAACCAACAGAATTGACCTAGTGATCTGTGTGATCATAACACAACGTCCTAACATAATCGTATCATCGCGAAAGCATGCTGTCACTGTCGAGTCTTATTAATGGAACTTGTGGTATGAGTGAGACAGAACATGGTTACGTTAACGTATTGCTAACAAAGAAAGTGCTCACACCACTGCTTGTTATATTAGAACTATGCAGAATATATTATACTAATTTGGAATTTTTGTTTCAGAAGAGGAAGAAACAAAATCATTACCCATATCTGCAGACGTACAATGACCCGCCACAGACGAGATCTGCGAAGTTACGTAAGCAACAGGTGAGCACAAGCTAAAGATGTGGGCTTCTACGCGAGCGAGTGAACGAACCTTTCGGTCCGGTTGTGGAAGCCTGCATGGTATAGAAAACGTACGATAGTCCTCTCGAATCTTTTGCGAAGATTTGTTCAACCGATTGCCGCGGAAAATTCGTGCTAATTATCCACAGTGGTGTCTTTGCCAAAGCATAACCAAACTATTTACTGGGTATTGAGTACGAATATTTCGCCGATCGCGCGAATCTTCCGCGGCAGTCGATTGGGCCCAAAGAAATTTTGGTTGGGCCTTATTGGGTCAGTTCAGTGACCTAACTACCTAATGTTATATTATCCTCTATCCATGTCCCTAAATTTTTTACAGAATAATTATAAATAAAAATAAAAAACTTACGCTACTGGATAGCCTCAAACTTAATTATGAATTAAAAAAACAAACACGTAACTGGATAGCCCCAAACTAAGTAAGTAATGTATTTACCGTACAATAGACTGGGGGCGATCCCAGTAAAATCTGAAAATGCCATTTACGAAATTTGCCCTGACGCCCTGTCGCAGTTAGATGAGTGTTCTACGCTCACACTATCAGACTAGACGGTCGTGGAAATGTTTTGCATCGTAGTATTGTTTAATTTGTTCATGTTTTGTGCAGTCTCAAAATAAATCGTCGCGTGAAGGATCGCCATCCGGATCGTCAACAGAAAACAAGAGTAAGATATTTTTTTAGAAAATTATTGCTATACGCCTTCTGAATAAATAGACATAATGTCATAACTGATTCTTTCGTGGACCCTACTCCGAAAGAATCCTTAACTTCCGAAACACTTTCAGAGTAGGAAAATGCCCCATCAGTGAGCCGAAACGTTTAATTTTGTCTCCGGAATAGCCCCACTGACATCCCATTTGTGCGTGTAGCACTCTTTACTGGTTATTCCATTGGATAATGAAACATGTAATTTTGTGTGGTTCACGTAATTTTGTGTGGTTTGCAGGTAGTTGGGTGAATAAGCCAGCCTGGGCGGCGACTCTGCCCCCCAGCTTGTCAGTGGAGCCCGTGTATACTTCAAACAAAAAAGTTTGTCACACTTGCGGAAGGGATGGTGAGTCACAATTTCTACACATTTTTTTATATCTATATCGCTTTTTGTAATACCATTGCAAATGGATTAGAAATCCCTATTCTGAGGGTGTTCACGCTTTAGATGTCAGAGGCCAAAGGCCACAAGTTGGGCAGTTGCCTAAACTCTGTCGTCTCAGGCATTCGCCCCTGAGACAAGACCGAATGTATGTAACGTGTGTGGGGGTAGCCAGCTATATTTTTATGAGGATGGTGGAGAACTTCATTTCTTTTCGCGAGGCTTCATTGTCTCATCTCAAAGGTAGCTTTGGGATGAGTCAAGAGACAATTCGATCAGACTGTGGACAGCAACTAACACAGAATAATAATATCCTGGGACATTTTTGTAGAATGGTCTGAATAATAAAATTTATACTACTCGCTTACTGTTCACTCAACGAGGCACCGATCGCGATGAGTAAAATGAGGATTTGATGCCCAAAGTGGGATTTCGAGTATCAAATAAATACAAATTTATTTATTGCGTTAAATGTGGTAATACAATGATTTGTGGTCTTAAAAGTAAAGGTACTGCACAATTTACCTAAATAGGCATGCAATGGGATTAATATTAATAAAGTAGGTATATCTATTTAATTTAATCAAATTAAATAGATTTTATTTAAGGTCCTCATCGCAAACAGACTCGTGAGTTAGGGAGCTATCACTAATGGTGTGTATGTGTGTGTGTGTGTGTCAGACGTGGCGTCGCTGCTGGTGTGGTGCGTGGGCTGCCGCGTGTGGCAGCACACGGGCTGCGGCGCGGGCCCGCGCGGCGCGTGCGGCGCGTGCGGCGCCGCGCTGGCCGAGCCCGCGCCGCGGGACGACACGCGGGACCCGCACCCGCCGCAGCACAAACAACTCTATAGAGGTACCTGACATCCACTGAATACCTGCAAACTATAGCTAGCCGCTCATAGTAGCGCTGTTTGCCGCCTGACAATTGAGTTAAAGCGCTATCACACTGGCGTTTCATCATGTTTACGAGGGCAACCGGCCCTCATAAACATGATGAAAAAAATTAAAAAGGATTATTTATTTTGATAAATTCCTAATCTTAAACTCTTTTATTTTGCCTACATAAATATACATACAAATTGTTACCTCGATTCTCCAGATAAAATGGCAGAGAGGAAAAGTTTACAAGAGAAAAACATCAAACTATGCGTGGAGCTGCGTAAACTGGAAATCAGAGCGGCATCGCTAAAGGAGAATCTGGACGAGCATAATGCTGAGAAGCGACAGTTGTTAGCCGACCAGATCAAGACGCAGAGAAACCTGCAGAAACTTCTCGACTTCATCAGTCAGTTCAAGGAGACGTCGATCAGTGTTCGCTCGACGTCAATCAGTGAATCCGGCAGCGAGATCAGTAAAAGTAATGAGGAATGAAGTGGTAAGTAAGAATACCTGTTGTAATAATAATAATATTAGCCCTTTTGACGTCACACTACACGGGCCTCGCCTCAATGCGAGGGGGATTCAGGCCATAATCCACCAAGTGAAAATTTCAACTCTCTACCTATTACGGTTCGTCAGATACAGCCCGCTGACAGACGGACAAACAGACGGACAGCGTAGGCTTAGTAATCCCGTTGGCACCCTTTGGGTACGGAACCCTAAAAATGTTCCAGTATCATTTTTTATACTTACCATTTGAAACAATGCCTCCAAGTATCATTTGGAACTTAAGAATTCCGTATAATAATCCTTTCTAATATTAAAAATATCTGTTTTAATTGTGCCCATTCTTGTTTCAGATCGAAGTTCTGACTGCGTTTCTCAGTGTTTTCAACTAGCGGCCAAAATGTTTGTACAGACTGTGAATAGATCGACAAACGTTGAGTAGTTCAAATTAGAATCTGATCGGTAATTTTACTCGTTAAATATTTCTCATTTTGTCTTCGTTTAAGTTAAATTACAGCGTTTTAGAGAATCAGTATCAAACAATCATTTACTTTGTCACAATATATTTTTGTTTTATTAAAAGGGCATTGGGCAAATTTGTGTGTCGGCATGACCCAGTGAGGCCACTGATAAAATATAACGTAATATGAATAAGCAAGCGGACGTAATAGGCAGGCCCTGACTGCTATAAACATTGAAATCGTATAAATTTCTGGCAGATTTAAAGGAATGACAAAAATAAAACGTTAATATTCTCCCATTATTTAATAGCACAACGTTGAGTATTGCTGTTTCCCATATTGGAAAATAACAACCATAATATCACCGATATGAAGTGTTACGATTTCAAAAGTGGCATGAATTAAGATTTATATATTCGCAATCTATGTATAAGACTAAAATCAAGTTTATCTGTATTGCCACTACGTCATACTGACTGGGTCAGAACTGCCCATAGCCCTTTGTATTGATTTTTAAATCAGTTTAAAGTAATGATTTGCCTGAATCTGATTTATTAAGTTAGAACTAATAAATCAATTACATTAAATCAATTTAATAGCCAAAAGTGAAGTGTTCAGTATTTGATTGTTAAGTTAGCGTAGGTATACAATTGTATTAAAAATGATGTTTTGTTTCATTGTTTTAACTTTCTATTTTAAGAGTTGTTTACTTATGAAGTAAGGTGTTATACACATTAGTTCAGGTCTTAATTTAATAGTGCAAGATATTTTGTATGACGCCTTAGTAAATGTTAAATATGATGTTACCTACTAGTTAGTAGATATACTAAAATAATCTCATTAAAAGTAGTTACTTTTAATGCGGTGAAAATCTAAATCAGTTCATCCATTTAGGAGCTATGATGCCACAGACAGACACATAGATACACAATACAAACTTATAACATCCACGTTTTTCGTCGGTGGTCGTGTACGTTTCTTTCCAGCTAAGCTTTGATTAGCGTATTAAAAGTACAGTTACTTTCAATAATACAAGTCGACCTACTAACAACTAGGAAACCATTTTATTCTCTTGACGTAAGCAAAAAGTAGGTAATGGTTTTGTGGTATGTACATCATCTTTAACATTTACTGAGGCATCATGCAAGTTATAGTGCACTATTATATTAAGACCTTATAATAAGAGTCAAAGTAAATGGAAAAAGTACATAATAGATAATTAGGTATACCCTTGTTTGGTTAGATAAATTTATATTAATCCATGAGGGAAATTCGAAATGTAGTGAAATGGAAATAGTGTTGATTTATCATCAGTTAATCAATCTTGTTTATAGAGATTCTAGTGTGTATAGCACCTTACTTAAAAAATCAACTGTCCGTCCTTTTCTACTATCACAATGTTACATTTGAAGGAAAAGGAAGGCAAGTTTGCGATCTATGATGCGAGGACGAGTGTCCATGGGGGGTTTGGTCTTAATTGTTCTCTGTGATATGATTATTTTCGCCTAGGTTGTTGATAGAGCAATTTGTATAAGATAATCTGTAAATAAATATTCATAAATTGGTAAACATTTTCTCTTATAATGCTCCGTATAAAAAGCTATAAGTTATAATAGTTACATGACAGTTTGTGGTATACTGGAAGTTTTTAAAAATTTCATGATTTTTTGTTACAATGCTAGTAATGGTGGAAATCATTCGCCGTGTCGCTACGCAAATTCCAATATCCTCCTGCCATATGCGATGTCTTTCCGCAGTTGCTCGATGCCGCGTTCTATCAAACAACACTCGTACTGCGTCAGACCGGCGTATCTCTGCATCTCTTTAATGCCATCTTTATCGAGCTGCACCAAACCAGAGAAGTATGCCGTGCCGAAGTCATTGTTTTCCACGAAAGCGTTCACTTGAGCGGGTTTGTCGGAAAGCGCATCGAGCAAACTTCTAGTGAAGACTAGCACGCTGTACGCCACAGACAGAGTAGGCGCCCAACCCTTCTTCGCGAGAAGAACTTTCTCATTACCCTGGAAGAACTTCGTCGTGAAAGCTTGAACGGCCTTTTCGGTCAGCTCAAGGTTAGGAGTCGATTGAGATAACAGCGGTATGGCCGTGATATTGGAATGGCCTCCCACCACTGGTACGACACAGTTTTGGGGTTTCAACTTATTTTCAGTCGCGAATAATGTCTGGGCTCGAATCGCATCTATGGTTGTGACCCCGAAAAGTTTTTTTGTGTCGCACAGCCCGTTGTTTCGCATCACCTCGGCGGCCATGGGCACAAGGCTGTTTATTGGTTCGGTGGCGATGGCGAAAAAAGGCGGCATGCTCAATCTGGATACTGCAGTTGCGACCGTTTTCACGAACTCTGTGTTTGTTGCGACCCATTGTTTTTTGGGGAGACCGGGCGTGAGTGAGGCTCCACCGATAGCTATGACGATATCAGAGTTTTGTAGAGCTTTGTCTAGATTCTTTTGGCCGGTGTAGCCGGTTATTGCCATCTCGGTGGGTACGTGCGACAAGTCCATTGTGACTCCGTGCGTGTATTCACGAGTGTCGTGGATGACGAGGTTTGTAATTTTAGATTGTCCCCTCAGTAGCAGGCTGAGTGTTTGTCCGATCTCGGTGGCGCCTCCTACCACAGTCACTTGGTAGTTCCTGTTGTGTACGGACATGGGCGTAAAGATTCTCCTCACAAGTAGCATTGTGTTGTTTTGTTCTGTTCTTCACTGTTACATTATTTACTGGGTTGATTTTGTTAAAATGGGATATGGATTTAATGTCAATTGGTCGCCATTGGTCTGCCAAAGCTTTGCAAAGTAAATGACTATTTTATTTTATTTTTTCGAAACGAACTCTGCCTATGGTTGGGACCAAATAGAATTTAATACGAGGTACTTTTGCGACTGCCATAATTTTTTATTTAACTTTGTATCTCCAATAATCCCAACTTAAATTTATTTGTAGTTAAATATCCAAAATATATTTAACTGAGGAGTAAGTAACTGACGGAGGGAAGGCAATCAAGATTTCAGTCTAATGCTAAGACCTGCATATTTAATCCTTCTTGAATAACACGTTTTATAATAATATTCTCTTTGTGAAGGTTCTTCGATCATCCAAGAACAACATCTTTGTGACTTGTTGACACAATGATTTATTAAGTTACACTAGATACGCAGTATACGGCGCCAAAGCGTGGCCACTTATTATATGTCTTCAAACATATCCGACATCAGTTGCCAGCTTGACGTCAGTGAGCACGAACATATTCGCAACGTACAAATAAAATTTCCAAAATGGTGAAATGTAAGTTAAAAAGTGTATGTCGCGGTCCGAAAAGGACGATAAAGCAAATGGTGTTACTTTTCACAAGTAAGTTTGCTTAATTTTATTCAGGGTATCCAAAAACGAATTAAAAACGAAATAAATTTATCATAAATTGTTCTTGCAATCAGTGATGCCAGAAAACGATTTTAATTTTCCCACACTGTTGGGAGTTTAGTGAATGAAAGATGGAAAGACGACCGTATGTGCCAGTTAGTCAAAGTATTATTAATAATTTATATTATATTTCTATATAATGAGTAATAATCATCATAAAATAGTCAGTAGTAAGTGCAGTACTAGTTATAATGATTTCCTATTCGTTTTACAGAGTACCTAAAGATCAAAAGCGTAGGGAGGAGTGGACACGCAATATACGACTTTTACGTAAAGAAACGGACTGGACCCCAACTACAACAACCGTGATATGTTCTAAACATTTTTTAGATAGCGATAAGATTCAACCAAAAAATAACATCCTGTTCTTTTATGGCATCAATCGGTAAGATCAGTCATAAGGACCAAATCTCTTTAACAAACATGGTAAATTAAATGAAAGGAAAGTGTCTTGGGATCAATAATTACGTTTGAAATTTTATCAGGAAGTTCACACATATGGAGATGGAACAATAACGGTTTCACATGCTGCAAAGCAAATTAAAATGTTTATTTTGTTTAGGCCTACGGGGGCACTTACAAATTATCATTTTACTTTTTTTCCTTAAATTCTACCACCGGATCGGAAGCGCGACCTTAACAGAGAAGATCCGGCAAGAAACTTGTCTTTTTAACATTGTTTTATTTATATCGCCCTTTACTTATTATAATACAATGTATTTTGGTAAACAATAGCTCCAGTGTGCTGCCCTCTGAAATAAGCAAGGCAAGACACGGTACACTTTGACATGACGCTGTTATGGAGACGAGTTACAACGACGGATAGCTTGTGCTTATTCCGTGTATTTATCGAATGAGCTCCTTTCTTCAAAGTTGTTGATTTCATTTCTGATACTCGGAAAGTAGTGTTTATTTGATCCGAGTAAGACTAATATCTTATTAAAAATGAGTTTAAGTGATTCTGAAATGTTGACCCCAGATTCTGTTAAAGACGAGGCAAATACAGTTATCGAAAATCTTTTGCCAGAAATTTCTAAGGAAAGATACTTAAATAATAATCCTCAAGATGAGAATATTTTCTTGTTTCATACTTTTTAGAGCGTGATTTTTTAGTAGCCGGGTTTTAGTTTTTAATTATGTATCGATTTCATTTGTAAATAGGTAGTCTTTAAATAAAATAATTACGTTAACATATCGAAATATTTATTCTTCCTTGCAGTGATCCTTGTC
Source organism: Drymonia ruficornis (assembly GCA_947859195.1). NCBI lineage: Eukaryota > Metazoa > Arthropoda > Insecta > Lepidoptera > Notodontidae > Drymonia > Drymonia ruficornis. Next base: position 9,272,780 of record OX401910.1, on the reverse strand, counting down.
AATTTCTTTAAATCTAACATGATCTATTGAAAGTTTATCGGAATAACTTGAACAATAATAAAATTTCAATAGATCATGTTAGATCTAAAGAAATTAGTATCCAAATAATTCATTCAATACATTCATTAATTCATTCAATCTGGGGAAAAAAATCTGAACCCTGACCACACTGGCCGTTTTCCCATTGACAATGTCTTGTCTCTTTTTGACGCAATTAGTTTGACGGCAGAAGAAACGAAACAAACATAGTTTTCTTTGGCGTATGTATCGGTTGCCAAGCTACGTCTTTAAACTCGCGAGTAGCTACGTATTTATGAGAACTTTTTGTACGAGACTAGTACTCTAGTAGTATATAATCTCATTGTGTTGACACATCATTATTGTATATTCAAAAAACTAAAAAAAAATGTGTATTTAGAATTTTGTAAAATATTAAAATAAAATAGGACTCACAATGATCATCCGTAAATTGGCCGGTGATTTATTAAAACAATACCAGCTCGCCCCAAATTATGTGCAATATAGGAATATACAAGTTTCGGTAATTGGTGCTGCTACTAATGTTGGGGCTAATTTAGCGCTTTTACTGACGGAGAGCAGCAAGATCAAAAGATTGCAGTTATACGATGAAGATGACAAAGTTAAAGGGATAGGATTGGAACTGGGCCAGATACCCGGCGGCCCATCCGTGGCTGCGTTTTGCGGGGACTACCATCTTTATCCTGCCATTCGTTCTTCCGATTTGATCGTTATGATTTCGAGATTCACTCGCAACACGACCAATACGAAAGAGCAAATAATAGCAGCTAATGCTCCCGGATTGCAAAAGGTCTGTCGTGCGATAGCCGATCAGAACCCCGATGCGTTTTTCGCCATCGCCAGTAGTCCTATAAACTCGATGGTGCCGTTCGTCAGTGCACTTATGTGCAGATATAATAGTTATAATCCTTACAAAGTGTTCGGCATCACCCACATAGATCCAGCAAGAAGCCGCTCTTACGCCGCGAAGGCTCTGGACGTGAATCCACAAAATTTGTGCGTGCCGGTTATTGGAGGTCATTCGGAAGAGACGATAGTGCCTCTGTTTTCTAATTTGGTTCCTTCTTGTTACTGTGTGGATGCTTGCCAAGCGGACACATTGACGCGCCTCGTGAGGAAAGCAGGAGCTGAAGTATTGAATAAGAAACAAAAAATCGAGTCGGCAACCTTGACTATGGCGTGGTCTGTTAACGAATTCATCAATCTGATAGCTGATGCCATCGCGGGCGATGAAGTCGTAGTGAATTCTTACGTCACCAATCCGCACTATGGAACTAGATTCTTCTCAAGCCCCACGAAAGTAGGACCTCACGGCATAAAGCCCACTTGGTGCGATTTGCCTATGAACGAATACGAATCGAACCTTTTGAACAGTTCAGTGCCGGTCATCAATCGAGACGTGGCATTGGGAGAAGATTATGTTCGGTATATGGAACTTGTGCGGAGATAATGGGAAATGATGTATTTATAATTTTACAGAGTTTTAATAAATTTCAAGTGATCATCACTTTTATCAAATCATATTAGTTTATATGAATAGGTCTAGCATACACACGTAAAAGGAATGAAAATAAGCACGCAGATAGTTCGATACTTTACCTTATGATGGGATTTACTTACGCGATTTCAGGATTAAGGTAAAGGGCACGATACAGGCCGGTGGTTGAAGGCGTTATACGGCAGCTCGTTCCCTCTACATCCGTCATTGAATTTTTAGCTTCCTACTTCTTAAATCTCCGACATTAGATACAATTAAACATTTCATGCCTCTATTCTGTACTGAATTGGGTCTTGTCCATGGGGATGTCTGTATTTCAACAAAGTTAACTAGCTAGCTCTACTTACATAGTTGTTTTAAGTTTATAACGGAACATTTTAATACAGCGTCGGGAACAAAGCCATTGGAACGACGAGCGACATAATCGAAGCTGACGTGTGCGGTGCTCGCCTGTAACAGTCCAATATCGGACAAAATGGTTAGGTGGAGACGCAAAGCGGCCATCCGAGTCGCATCTCGTTCCGAACATTGTAACTGCCTTAGCGACTCCTTTTACTGCGAACAGAGGCACGGCTGTGTTCACACTGTCCATAACCCTTTGCTATTAGACAAAAGTTGCTTCGCAGAGCCTACATTTCATTTACTATTTAGGGTAGAGAACGTATTAAAAAGGACAAGAAATGTATCTACCATTAACATCTGGATTGCAAAAAAACCGCCAGAATTTAGAGCAAATAAAATTTTTAATGAGTAGGTACTTTTAGGGTAGGTATAGAGTTTTGTAGGTCACCTGTATCCGTAGGTTTTTTGAGACCTAGATATAGGAATTAAGACCACGCCATTGACTAATCATTTGTACCTATTGCTAAGAATGATGAATTATTCTATGAAGATATAAAAAAAGAAAAAATAACTAACTGCTTCACAATGTGAATCGCGGTTTACAAAGAACGAACATACATACACCAGATGTGTTGGAAATTATCTAGCGATATAATTTCATGTGGTCCTAACTTAACATGGACGTTCACAGCTCGGTGCAACCGCAAATAAGGATCGTAACGACAGGGTTAACTCTAAGATAATCGCTGAGCGGCCATACCGGTCCGCCGCGGCGTTGAGTTGACATTGAGTTTAATGTCTCGGTCTTCACGACCGCCGTCTGACGGTAACTTGAGGGTTGAGGGTCGGGAGACCGGTGATTACGTCGCCGTAAGGACCATTTATGGCCACTACACGGTATGTGATTGTGTGTTCGACGCATTAACGTTTCGCCTTGTTTGAAAGATATTATAAAACAATTTGGGTGTTGTTTCTGTCATTAGCACCTCTAAACTGGTAGGTAAGTTTCGTAATTTCAGCACTAATGTCTAGAATAGGAATATTATATAATTTATAAAACAGTACCTAAGTTGAATATGATATTAAAGTGTTACGAAATTATTGAGTCTGAAATTCATGATATTTGAAAAAAAACAGCCTGCAGTCTTCCAAAAAATAATATAGTAAGTACCTACCTTAGTACTTATTATTTAGGTAACTATTTAAATTACTAGCTAGCTTAGCTCGCTCGACCAGCTCGTTTAGGTACAGTACGCGCGGAAACTTGACCGGCCTAGTTCTATATTTTGTATTCTGCGACGCCGCTAGAACTAACTAACGTCACTGCGGCCAAGTTAGTCCGCACATACTTAGATACTGCACCTACTCAGGTACTTGCATTGTATTAAGTTACCCTCGATAATAGGTGAGTAGGTAAAAGGGGCCCGTTTGGCGAAAGTTAGCGCTGAAAGAGCGGATTGGAAAAACTGTTAAAGACGCTCGCCAAGCAAACTTCGAGGGAAGTCGTTGAGGTGTCCCTCGGGTGTCGTCTGTCGGCGCCTCCGACGACGAGACTGCGATCAGGCAAGGACGGAATGGACTCTATATTTTCTATTACTTTAACGACATAATGGGAGGTTTAGTTTACATGAAAGTTTGATTGTGTGAGTAAGTAGCGATTGAGGCTGCCGAATACTGAAGCTTTTCACATACGTCGTACAAACAACTCTAACCTAGGTGATACCTAAAACAATATTGCTTACTTACCGAATAAAATGTTGGTTATCAGGTTAGTTCCCAGCTATTGGCCTATGAAAGAGAGAGGGGGGACATAGCATCTTTGGCCTTTTGGCCTAAGCTGGGGACAATTAGGTGTTTCTTGCGTAGGTAGAGGATAAGGTACCTAAGGCCCAAATATGCGTTATGAATGAAGAATATTTTCAGTCTATGTTTTTCCTATACCTTATTGCCCAATAGTTATAAATAAATAGTTATAAAAAATACATATTATTATGTTACCCCTTATAGGCTACACTTAAATATATCCCACGATATGTGGTTAGGTCATAACCAACAATGCCATACAAATCCCAAGTATCGGACCCAGCCGCCCGCAAGTCGTTATCTCAACTTGTTTGCTAAGCCCGCCGCGCCAAGAATTGCAAATGGCGATAATTCTAACTACGCAGATAAATCACCTACACTCCGTTCAAGTTTTTTCCCTCGGGGAGCAGCTCGTTCCCGCCATTGTTAGTGATTGATCGCGTTTCCTGTGCTTAAACTTCTTTCAGCCCGTACATGTGTTGCTGAAGTTCAGACAAGATATCGACATTGATATATTCAGATTCGTTAAGTGACAATTCATCGCTTGGCTTCAAAGGTTTTGCTGTAAGTAATTTTAAAGCATAGGGATTCACAAATTTGGACTGCATGAATAAAAGACCCGTATGAGATTTGTTAGAAGTTGAAAAGTTTTGAGGAAACTGATGCGCGTTTCCATCAAAAATTAAAAGTAACGCGTTGAAATCGGTTCGCCCGTTTCAGAGATACGGTGCCGTAAAGACAAACAAAAAACGCAGCGTATTGGGTTACAAATAGCTGGGTAGGTATTCAATTCTTGCAAAATTAATATTTTTATTAACTTTCTTCATGCATTTCCAATAAATATGAATGAGGTTACATGGCTGAACTTAATTAACTGTTGATTTTTTTACTAGCTTTAACGATGTCTGATGAAAGCATTTAATTACCGGTCAGCGTAAGAAAAACAATAAACAAGACATCGATGACGCCCCCGGGAGCCGGCGGCTCCATACCCTATGTTATGGCTGTAACCATCGCTAATTGCCCTTAATTGATACCCTTAAACATAACTATACGTACCGTCTGGAAAGAATGTTGGTAAGCTTTTTATAAGATACAATTACATTTTTATTACCTATTGCAATCAGTAGGGTCAATACCCTACTGTGCATCTTTCATTGTACTATCTATAGGTAGGTAGATACTTTTTTAGGGTTCCGTACCCAAAGGGTGCGAACGGGAACCTATTACTAAGCCTACGCTGTTCGTCTGTCCGTCTGTCAGCGGACTGTATCTCACGAGCCGTAATATCGGCCTAGCCTAGGCCGCGGGCATAGGCCAGCGGCTCGGTACCTAGAGGCTTGAAATTTTAACAGAATGTGTATTTCTGTTGCCGCTCCAACAACAAACAGGTACTAAAAATAAAATAAAATAAATAAATAAAGGGGGTCCCCATACAAGGAACTTTATATTTTTGACGTTTTTACGGTGGTACGGAACCCTTTATGTGCGAGTCCAACACGCACTTGGCAGGTGTTTTAAGATAAAAGTCGAAGAGTAGGTACTAATGCGGGTATTACACTACCCTATATTTAGGGCCCGATATGGTTAGGTTAGGGTCCCTAACTCTTTAACTCTAAAAAACAGTCTCAACCTCTTATTACACCTCCCTGGTTTATGAAAAGGGCCCCTAAATATCGGTTGGTGTAAAACCCGCGTTAGAATAAGATTTTGAAGGCAGAGGGTTCCAGCAACCGTGTCCTAGCGAATTGATATACCACAGCTTTCTGTAAGAGTTGATTTCGTTACATATGTTTTTTGAAAACAAGAACCGATTTCCAATAATACCAAGATCAAGTAAAAATCGTATACCCAGTACCCGTAAACAGTCATTTAATTTGAACTCAAAAGCTTTCAGGCACTTAAAATAACGAAAGACTAGACGACAAAATATTTGCAAGTTGAGTGGTGTATGGTATAAGTAATTTTGTTAGTACAACGTAATGGCATCGGTTGCATGCGGCAATTTCTATAGCGGAAATATTCCATAGCAGCAGTAATGGGGCAGGCGAACTGCCTTTTTATGGGCACCGTGTCCCGGCCCTCAAACATTGTTCTACTTCGGAGCAATTTCTGCGTCGTATTAATGAAGACGCCTCCTGCTTTGCCTAGAGTGTAGTACCCTGAATCATAAGACGACAAAATAGAAGAATATGTGCATGTGTCTTTCAAGTTAATATGAAAGTTCTTTAACATCTCTCTAACACCCGCTCCGCATACCCTGAACTGATGCCTGATAAAGAGAGAACTGTATATAAATTACAGTTAAATGCTAGTGCCTCTTATTACTTCTCATATCTGCCCCTCATCAGATCGGGCCGTGAAGAGCGGGTGTTATTATGGAACTTTCATATTTGTTTAGTTACTCAGCGCAAAATCTAAACCAACTACCTGCCTCGTAATTCTCTGGCAAAATAATTCCTGTGCTTTGGGAGAATAAATCTTAAATCAGAACCAGAATGATACGGATGTACGGTCACGGGCACATCTAGGAGTGTAAGTACAATTAACATAGCGTGGAATGAAAATCGCAACATTTCACCCTTACGACTACGACCCGATGCGGCTTCATTTCATAATCGATTTAATTGAGCCAATGAACAATTTAATTAAAATTCTAAAGACGCGAAGTACGGCCGTGGGATGCGGCTCGGTATATGCTGCAGATACATTTGCTTTGTAGACATTTTGCTGATTGTCTTTTATGAAGGAATTTAGGAAACAATCCTGGTAGATTCTACCTGGACTTAAAATACAGGTACGATAACCTCACGATCTTTAGGTATAGTACGCTGGTGAAATGAAAACCTACCTTTATTACTTATATTATTGCCATCGTCTCCTAGGTCATTTGCAACTTAAGGGGAGCAGGAGCAGTGCGGACCTTTTAGGGACCTATCGACATGCACTTTGAAGAACCCCACGCGGAAAGGAAAGACGTCAGGAGTAATTTTCAAGATTTGGGATACAATGCTGACACAAATGATAAAAAACAGAGTAACCAGATAACTAGGTAGGTATAACCCAAACTTATGTCGGGATCCCTGGAAGTTTGACATTGTATAGATGTAAGTACAGTCATAATGTAGCACATCAGGTGCACTCTTATTTTTTTAATGGTGCACAAACAACTAGCTGATTACGTCTATAAAATTATCGTTAATGTCGTACTGTAGCAAATTTCGAGTGATACCTGCTACTTATATAAAAATATGCGATTATTAAAATGTCGGCAATACAAATGAGCGGTGCGGCGCGCGAGCTATGCAGGTATTTAGGTACGGCACGGGTTATTGAAGGCAGACGGAGGTATGTCTCCTCTCCGACTCTGTACTCCTTCTGTTTATTACTCGACATTTCATCGGATTTTCATTTCGAGTAAAACTCACAAACGTTTGTGACTGCATTCTTTATCCATTCAGAATAGAACAGGGTGCGAGCTCACTATTCAAATGTGAAATGAAAAGGATTTTTCAATTAGGTTTTCACTTTTCCAACAAGCTAGACTAATTAATAATTTTAATAAAACGTGAGGGACATTCTTTTAGACTAATAGCATATTTATTTTAGTCCTGCATGGCTAAAAAGGCCACGTAGCAATTTAGTAAAAGCAATCATATTTTCGGATTTTCTAGCAGAATCCTTAGCAATTCCGCTAAACGCCTGTAAAATGGTCACGAATGGCGTAAAATCGGTGACCATTATAAGAATATTTCGCGAAATTTAAAAATTATTATTTAAAAATTATATAGCGACGTCAACTAACAATTATTCAACGTGACAAAACCAAACTCCAATAGCTTGTGGCTGTATAATGCGTCGCTATTAATTGCATATGGGGTGATTACTGGGCCAGCTCTATGTCAGGAGCGGCGCACGCGCTGGAGTGAGCGGAGATAAACCGTGATCGCGGAGACGCGTGGCGAGCGCGTGCGGTCATTTGCCTGCCAACGTAGCCGAAATATCATTTAGAAGTGTCAAAAGATAAAATACTAAAATTTATGGTAGAGTCGCCGTTTGGTTTGAGACTGCATCTACATAGGCTCGTTTTCCATTCCATAATCAAATTAAAAGGTATTATGAGATATTTGAGGTATTTCTCAATTTCATTGAGATATAGGTACCTCTGTATGTAAAATAACTGTTGTTAGGCAGAAATTACGATGTTTCAGCATGATGTATAGACATTCAATGTTAAGAGCACCAATGTGTGGTTCATGTTGATAATAACCATCGTAAAGAGGTCTAAAATGCTATAAATATGGAATTTTCGCAAATAGCAAAGATCGATATCTACATAGACATGTTGATTCATTATGATTATATGGATCGACATATTGCATAATCTCTACCACTGACTTATTATCTAACATATCTGTGATCTTTACATATTTTTATCCTATCTCTACATATTTTCCATATCTAACGCAACAACTATTTATTTGCCCAACAATATGTAGAGACCGTAGAGTCTATTCAAGAACTACGTCTATGGCTGGTGTGCCCGCGAATGTCGGTGGCCGATCATTCTGCACGCGCCGCGGTATCTGTCATCACGGCAGAGGGCGCAATCAGACCGACCACCATCCAACGCAAATCCCCATAATGTGTTTAATGGCAAATGGACTGAGCTTTGAGAACCGATCGCTAGTACTGCGCAAACAGAGTAATAGATGTTGACATTGGGCCTGGAACCAATTGACAATATAAATTGAAAACTGTTTAGTAGGTAAGTAACTTATATACGAACTGCCTTGGAATGTTAGTGATAGAGAGCAGGCTATGAATTTAACGAGAATTGATTTATAAAAAAAATCGTTAAATTGATGGATGGATGATGTTAAATGGATGAGGACAGTGTCATGAGAATTCAGACCTTTGAAAAACTATTTGCAGCTCTACCATGAGTATTACGCTAGTTGCTGACGATGGCGTAAAGTATTTGTATGGCAAGTTGGCCACCCGATTTGTGATACTAATATTTTTACGTAGACGGTAGCGACTAGCGAATCTGGTAAAGGAATATACTAGGTAATGATAGAGCTACGGATATAATAACATACAGTTTGTTTACAAAACATAGATACACGACCCTTCGGGCTTTCAAGAGATATCCAGTTTCGCAGAGCGTCGTCGCGATAGATGACACTTTATTAAAGCTACCAGATTATCTCTTTCTAAACCTTGATTTGTAAACTAAATTGTCAAGTACGTAGGTACATAGTTTAGCTAACTATGCTAATGAAATTCAAAATAAAAGATTATTACATCGATTAAATTATCAATGGATTATTATTTTAACAAGGCTTCCAAGCGAAGATTTTGTGATTTATTAAAGAAACTCATATGCAAATGTACTCTACCGATCGATATAATGGTTCTTTATACAATACAGTGACGCGGTCACATCAACCCCTAATCTTTATTGTGGTGTTAATACGTGTTCAGGATTACACACCATTAGCTTCGGCTTTGGGCACAGAATAGACTTTGGGTTCCGTCTCCGCAAAATAAATAAAGATTATTATAACTACCGATTAAGTGCCGTGGGAATGATATGGGAATAAATCTGGGTATACTGATGCATTGTTTTGGGAAATATTGTTCCTACTGAAAGCGACATAAAAAGAATACTTCTATTAACTATAAATTAATGGAGTTTATTTATTGTACCTATTGAATAATAGAAAAGAGACATTATTTAAAAAGAAACTATTTAAAAAAAATGATTCCAAATCGAATTAGTGCGTCCAGATGCCTCGCATGCCTCGCCCGAGCACTAATGTTATGAGTTAATGTCTATACGTTCCGAAATCAAAACTAAGTGCTCGGGCGCGGCATGAGCCTGATGTAGACGAGCTCATTTCCAATTGATGATTCATTCAGAATCGTCAGTTTTTATCATCACCATCATTATCGTTATCATCGTTAATTGTTGCTTGTGACTGCGTTGCTTGCAAACTTGCTATTTGCGGCGTTATAGGCATGCAAATTACACAAATTAAATAAATCTAATTCCAGACTTAATTTCTATTCAAAACACATTCAAGAATTTTAGTCATGATCTCTTTGGCTGAGGAAATTAATCTTAGATCGCACTTATCATTTAATTAGATCGGTGTCGAGTGCCCTTGCGGCTTCAATTTTATTTTATAACGTCATACACACGTCCCTCCCTTACTATGGTACAATTTAGTTATCAAGTAAATTGCGCAATTATACCTCGTATTGCGATTGTTGAAAGTGTATTATAGCTTGTATTGCAGCGGAACAAAATGTTTCCATAGTGTCCCTATTGTTACGGTCGTTGTATTCTATTCGCTACTGGCCGGTTGATATGCCAAATTAATAGGGTCGTCGAAAATTTAAAAAGAGTATGAATATATAATTGTAAGTTTTTATTTTATTAATTTTAGGTTAACCAACAATTGTTTACACTAACACGTCATCAAATTAAATCGTGTGTGTACATAGGTTGTAAACATACAATATACAATCAAACAATTAGAGCAGAATGCAACAATTACCTAAAGGTAAACACGTGCGCGATAATCAAATAAAAGCTCACTTTTACTTGATTAACTTTTGGCAAATTACATTCGTAACATACATATACATTATTAACGGGACTCTACTTAGATTATGATTACTTTATGATATTATTAATGTGCAAGATAGTTATCCATGTTGCTAAAAGATAAGATTTTATTTACGTTTAGAGAAGTACGTTCATACTCAATTCATTAATATTTAGTAACATCATATCATCAACATAAATAATAAGTAATATTTCCTAAATTAATTATATCCAACAAAATAATAAAAGTAAATGACAACCCTACAACTCAAATGCATTAATGTCTTGCGCATCCCCGCCGGATATTAAGCCCCAAATATAATCACGTTCCTCGTACAATATTAAACAGTAGATTTTTTGTACAACTCATTACACATACTAGTTGATTCCCACGGATTTTAACTTTTTTCGATTTACGCTTTATTATTTTTAACAATTAATATCGTGAAGTAATGCGTTCACGCTGCATAATTCTACGTGCGGCAGTATAATGTTCCGTATTTAACATTGAATGAACGAATACGTCCGATCACAATGGAATGACATGCGTGTTTAATTTCAATACATAAGTATTCTGTCTGTGCGTTTTCTGTTTTTTTTTGTGGTTTCATTACATGCATAACAGAGATTTAATAATTGGATCATAATTTAATACTTATCCGTGTTATGCAACCATCTGACGCTGGCGGAAAAAACACGCAAAGTTAAAAAGTAGAGTTTTAAACTGTATTTAAATTTGCATCAGAACCCACCCCGGATGCAGATGAGTGACGTCACGTGTGGCTGCTCACGTCAAATCTCCCTTCTCTCTCCCCCTAGCCTAATTGACTCCCTGTACTGAGAACTGAGAATGCGTATAACATTTCTATTGCGAGTTATCTGTTGCGTCGTTTTTTAATGATCGAATGAATCCGCTCTTTTGGTTTTATGATTACTTATTAGATCTCTTTTGGGTACCTAACTTACTCTAAGAATTAAGTGTAGACCTAACATTGATAAAACAAATTGAGATACTGTACGTCCGTGTGTATTACTTATTTTTTATGTCAATGTTCAGCGAAATAGTATTACTTATTTAATCTATACGGTACATTTGTTGGTACCCCCGTGGTGGGCCGGGGAGTTGAGCTAACACAGTCCAAGCCTACGTATTTGTCAACGAGCGGCCGACGCAATCTTGAAATCAATTTTCATTTATTCGCAGCTTAGCTTTACTAGCTCTGCGTCTTGTGGTGCACGCATAAGAAGTAACAGACAGGACAGGCGTGATTATTATAATACCTACCTCTGCGATGCCAGCGGATTTTGCAATAAACCTAGACAGGGCAATGTAGGTACGAGGTTAGTGGCGTTAGAGTAGTATTGTATTAAAAATGGGATGTTTGTTTGTAGACATGACATTGATCGTTTACTATTTTTTAATATGCACTGGTCAGCGATTGATCTCTATCTCACCTAATAGAAAGTGACGATGAGACCGGAGATGTGGATCGCTGAATCAGCAAATCATTTAATTTTTCATATTTTTAATGACACGTAATTTGAAAAAAAAAGGACTTGTCGAAATTGATCCTCATTAAGTAGAGGTAGCTATTTTAACCACACGAATGAATTGTACGTAGAGTAGGTACACTAGTTTCAGAGAAAATAATTTACTGTACAATGCCAGCTCTGCGATCATCGAAGGTCTATGTAAATGTATGGCCACTACATCGCCGAATAGTCTCGGGCGGCGTGGGCCGGCAAAATCTTTACAAATGTGGGCCGTTATCGTGCCGCCCGATTGACCGGCGCGCCTACCCGCCCGCACATTTCTCACCCTGAAAAATAACGGATTTATTTAATTTTATGGCCACGCCGCGTGCTGAATGGACGATTGGGCTGCGGTGACGCGAGGGTTGCCCGACTTCATTTGTTCTTTGCTCATGTCTTTCCTTTTTGTGTGTATATTTATTTGAAGGCATGGTTTTGAAGGAATCCGTTTTGTAGGCTACGTTATTTGCAAATCATTTATACAAACAGTTTATAGGGCCTTAATTCTTCAGACAATTTTTCTTTCATTTAAACGATTATCAAATATGACACACAAAATATTACGATAAGACTCTACCAGAGACTTAAAAAATGCATATCTGCTGCTCATGCTATCTCTGGAGTCTACCATCCATTCGCAATGGCGGGGTCTTCATCAGGCGCATGCCTCGCGCGAGCACTCACTTTTGACGTCGGAACGCATAGACGTAATGTCATAATATTAGTGCTCGGGTGAGCCATGCGCGCCATATGGACACACCTACCTAATGAAATTCTTAGGTGAGAAAAAAATTATACTTAACTTGAACTAAGAATAATAATATTGATAGACGAAATATAAATAACTTTATAGACATCTCTATTATTTTTGTAAAAGTAATTTATTGAATGAACTAAATTTAATAAGGTATTCCAGTAGGTATATTAATCCTCTTAATTCGTTCTATTTTTACGAGTTAAAGACTTGTTTATCAACTAATTGGTGGATCAGTGGAGACAGCCCGCCTCTGTTTACATTTCCCATGGTTGTTCCGTCCCGAGCTTCTGTTGTGGGGTACACTGATCTCATTATTTAAATCCCCGTCCATAATTTTGAAATTTGTCACGTTGGCAACATCAATTCGATTTGCACGATTTAAAAAAAGTGATTCTACTTATTGTATTGACTGGTGTTTAGATGTCGTGAGTTATCATGGTGTGCGAATTATATGGTAGCGCAGAGTTTGTAAACCCCCTACTAGGTGGACCGTCGATCGGAGAAGGTCGCGGAAAAACACGGACGTATTATAGTGGACGTCTTTTGGCTAAACAAATGATAATGATGATAATCGATATTAAAGTTATGGCACAATTGACACTTAAGATTAAGTTACTACTTAATAAGACCGTATTGGGTTAAATGCGCAAATAAGAGAATAACGTATATATCATGAAACGAAGGATACACTGTTTTGGTAGGTAGCTGATTATTGGTTCATTAAAATGATGAAATTATTTAAAAAAATAGTGTTTTTTACCCACCCAAACGTCCGGGTCACTATGTATAGTCGCACTTTATACAACATAATAAAGAAAATAAACCATTTACCTACTTTAATATTTACAAAATTATATTAAATGACGTGGCTGGGAACTGCTAACAAAAAATAAATATTATAGGTAGACGTCGTCACCGGTGACAATCGTAATGACTTGGCTGTGCGCACGCACATTTGACGTGCAACTGCGTGTTTTTACCACAACGCGCCAACACTTAACAAACTTAACACCCATTTTACACTCAAATGCGCCGTTTTATCGCTCTGAGGTTATCTCTGTCCATAATGACCTCATTTTTTAATTGACCAAGGGATTTTTTGTTTTGTTTCTCGATAATTAGATTTTACTATCGAGATCACGGTGACTTATCGGTCTTACACAACAATGAACAAGTTTATAACAGTTTTATTTTTACCGTCTTTATTATGTCATTAATCGTCTTAGTCGAACTCCTAATTGAAATCTTAATCTTCTTGGGAGGTGTGTTGTCGAATAAACTTAAGTAAACAAAATTCAAATCAGTTGAGAGAACTTGACGCAGCTGGCTGGTGTCATTTTAATGCCGTTACATTAGGGGCCATCCATAAATTACGTCACATGAATTTCATGATTTTTTTACCCCTTCCGTCCCTTGTCACAGCTGGTCACATTTGTGAGAATCCCCCCCCCCCCCGTAGTGTGACGTAACATTTTTTTTTTTTTCGGTTTTCCAAAATTTTCGTTAACAGTTAAAATTTCTGTTTTAATACTTAGATATACTCGTATATGAGATTTTTAAATGTGACGTCACGAAACTTTGGACCCCTCCCACCCCTTGTCACACAATGTCACATTTCGTCGACCCCCTCCCCTTTACGTGTGACGTAATTTATGGATGGCCCCTTAATGTTGCATTTTATATTAGGATTATATTAATTTAATTAAAATTGTGCAGTATACATAACCTACCTACTCTCGTGACTATTCATAGACATCATAGTACCTACGACCTACGACATTACGGTAAGTGACAAAAGTCGCTGAAAATCCAATTTCCAAATGTTCGACATTATGCAAAGTAATAAGATAACATATCTGTTAAAAAAACATCAGCATAAAAATGGCTAAATTCGAAATTAAAACGAGTCTATTTAATTTAAACAGATGGAGGTAATTCAGGTGGCTCCGGCGCGTCACGTGATACGGAATCAGTTCGCGTGAGCGACTTAAGCCGCCATTAGAGCACTTTGTAAACTGGCAAAAGGTGCCTCTGTTTAATTTATGCAAATTCCAGTTTTGTTGTTTTCTTTGCGAGCACTCGCTAAGCGGTGGGTGGCGCCACTGGCACTGGCGGCTCAGCGTGGAGGCGGGCGATGTGTTTCCATGAAACTGAAGCCGTTGTAATTCTAGTACTTTTGATGTGATATGAAAACAATGTTATGACATGATTTTCTTAAGTTTTATACCTACTTATAAATGTGTTATTAATTACTATAATTAAAATTTACTAAGTAAATGGAAATAGGCTTACCCAATGACGGAAAAATGTGAGTGCACTGCAGTACCTACCCCTTAGGAGAATATAGGCGTGATGGTGTCTTTATAAAAGTCGCGAAACAAGAATTCATCTATGGTCCCATTGATTTCTGTTGTGTGAGCGATTTGAAAAGTAAGCCAAGTACCTACCTATCAAAAATCCAATAAAAATGTAGAAGTATCTCTTATGGAAATTAGCCAACTTGGGTATCATAATCTGGTTTGGATATCAACTATAAACAGCGCTCAATCAAACCTCAGACGGCTCGAACCCAACCCAAGACTAATCGTGTGCTTAGTCTGCGCGGTCGAAGGCGTCATCAGTTTCCACAGAACAATGGTTCGCGACAATAGCCGCAAACGGCTCCGATGGCCTACAATAGGCCCGTTTACCCCACAACAGCGGCTGAATGGTCAGCCGTCGATCCCTTTGTCGAAAAACTCTGAGGAAACAGCCTGATAAGAGTGATTAATTGGTTTAAGTCGAATTCAATGAAAGCCGGCTCGGAAACGCTGAGGTTTTTTACGTGGTACCCGGATAAGCCTGCTTAAATCGCGTTAAGGTAATAATTCTATTTCTAAAGAAGTTTTTGTTCGGTGCGGGTGAAAATAGCCGTGTTTGGAAATAACATTTGATGGTAGAGCTGAAATTTCAGTTCTATACTATAATCCTAACTTATTCGTCAATATATGAGATCTTATTCTTACTTAAGTTCAGATTATTTAGTTATCTTAGTTGTAAAAAATAACACTATTTATATGCTCTATTTTTTACGACCGAATATATGATAGTATGGAATATGGTATTATTAGTTTTGATAACAATTCCGTTGTTATTAATAACAGCGAAGCAACAAGATGTCAGGAATATAATTTAATAAGTTATCTCTTAATTAATGCAATTGAGTGTTACAAATAAAATTAAATAAGACAGAAACAGGTTCTGTTCGTATTAGGCCACTAAAAGGAAATGGGAATTATAAGCTATTCAACAAAACCCGGTCTGTGGCGACTCTACTTTGATATTACGAGACTGAAATTCATTGAATTTGTGTCCTTATGAATAGGCATTATAGGAACTATCAATGGGATAAGTTTTTGTTGATTCATAAAGGTCTTTTGATAGTAACCCTTGCGATGCCGTCGGCTAGAGCGTGGTGTTTCCGAACGAGTAACTCACAAAACGGCGGGCGCTGAAAACGCGTAAAAGCTCGTTTGATTTGTGAGCGTACATGTCTCGAGTTACTCGGCAATAAATTAAATGTGTATAGAAAATGAATGCGTCAATAAGTTCCCCC
This sequence comes from Drymonia ruficornis, assembly GCA_947859195.1. Lineage (NCBI taxonomy): Eukaryota > Metazoa > Arthropoda > Insecta > Lepidoptera > Notodontidae > Drymonia > Drymonia ruficornis. Next base: position 9,256,597 of record OX401910.1, on the reverse strand, counting down.
AACCCTGTTCGCGTCGTGGCTAGTGATGTTCCCGTGATTTATCGACGCGTTACGTATCAGACGAGTTTCATATTCTACTTGTTAGTATAACGTTTACAAGATTTAATTGACATGGGCATGTGTTGTTAGTTTTATATGATGAATGGGCGAATAATCTTTAGTTAGTCAGAGACTGTATACGTAACTACGTGCCAAAAGTGTTGTTTCATAATTTATGATGAACGTAATTTATTGAATACTTAGGAGTAGAGTTATATATTATTTATTAGACATTCTCGTTCTAGTTCTGGCTGTTGAATTCCAATATCTATATTGGGCCATGAGTTTTAATGTAAAACACCGCTTATATCGTTATCGATAATATTGATATACATCGATATGTCGTGAATACATTCCCTCAGCTCTATATTTTTGCGGGTCGTGCGCTGAATGGATTGCAAATTGACACAGGACGTAAGGCGTTCCTTTCCATTTGTTTGTATCTACGCAATTTATATGTATTCACCTAAGTGTTAACTCGTGTATCCGCGGGACACGCTCTACGAATATTTTAAAATATGTCGATAACGAAAGTTTATAAGTTCACGATAGTGAAAAAAATCATCTCTAATTTCATAAGTAGATTGCTGATCACCGCGAAAATTATAACATAAGTTATACCAATGTTCCCACTTTACGACAAAACCTGACCAATTATAAAAAAATACATATTTTACAAGAGTTTCTTCAAACGTAAAATCACAACTTGTTTTAACACAAAAGATCACATTACAATGCATTTTACGATCTACCTGCATTTTTATTCACATATTTCAAGTCACTTATGTACCCTCTTGAAATATAATTAAAAACTATTATGGTGGCGAGTAATATATCATTCTTTATAGTACCCCTTTAACGGCGGGTTAATTGATTCAGCGCAGAAGTGCCACCATATAAAATGATAACAAGGTACCACTGAGCGGGGAATCAGGTATTTACAACACTGTTATCGCTATATATCTCGCTATAACATGGTTATGCTTTAAATTTTAATCTTAATAAGTTGGCTTTATTCATAGATGTGTTGAAATATTATCTTTTAAGCAACTCTATTTCGAAGCAGTGTATTGCAAGCAATTGTATTTATTTTATTTTCGTATCTGGGTATTTTATAACTAAAACTTAGTTGTCGTGTATAAAATGTATTATTGTTTATTTGTAATAGTTGTTCTATTTCAGAAATGTATTTTATAGTGAGTTTTAATTTCATGTAATGGATAGATGCCTAATTGTTTTTTTACTGAATTATACGATTACTAAAGTGAAATAATTTATAAAATATATTTATAATTGGCAAATATACAGACGGTTTAAATTTTGAAAACACTGAGTATAACGTCATAACTTAGTAGTTATTTTGGTAACTAATAAATTTATTATATTTGGAATATGTTGGAATATAATTCGAATATTTTCACAATATGTAAAAAAAGTGGTATCCATTTATGAGTTAATAATAGTATAACAATTGTATCTATTTACTTAATAAGTAAAATACCTAGTAGGTATCATGCACATAAATCCAATAAATAGGTTACAAAATGTAGGCAATATTGTAAAAATTGTTAATGATAGCATACTTCTTAGTCACTATGTTTGTGGCTAAACCACAACGAGGAAAACCGCACATATGCCCATATAGGTACCTACATCTACTTATCAGGCATATAAAATAAGTTACAAGCCCTTGTTATAAAATTATGTCATCGTGAAAAAATAAACTGATTCATACAATGACAAATTATAATTGTATTGATTTGCGAACAATAATGAGGTGACATCCCTAATTCGTACTTTAATACCAATTTTAACCAAATGAACATCGTTAAGTTTGTTTCTACCTAATTACAATTTTCCTGTCAACGGTTTTAACCTATAGATAGATAGATAATACTTTATTATTCCACCACTAGAAGAAGAAAACTAAATTTATAAAAAAATACATATTTGACACAGAAAGTGGAAAATGGGCGGCCTTATCACTAATAGTGATCTCTACCAGGCAACCTTTGGATGGAGAGGATCTCAAGAAAAATACGGGGAAATAATCATTTTTCTATATCTAGGTAAAGAAAAACCATCATTACAAAAATACTCTCACGCAATTAAAATATCTATTTTTATACATATACTTTACACGTCTGGAAAGAGTTTCAAAAGTGGATTAAAAACGTCACAGGGCTTCCCTAACGTCGAGACAGGGTTGCACAATGCAATGAATGAGGTGTCGCCGACTAGTTTTATCAATGATGAATAGGTCATCCTTGTCCTTAGCTTTTGTTGTTGTGTTCATATAATTGCAAGCAACAGTTTGATCTTTTTGAAGTCAAATAACGCATCGGAGTCATACTATTGTGTCAAAACATACTCTCTCTGAAAGGGGAAATTTTTAATTTGGTTTTAAGTTTGCTAATCCATTTCTTTTATCATGACTGGCACAAAATATAAATAATTTAGAAAATATTAAGAGATATTTATTGGTTTTGATTAAATTTTCAACTAAGTTAGCTATCACTCCATTGTAATTTAAGTAAGATACCTACCTATATAAAGTTCTTGTAAACAAGTATTCTGATGATTGGTGCATAATATTTTAATAATAGCACAATATAAAAACTACGTATGAAATTATACGTACACATAAACAATTATCTTTATGTTAAAACCAGGAATCTTGCTAATTGTATTCCACTTAGAAATATCAATAATAATATAATATTTCCAATAAGTGATGGTATAATTAACACAAAGGTAATAAAACTTAATTACAAAATATTTTACAGGACAATAATTTAATAGACCGTATGTAATTTAATTCTGAATCGTTTTTATTTAGGCCTAAATGCAATACCGCGTAAAATCTGCCCACTTACAGTGTTAAGCGTCGCTCCAATATCAGAACGGCGTAAAGGCAATCGCTGCTTTGTGCGAAAAGCACCACAAGTGCAGAGCTTTCGTACGGGAGAAGGAAGGGCAGCCCACCCCGCCTAGCGCAGGCTGGCCGGCTCGCCGGCTCCCTCCCGCGCTCACTCGCTCTGTGGCGGTCGCGGCGAACGCACGTCGTTGTAACCCCCATCGTACGCTCTGACACGCGATCGCGACAAAACTTTTCAGTGTTGTGAAAAACATTTTCCACGATCGAACAAAAATGAACACAATTTTTCTGTGCTGTGATTATTCCTCAATTGTGTAAAGACTGGTCGTCGAAGAGTGCTCCGAAGAGGCTAATTACGAGCTGCTAGGCTAATTGGCCGGGCCGGCGTTTCATGAAGGTGAGCCGACTTTTATTTCCGTTCGGCAATCCCTCTAATTGCGTCAATTAGTGTAATGCGGCGACAGGTTTGAAGAGTCGCTTAATGATCTCTACCACCGGACTTATACACTTTGAAAAACTATTAAGTCAAGTCGCTGAGTATGGCACGCAGCGGCCATGGTTTTAAACTAATTGCTAATTAGAATATTGTATGGATTGCGATGCTTATCATGTTTGAGGTCAGTCAGTTTAATTTTAAAAAATAAGAAAATGTTTATTTAGGTAAACTTTTCTGGATTGGAAAATAACTACACATTTTTCATGTGAAATACTTGTATTTAATTAATGCTATAGAAAAAATGCCATTTTTCATGCGTAATAATAGGTAATTCAGTCTGTCACTTTTCTTCGAAATAAGCTTTAAAGTTAAAACGCAATACCTATCGTTGGGAGCCTATTAATTAATGCGAAATCTTATCAATATTTTTATTCGGCTTCCCATTGTTAGAGAAAAAATATATGAAACATTTTTAAAGAATTCATTAATTACGTAAAGGCTATCAAAATATAATATTTGAATATGTATAGACTTACATAAGCACATACCGCGAAATTTATAGAGATTTTAGCTAGTTTACAATAGTTTTAAGAAGCATTTCTAGGTACAAGTGATTTGTAATGATAGTGCAAGTCGATCATAACTTTCTATAAATTTGGGGGATACTGTTTAACTACATAACAGAACGAAACTGAAAATATAACGGATAACGCGAGAAAACTTTTTTATCAAAAACGAAAATACGTTTAAAGATTTATTAAGTACCTATAGTTATGTACCTATGGTAAGTAGGTATCTCTACTACTGTTCATTTTCATTCTGAACAGATAATATAACAGCCGGGATGGATGCAATTAATTTATTTTAAATGATAAATGTAATTTAAGTAGGCGTGAAAGATAACAGGCGTGTTGTCGTATTTCGAAGCTGACAAACAATTTCCGTTTTGTAACAAATAATGAAACAATAATTGATAACGATTCATGTTTATTACCAGCGGGCCTAGCCAGTAGGCTATAGTAACTAGCCCCCCTGCTAGGTACGCTTGTAATAATGCACGCACATACTAGGAATTTCATAAAGCATAATCAACAAAGCTATTTTTTCGCTGCGTATGAAATCCATATATTTATTTAAATTTTACTGATGCAAAATGCACATCCCTAAACGAACTATCATTAGTTCGTTTAGGGATGTGCATTTTGCATCAGTAAAATTTTAATAAATATATGGATTTCATACGCAGCGAAAAAATAGCCTTGTTGATTTTAACAATTTTTTTAAACAAATGATTGTTTAAAAAAATTGTTAAAATATAATTGATTTTTTAACAGAAGGCAGTTTGAATAAAAAGCTCTGTTGTAATGTAAGTTCTTAATTACTAAATAATAATGGTAATTTTTATATGTTCTGCTCGGTACACGCATGGTTTTATTAACCATAAAACAGAACTTAAAAAATCTAATTATTCGTACAACAAGATTCCCTTATTAACGAAGAGTTATAAAACAAGTAAGAACAAGAATGTTTTTTGCTATAAAAATGTAGAGTTGCCGCGGAGCGGAGCGACATGGTTGTCCCAAAAGCCAATTAGAATCCCGTATCCGGCTTGTTTATTCACTAATTAGCAAGTACCTCATTAGAGCTACATCACTACACCGAGTGTGGCAATGCTTCATTCGTTTAATTATAAACACTGCCTCCTTCTATTCTTATAATTACCGTGCACAATTAATGGACAACGTTTATAGCTTATCTTACGCATAATGAATGTTTATACGAAATGGATTAACGACGCTCCACTTGTTTATCGTGTTTTCTTTGTTTTTTTTTCGTCTGAAAGTAGGTTTGTGTTCTTTGGGTTTTTAATTATCCTTAACAGAGGACTAATTGGTCTAGGGTTGGTACTCCGATAGTATTATTATTAACCTAATATGTAATGTACGTTATTTAATATTATATTTTATTACATTAACGGTTACCCAGTTAGCGATGCAATGGAACGGGTATCACCGTAATAAATTGGCATCATATTAAATTTTCAATAAGCTACATCAAAATTATATTTTAGCGCAATAGGTCAGTGCATTTCCATTAATTAATTTCGGCTAATTAATAAACCGGCTTAATTAACGGGAGTGTTAGGATAAATTTATCTACGTTGATTGGTCCATCCGTCGACTATGCCGTACCTACTAATTTGGTTATAATTATGTAAGCAGCCAATTTTTTCTAGTTATATTGAATGTTAATTATAGGCGTCATCAATCTTTTCTGATAAAAAAAATGTTTGTAATCACGAAGCCAATTAAAATAATTAACATATTCAAATTTTGAATCGTGGACATCTCTATCGGTAGAGCCCAAATCGATTTTCAAGAAAGGTATTTAAAAAAATATATTGACAACACCCACTTCGCATTGACCTCGAAACTACCATCGACTACAACCTAATCGCGTTAATGTTAACCCAACTCTACTAATTAGAGTTACGGCGCCAAAAGTGTGCTTAAAAAGCGTGCGTTCTTGACGGTCGTAAGTTATTTTTTATTTGTTTCATTAAAATTAATGAAAGTGACATGTGACCGTAGGGTTGTCATTAGCGGGCGCTGCGCTGGCGGGACGCGGGCCCACCGCGCGCACTAATTGGCTAGGCAGCCTCCTCCGCTGCGCACTACAAACAAATTAGCTACAGGAACGGATGTTGACGCTGCGATAGGGCTTACACTTTTTTTGGGAACACACTGCTCTGTTTATAAGTCTGTGTTCTAGATTTGAAAATGAAATAAAAATAACACTTGAATATCGAATTAATATTTTTTTAATCTGTGCTTGTTATTTTTGTTCTTAATTTCTTAGAGTTCGTACTCTAATAAATAGTGATAGCGTTTTTTTAAATAAAAAAACACATCATTACTATACTTCAAAATGCGATGTAACTGCTAGTAAATATAAAATAATAAAATTGATTATTGAATTGGAAAACTAATCCGGGAACGTCCGGCCAAATGCGCCGGTGGCCAACGTAATTGACAAAAAACGTTAAACTGCTCCACTCACCGATACAGCTTAATTTGCAAATCCAATTTGTATCCAATAACGCACCTGTCAGTGGGATCTATTGAATTTTTATCGCATTATTTCATTGTTCACTAGCATCGGATTGTGGTTCCGCCTGTGATATTTTGAAAATATTCCAATAAATATATGGAAAAATTATTTAAAACAAAAATAATTTATTTTCATGTAAACAAAAGTATCAAACTGTAAACGAATTTATTCAAATATTAAACTGAAAACTTCATAAGCGACAACCTCGGCATGTATCTACTTTTATCTAATTAGTATCTACTTACGTATCTATTTTCACGAGTTTACCTATTATGTAAATGATTAGGATTTAATTATGTACCTTCTATTTTTATTGATGTCAATAATATCTTGGGCAGCCCTGCGTGTTGAAGGTCACTAATAATTAGGTTGTTGGTGAGGCTCATGTTTTTCAGCAGCGGCGGCGCTTCCTCTCGTTACTTATTCAATTAGGGCCGCGACAGACTTGCGTTCTTCCCGTTTTATTCCCTTAACATCTTCAATATTTAGATACACCTGGATGAAGAATCTTTATGTGTTAAAAATCAGTAATATTATCTATTTAATATCGATAATTGCAGAGCTTTTCTTAACCATTAATAAAATATTTCGTCGGTGAGGTTCTAACAGTGCGTAAGTCAATAATATCTACTTATTTCTACGAAAAAAATTTGTTAGATATGCCGTACGTAGTGTTTTTAATTTACAACGCATCATTATTGGTATATTGTCTGGTGTCGTGTCTGATTAATTGAAACGATCCGCAACAACCTACTCTATCCTAAAAACTGTCCCAAACTGACTTACGCACTGTTGGAACTTCACCGAATTTACTAAACTTCACAAAATGCATAGAAATGGTGACGTGATTAGTTACTGTAGAGTCTGCTGGCCTACTCCGAAATACGAACCTAACGTTTCGGCTGACGGATTGTCGTGATTTGACATTTCTTCTTTCGTTTTTCTCTACGATTTGACATTGTTTTGATCGTAAATCGAATCCGTACTTCGGACGATCCGTCAGCGACGTATTTCGGAGTAACCCCCCTGGCCTCTACTACAAAATTGCCGATTTATTTAATTTCTACCTGTTTGTAAGGACTTCGTCCTGCTAATCTGATATACGATAAATGTCTTTACCTGATTTGAAATTAAGTACCTTTTTAACAACACGCAATTTGGTAGAAATCTTCAAAGCCGATTAAACTCTCTCGTTTCTTGATTGGTAAATAATATCTTTACGATTTTACTCAGAAATATTAAGAGGCTGCGCTCCTAATTTGCATCTCATTCTGTCTCATCTCGTTATTAACATCGTAATTATTTCAGTCGACTAATATAATACAGCTTATTGGTAAACTAGCTGTGCCCCTGAACTTCGTACGCGTGGAACATAGTATTTCTTTTTGTTAATTTTTACTAAAATAAAAGTAGCCTAAGTTACTCCTTATAACATCAGGTATCTGCCAGTGGAAGTCCCGTCCAAATCGGTCCAGCCTTTTCGAGATTGCCCGGAACAAACAGACAGACAATAAAATTTGCATTTTTGTTATAAGTACCGCATAGACTTTAATATGCGTTAAGTAAAAAGCTGTTATTTTGACATTACAAACAGACACTTATATTTTATTTATTTGTTTAGACTAAAATGTAACAACTTTTGCAATGTCGTTAAGACCTTAAATTATAGGAGCATATGTGCGCATACAAAATGTAATTAGAAAGTCTTAACCTCGGGCCCCTCATTAGGGCATCCTGTGTGACAATAAGGGATCGGGACCAGATAACCTCGGCCCGGTGGCGTGACAAGTGACGAGTGATGACGCGCGCTCTGCTAGTACACACGTAAACCACACTTAAGAAGCTCCTAACGTTGATTAAACGCGATATTTTTGTTACATTTTATCAGTTATGACGACAAAGCAATTAATTAAGTTATAAATATTGAGAATGATTTAAATTAATGAGCGCCGTTTGGTAGATATATTCAATGCTGTGGTTTAATTGCCAATTAGATAATTTCTGTCTGTTATAAAATATGGTGATGATGCTCGGTTTATTATAGGTATGACCTAGTGTAAGACGAAATATCTTTCTAATAACAGTCTCTGGGGGGTTACTCCGAAATACGTCGCTGACGGATCGTCCGAAGTACGGATTCGATTTACGATCAAAACAATGTCAAATCGTAGAGAAAAACGAAAGAAGAAATGTCAAATCACGACAATCCGTCAGCCGAAACGTTAGGTTCGTATTTCGGAGTAGGCCAGCTGTTTCCGAAGTTCTCCTTTGAATCGACATTGAAAGCGTATGTTGTTGCTAATGGCCGGCGCACATAGAGCACGGCATGGCATGTCATATTAATTTATCAATCGAATTTAAAACTTATCCAATCGAAATAAGGTGCTCCAGCGGGTGCACCGAGAAAATGCTCTGCGATGCTCCGAGGTCGATCACCGAGCATTGAAATATATACCTTATTTCGATTGGATAAGTATTAAATAAGATTGATAAAAAATAAAATGACATGCCATGCCGTGCTCTATGTGTGCCGGCCATAATCTACGAGGTAAACACACCAACTGTATTGTCCCAAACTAAGCAATGCTTGTACTATGGCCACCACACAATGGACTGGGGACGATCCCAGTGATACCCAGACCAAGGCAAATTACGAAAACGCCGTTTTCGAAAGTTGCTTCCGGCGGAAATCGAACCTGCAACCACCCGATGCAGTGAGCACTGCAAACCACTGCGCCAAGCAGTCGTCTGTTAATATAGTAGGTATATATAGTACAGTCAAGAACAATAATGTTATACTACTTTGAGATTTTAAAATCTTCGCAGCATGCCTACTATTACGAGAAATTTTAAGGAATTAAAGTTCGGAACGACGTAACCAATTAATAATTACAACTACTAAGTACATTCACATAATTTTGTGGTAAGTGAGCTGTGTGAATTTTAAAATCGGAAAGTAGTAACGTATTATTGCTTCTGACTGTACGTAATCGTTTCCCATCACTGCCAGTACCAGTAATTAGTAATAATTCGTTTCACGTTAACGACGAAGGAAAATAAAGAAAAATAAACATCATTTATACCGGCGGCACATTATGATGGCCGGTTTGACATGTGGGAGGGGAAAGGATGAACCTTATTATAACGGAATAAAATTCATTTTCGCATTCATTTTTTGACATTCTTATTTTTTAAAACGGCCAGTCTTATTCCGTTGTAATAAGGTTCATTTTCTTCCCCCCCACATGTCAAACCAGCCATCGTAAAATGCCGCTACTGTAATTACCTACCTTACTAGTCGGTCACCACGTTCCTAACAAATGTTTAAAGATGGCGTACCCACAGGAATGATTGTGAACCCCATGTCGACTATTATTCAACCATTGGAAAACCCCTAGTCTATTTTTTTGTCAAATTTGTGGCGGTTGATATGTTATCGGCCATCTGTTAGTCCTCCGTCCGACAACTTGTCGACCGCCAAGACTTCACGATGATAGTGTTAGAGACCCAGTGGTTTAGTATTGGTTCATTATTAGCACACTTGGGGACCAGGTATTGCACTTGGGGACTAACACGTCAATAAGCGACAAAAACTGAGTAAGTCCATTGGTGGTAGAGCCACTCGTAGCCAATTGACTGCAGCTCGTAAATGAGCTGGCCCAATCGGGGTAGTACCACCCTCTCACAGAAGATCGGCATAAAATAGCTATTACAGCCCTTTCCCCATCTGTCCCACTCCCCTTCATATCGACATGGAAACGATGCCTTTGGTTTTGCAAGCATCTATAAGCTACGGTAACTGCTTCACATCAGCCGGGCCGTACGCTTGATTATCACCTTTTTCGTCTTAGTCGTTACGCTGTTGGTTGAGCGGTCCTGGTCATCATGTGGAGCTACCATGAGCAGTGTTGCTCGCCTCACGATCTCTCGCCATTTGTCCCTGTTGGTGCTGGCTCTGGTACATTCATGGAAGGGTCCACCCACACAAGATTACCACTATAGTCACATTAAAAAAGGGATATAGTTTCGCTAGTACGAGTTGCGATTCAACTCGCCGAGTTTTCTCGACAAAGTACCGAGCGTACAAGTAAATAATATTTTCTATCGATCTCGCCGGCACCCTAATTGGCTCGAATGCAAATACTCTGTTATTAGGCAGGTTAATTAAAGAGTTATCGGTCGTAATTAACCCGTTTCGGTACACTACGTGCGCCTATGCCTCGTTCGAAACACTACTAATTAAGAAATTCCTCCTTCATTAGCTCAATTAGATTTATTTACATCAGAAGTTTAATACAATGGGTAGGTACATGTGTATATTATTAACACGCGCAAACTATATTTTTTTAAAATAATATTTATCATTTTCGAGCTGAAAATTGTTTAGAAAAAAAATATGGTTTATCTTGAAGGTCGACTAAGCAGTTAATTATCATTTATAAATGATAAATAATAAGTTTAATCAATAAGCATAATTTTAAAGGTACGGAAAATGCATAATAGTTGCACAAAATAAATAAGGAACTATCCAGGCATTTTCATTAAATTTGCGAAAAAAAATATTAAGTTTGCGAAATATTTTATTTCAGGTGTAGTTAATTTTTTTATGGGACTGAGTTACGATAGGATTTCGGTTTCTATGTAGATTCTATAGATATACTATGGAGAATACCTATTATACCTACTACTTCTATGGAGGTATATTTTATTGTTTTGTTCACTATACTTTCTAAAGGACGATGTGAATGGTGCTCAGTTGTTGGGATAGGAAGTCGTGACCTGGCCAGGGTTATCGATAATTCTGATGTACCTATCACTCTACGTCAAAATGTGAAGCATCTTCATTTATGTGCAAGCATAGAAACACAGATTTTTAAATAGCGTCGACGATGATAAATAAAAAATATATTTTCGAATTTCATAATTAAAATATGACAATCGCTTGGTGCAGTGGTTTCAGCGTTGGCCGCTCGGGTCACTATATCGGGTGGTTGCGGGTTCGATTCCCGCCAGAGGCAAATTTCTGAAACGGTCTTTTCGTAATTTTCCCTGGTCTGGGTGTCCCTGGGATAATCCCCAGTCTATTGTATGGTTGCCATAGCATAAGCATTGCTTAGTTTAGTACCATACAGTTGGTGTTTAAATCTGGCGATATTTATTTATTTGTTTGTCTTAGTTAAATAAAAATCAATCAGGAGTTCTATTTTAATGTGAGTTATTTTTTAAAATTAGGGAAAATGCACCGAAATTCAAAATTTATCAATTGGGTCAGATTTGGTAACCAATTAAAAGTATTCATACTCATTATTTGTATCCGTAGTAATTAGGTAAAGTGTGATAAACTATTGAACCTATTAAGTTAGATATATGGAGCTCATTCTAATAATTGTTTAATATTTTATCGTAAATTTTTATCACAATAAGTTACATAAACAATTTAAACGATAATATTAAAGCAAGAGGTGTGTAGTTTTCTCGATATTTTGTAAACTCTGCCTATTAAGTTAAAGTCATCATTAAATAGTATTTCAAGACTTCTTATTGAATTTAGACTTTAAAATCAAAGCGATAAGCTATAAGATTGTGTTTCAATTGCCATAGATAAAATCTAATATCGTAAAAACATTATGGGTTTTAATACATCATCACGATAACCCCGAGTAACCCCAATAATGACGACCCTATCATTAATGTCAACTTTTCAAGTGTTCGTCGAATGCACTTCAGAGTTGTTTTTCTGTATAGATAATGAAAAAAGTTTGACCTTTTTTCGATTCCTTTAACAGATATGTTTTTTATGATATTCAGTTAATGAACTGACGACGACATATGTCCGGAAAAAAATATTTACTTTGACTAAATAAATATATCAAAGGAATGATAAAGCGTAAGTACATGAACTTTTAACTAAAAAAAGTCAAGTTGATACGGCAAACTTCATCGGGAACCCGATTCTTACGTAAAATAAGGGTCGCTCATTTATAGCTCATTCCGATTTTAGTGCTTTTTAAGTACAGTCAAGAGTTTGTAACTGTGGTTTCGGCCGACAGATTTTATGCAAATTCCGCCATGATGACATTAAGTGGGGTCGCAAACTGTGTCCACAGTTTACTGCTTTTTGGGCCTTTTTTTACTAAATCGCTATAAAATTGTATTGATTTTAGTAAAATAAGACAGTGGCTAATTCTGTTGTCCTCGAGTGAACTAAATTTGAATACATAAAGATATTTCAAACTTGCTTGTATGTTGCGAAATTAGAAAGGTTGGCATTAGTACTAAGTTTAATTAATTTAGTTTGTATAGGTTTGATATGATTAGTTTATTTGGTTGACTATTAATGTTGAACGTCCACAATCCTTTGAAACCATGTTTTAAAAAAGGGCTAATTAGTAGTGTTAAAACAACCTAACTATAAATGAGGAAAACAACCTTAAAACAGTCTATTAAGTGTTATTCACATCGGTGTATGTTCGGCGTGGTGAACACAATTCGAAGCGAGGCAGGGTGGGCCGAGGCAAGGCGTGGTGGACCGAGGCATGGCAGGGTGGGCCAAGGCGCGGGCCGGATGGGCCGGTAGAGCCGGGAGAGCCGGTCTGCTGCCGCCACCGTCGCCGCTCACGCGTCCCGCAACCATTTTCTGCGCGAACGGAACTCTATATTGAATACCATTCTAATAGAAAACCTCTTCCACATTGTACACTAAGGTTAAGTTAACAACTGTTACAAAGGAAGTAGTTTATTTAAATCTTTATACGTATAATCAAGTACCTAGTACTGTCAAAATAAAAACTAGCTCGATATGTCAAATGTTATCTATTATGACGTTTTTAACAATGTGAGCCTTTTGGACATTTGATATGCAAAGCATACTTTGATGTACACAAGATGTTGATTGTACTTTGGTATGTTGACTAAAGGTAAGATAAAAGGTACTTATTTATTTTACTTACATGTTTAATATAATAACAATTCGTATAAATGAACATACGTCTTTTAATAAACTTAAACTTACTTACCTATTTACCTAAAACCAGTTTCCTTTACAAACGCATGAGATTTCTTGTGAAAAAACTGTGCTTATACCTAATACAATTTGTAATCCTATTTCTTTATTTTTAACGCTCACAAAATAAAACCAACATTCATTGTAAGAGACCCGTGAAAATAATGAATGCGCCTATTGTGGAGGTGGGAGGTGAGGTCGCGATCGGGCCATTTGCTACTGTTTTCAATTTGCCGGTCGCTGCCATACATCAGCGGCGCACACCAGCCCCAACTTTAATACACTTACGCGTTGACATTTTTCCGCCCATTATGCATTCGGCTAAAGCAATACTCTTGTGGAATACCGCGAAATTCAATTTAGCGGTAATGTTCGTTGCTGTTTCTTGGAAAATTCATTTATATGTGCAATTGGTTGGATTTTGATTTGTAATTTCTGGATTATGGAAGAAAGATTAGTATAAAGTGGGTCGTTATGAGAGCGTTGTCAAAAAAACAAGAAATGATATGGAATGTTTAAAAAATATTACTGATATTTTGACGAGTATTATTTAAGTGAAATAAAACAGTTTATACCTACAAGCTAAGGAAAAACTACTTAATAATTACCTTGATTTATTTATATTGGAGTTTTAAGACCTTAAAATATTAGGGTAACTCAGATAAGTAGCTCAATTTTCTACGCCTGTAATTGATTAATTGAATTGTAACGTTTCTACGGAATCCTGGGGCGCTCTTTCACCTCATATTTTCTTGAATCCTTTGTGCTAATTTGGTATTATAATAAATATATACTATTGAAACTATTGAATATTAAAGGTTGGCACTCATCTATAAACTGGGCACCTGACCAGCACCGCCTCGCCGCTCGGCGTGCACTCGTTGTCGACAGGTGGTCGGCGGGCGGACGCTGCTTTTACACCATAAACGACACGTGATCAACCAGTGGACCGCGCGTGGTCAACGAGTGAACGCCGCGCGGTCAGCGCGTAGTCCACTTATTTCCGGTTCAGTTAGTGGATGCCGACCGACGAGGCGGTGATGGTCGGGTGCCGAGTTGATAGATGAGTGCCAACCTTAGGTCTTAAATTTCATATAGGTAGGTGCTCTTTATTAACTTGGCACCACTAATTTTAAAAACCTATCAGGAAAATAAAACTTGAAGTAGGTACCTATCAATACATTGCAGATATATTCCAGGAAACCTTTATAAAGAATTTAATATGAAAACTCACTAGAATTTAATCCAATAAGTCTTGTTTGCGAAATATTTTATTTTCATTTTCTTCATAATTTTCCAGATCTATTTGTTTTGAGTTAATTCTGCAACTAGATCACATTGCACAACCAAATTATTAAATGAGTAACGATTCATTATTGCCACTTGAATAAATACAGTCGAGTATTACGGAATTTTAGCCATAATTAGCAGATTTAACTAACATATTACAGTGGAAATAATAACGTGCACCGAGTATATTAGAGGTATTCAGATGTACCGTAACTCGAGGGAATAAGCGCAGAGCCCGTATCAATAATAATTAGAGGTGCTTTTAGTCGACTGAAGTTGGTATAGTGAGCCACGCTCAGCGTAGCGTTCTAATTGGCCGCCCGGTCCTCCGGACGATGTTTGACGAATGGACCAAACGTCGACAAACAACCGTCCATATTAGAGAACTTTGGATATCAAAGAAGGCATGGATTACTTGTTACTAAATCTGTGTGGGATAGCTTGAATGCGTCGCGTTTATTTCTTCTTAGCTAATATACAGCGCACGTAAATTTAGATAGGAAATATTTGTATTTGATATTTATACACTTGAAATATGCATATCTATTATATGATGACGAGAACAACACACGTACACCTACCCTCAAATTTATAGAAAGTGATGATCGACTTGCACTGTATTTCAAATCGCTTTTGTTCCTAGAAATGCTTTTAAACCCATTGTGAACTGGCAAAAAAATCTCTATTTTGGTTAGTGTTTCTTTGTAGTTACTACTGCAAAAAGATCAACCCTTCAACTGATTCAATTATTCTGTTAAAGTACTTACCTTCTTCTTCTTATAGGTCGGTTATATTATTATTAGTGGCCAACTTCAACTCTGCGCATATTCCTATTACTTGCGCGCACTAGCATGTTTGCAACGTAGTTTCTTTGTAATCCGACACTAATTAGACCATCGGCGGATTTCAGCAAAATGAAAGCTTGTGTGATTTGACGTATACTGGTGTCATATGGCCGTGTGAGTGATTACCTACCAGTGGTGGGCAGCGCAGCATTTGTGCTGTTATTAATTCCGCAAAATTGAAAGCCGATCCGAGTCGGCCGTTGCTGTCGCGCTGTTGACTCCAACGCCGATTTAGTCCGGTTTAAATTGCATACTGTGACGCTTTGAAATTCAACCCTGTAATAGATTCAACACTGCGTTCCCATTTTTATTAGTTTATACGATTGGATGTAACGTTTTACGGGAACGGACAATGCAGCAAGCTTAATTTAAATACAACTTTCGAGGATTTTAAACAGTTCCAAGTAACTTGAGGAAAAAACGCCACAATATTTTAGTCACACTATTTAAATCGATCTTATCGTTCGTTGAAATCATTAACACACGCACACAGTACAATTTTAATTCTCACCTTACCGTTAATTACACGCAATAAAGTTATAAATTGTGAAAAATATCGCTTTTCTTATCCACTTCTTAGAACGAACGAACAATAGGTATACCTCGATAAGTTTCAAGCGACGACAGACGTACCAACCGTCCAACAATAGGTAATTCAAATCATTTCCTGTGTAATCCTTAATCAAGCCGGTACGAAAACAGCCAGCGGGTACTAAGTATCCGTCGGTGGTAATTTCGAGGACTGTTGGTGCGCGCCGGCCCACTGAACGTTCAAATTGCCGTGGCGCTGGGCGTTCCACCGTTCATTACGGCCCGATGTTTGCTACTCCACGAATCAAGTGAACTACATCGGGAAATGAACGATTTCTATGAGCCGGCCGATGACTTTGTTGTGCTGCCTCTCAACTTATTAATTAGAAGGCAATGTGCTTCGTGTGTTTGCTTTATCGTAGTCGGTAGGATAGTAGTTATTGCATATGCACCCATCATACATTCGTAAAGTTCGACAAAACGTAGTGTAGGGTACAAAGACAATTTTCATAAGAAAATAAATAAAAAAAGCGGAAGGCGGATATGTATTCCGATTTTTAGCTGAACTAGGTAGGTACTTATACGAGTATAGGTAGTGTATACACTACATGTTAGGTATTATAATAAATAAGCTTTCTGTACCAATATTGTAACCATTTTGAATATTTTGTATGAGTATTAATAAAGATTTACCTACTTAAATATATTGTTGTAAGTTTAGTGCGGTTTTACAAATCAAATCATCACCACATTCGATTTTAAAAAGTAAGAGAAAGGCATAACACCGTTAGGGGTGTTTGTCCCTCGCAAATAGTAAGATTATATAAATAAGGCGGTCGGAACAGGCGGCCGATTGCGATCTGCGGCCGGCTCGCCGCCCGCCCGACCGTCTTCGCACAAATTGAGTGGGTTTTACGCAGATTTTTTTTACTGATGTTATTATGTTACGTAAACTTAAGGGATGGTTTGAATATGCATAGGTTTTCTGGTGAATAGTTTTGAAGGTTGGGATTTATTGCCTTGCTTTAGGATTTTGACTTTGTCGCACTTTTTGGGCGCTACATTTTGCTTTTGAGTCTAAAATCTAGCACAATTTAAATTTTCATTTTATTTAAATTTCTTTCCAACTCTTTGAGTATGTTAGGATTAGATGGATGGTGGCTGATGTAATGTATATTCTGCGGTGCGGGCAGCGTGCGAGGTGGTAAGGCGATCGCAGCGAGACGCCTCGCCACCCACCACTAACTGGTTCTAGTTACTCTACCCTGTTTAGCGATACGTTACAAATTGAGCAGATGACATGCGATATGTTTTTGCAATCGCAATACCGAATCAGTGCATAATTGGACACATTGCTAGCTTCATGTTACAACTTGTTATTGTTTTCATAATTAGTTAATTAGTACGTCATTTATTTCTTACTGTATTTCTCCGCACACGCCGCAAATTAATACTAAGTTTTTGCTGTGGGTATTGGTGCGGTAATTATTAATGAAAATTATGGTTTCCATTATTAAATTTACTGGATAATGTAATGTAATGTAGGTATGTTTCTCATCTCCGATTTCACAATGTGCGCTCGTCCCGAGCACAATTTGTTCGAGTAAAAAGTAGGTTCACGGAGAACAAAATTCGGCTAAGAAAATAAGGAATGCAATCTTGTAGTAGAATCAGACAAATAGCGGAATATCTGCAGTGACCAATTCAAATTGTAGGAACTATCGGGCTCCGCGCACGAGCCGGGGACGGAATCCAATCAGCGAAACTAGTTCCACTGATGCCTATCACTAAACTTTCACATTCAAAGATTTGTTTCTCGAGATTAAATCAAAGGCGAATTACAGTAGCGGCGAAAAAGAAATATGGCGAGTCCGGCCCCGCGCGAGGGCGGGGGTGTCCTGCTGAAATTGCTTTTCAATCCCTCGGACTTTGGACTTGTAAAGAAGTTATTACCTTCCAAGGAGATAGCGGCGGGTCCGGCGATACGGATATATGTCTTTTTCATATGTAATATTCCTTTTTCGCGTTTTATTAATGGAAAATGTTTCGTGGGACACTGCGGCGAGCTCTCGCCTCCGATATTAAAAAAAGCGACTGTCGACTTTGTGCGGCTTCTTTTATGAGATTGTCGTAAAGTAGTTTATGTGCGCGTGCGACACCTAATGTGGGTTATCATTTCTAAATGTTTTACTGAGTCGATCGATGACTTATGGCGATATTAAAACGAGATGGATAAAGCTATCAAATATTAATTTTGGTCATTGCGTTTATATCTGAATTGTATAGACATAGCTACCTGTGTATTGCTCGTTTGATAATGTTGCCTACTCTAATTAAGTCCACTACACCAATGTTTGGAATTAATTAGTGTATTGTTTAATTGGCATCTCTTGTTATCTGTTTGTTTGGTTTATTTATTCATTAGTGGTGTTTGTGACAGCTGCTGTTGAGGTAGACGCTATTACGACAGATTGTATTACCGTCTATGTAGCTTTGTGTAAACATTGATTTAGGTATATTTCGCCATCGTCGAAATGAGTTCATAAAAACTTATATTCATAACTCGACAAAAAATTGTGTCAATGTAAACCCAGTTCCAAGGAA
The DNA here is from genome assembly GCA_947859195.1 of Drymonia ruficornis. Taxonomy (NCBI): domain Eukaryota; kingdom Metazoa; phylum Arthropoda; class Insecta; order Lepidoptera; family Notodontidae; genus Drymonia; species Drymonia ruficornis. The sequence continues at coordinate 9,237,860 of OX401910.1, read as the reverse complement.
TGATAGTGCCAGTAGTGCAGAAAAATATATTTTATAAAAAATACTTTGTTACTTCTGTACCTACTTGTTCTGTGCTTAAATGAAATAGGTATAGGTAGAGATACCTACTCATTCTTGATTAGGGGGCGTCCATAAATTACGTGAGGTATTTAGGGGAGGGAGGGGGTCGAGCAAAATCTCACCAATTCTCACGTGGGGGAGAGGGGGGGGGTCTCGGCAAATCCCACGTAATTTTTTTACCGCAATAAAACTGTAAAATTGCAAGAAAACTGGGTTAAATTAAGTAAAATATGTTTCTCCTCTGGAATATAGCTTTTGAAAAATCTCACGTGAGATTAGAGGGGTCGAGCAAAATCTCACGAAATCTCACCGGAGGGGGAGGGGGGGTCGAAAAATCTCAAAAATCTCCTCACGTAGGTAATTTATGGACGCCCCCTTACTTGATATTTAGTTGCAAGCCTAGACCTTAATCATAATTCTTCCACATTGAAGGACAGTTATCAGATACATTTTCAAGATTTCTTGTACTGTGTCTTAGTCAGAACAAAACTATGATTTTAATATACAGTCAGCAATAGGGTTGGTCCACGCAGCGGCTCACAGGCACAGGACAATGCGTCCCGCTCGGATTGATTACACCTGTCCGTCACGATTAATAGAATATTGTGTGTGATTCAAATTGAATTCCCGTCCATTGTCGGCCGCTGTGTATGTTACCTATTGGTTTTGAATATTTAGTAGCCAATTTAGACCGTGTTAGTATTGTGATTTGCGAATGAAATCGATATGTAGGACGTGTTTTGTCTATGCCTTGTGCGAAATGTGTGTTTAGGCAAGTGATATTTTATTTATGGGGTGAATTTGCGAATAGAACGCAACCTTATAGGTGCATGAGCCAGTGCGCAATTCAGTGTTCTGTGACAATTGGCCAAAGAAATTGGAATAATATCGATTCACCCTCTATGAGCAACGCTTCAACACTCTGTGCGTAATACAAAAATACATAGGTATATACATTATAGAGGAGATCTATCTCTATGGAAATTATACTATATAGGTAAGTATTTATAGGTACTTAAGTAAAAATCTTCAACAACATGTAATAAATAAATAAATTAATACCTACTTCATTAAACGTTTAAAGTTTATCTGTGAAATCCCATTAAAAACACCATGAAATCATAATTATGTGTATAGTATAATCATCAATTATTATCGCCATAGACCCGTCCAATAACTCAAGTGGTTTCATCATTTCACAGAATGATAAATTAGCATGAAAAATATTCGTGAGAATTTCCAATTTCCATCGGCGACCGGTTCCGTGTGGTCGGACTCGTCCGATTCCGCCGATAGCCCCGCGGTTTTCCGACCAATTGACCACGAATGTACCGAACCAATGTTGGGCCAATATTTGTTTAGAGCATTAAAAAGTACAGATGGGTGAGCGTGTGTTTGGGCAGCTGCGTTTGTGTGTTGGTTCGGTAGCTTATTTAAAAACTGTTCATGTAATTTGGGTTACTACGAACTTTTTAATCATTCAAATATTTTTTCGTTGCAGGTACGCATGCATTCTCAGCTAAATTAAAGGTATAAAGCGCCCATTCCAGTGTTTCTATCATCAGTATTTGAGCTCTCCAGTCGCCTACGTAAAATTTTAATATGACAATGGCAATACCGATCACCCAAGGAACCAATAATTTGATACAAATGGCGAACATACAAAAATATAGTAGAGCACCAACCTCACCATAGACGCTGTAGACACCTAATAATACCTATTCTTTAGTCTATTTAAGTCATGGACCAATTACTAAGGGGACTGGCCCTAAGCAACTCGGCCGAGTGGTCGGCCTAGTACTAACATCGACATAAAACGAAGCGAGTAGTTCAACTATTTACCGGTAGATAGAACAATGAAAATTAAAAAACAATGTCCACGTTTTTTTTCATACATATATCTAATAAGGGCACCTCTTTCTTAAGTCTTTACTCTGTGATCTAAGTTATATATGTCGGCCTGTTAGTTATCTCCTTACAAAAATACAGCTAAAAGCGTTCACCTTATGCTAGGTATCTACAAAGTATGAAATCAATGTGCCAGAACTGCATACAGTATCCAGATTTTTGTACGTCACCCATACATAGGTACAGCCAGAACACCTCACCTTATACAAAGTTACCAAATAACGCTTTATAATGAGCACAAAGCGTGGTAGCAGGAGTCATGTAACGGTATACGGCTGTTAGACTAATTTAGCTGGAAGATCATCCTCGTAATTAATCCACTTAGCAAGAACCCACGCGGCGCGGGCGGGTCGTACCGCTTTGAAACTGGATGCTCAAGTTGCGCCTCTCGAGCTTGGTTGGCCTCTGAAGGCACGGCAGTTAGCTTCTGTGACGTAATTATGTGCTTAGAATCTGTTATAGAAGCTTTATACATTTTAATAATACCTGGAAGAGTATTCGAGCATAGAATTAAAAGGTTTAAAATTTAATCGAAAATCGAACACTTAAAAATACCAGTCAATTAAATAAAAACAAATAAATAAATCTTGAATAATGGTGGCTGCTACTCGTAAATGGTGTTTAAAATGTTTATTGGATGTGTAGCTACTATTTTCGCAACATGATGGCTGTGTCTAATATCCAAATACCCATTACTATGACAGTTATGTATAGACTGCTTTCACTAAGCATTAACATTATCAACTAACGTATATCGTACATTACTTAATTATTATTTAAAACTTTTGAATCTTCCTGTATAAGGTCTTCTTTTAATAGTGCACGATATTTTGCATGGCGCCACAGTAAATGCTACATTGTTAAGAAGAATTTTTGGATATCTATTTGGAAGGCAAGTGTTTTTGTGTGATTGTTCGATCAGCTCACAAAAAATACTCCATTTATGTTACTTTTGCTAATGTAAGTAAAGTTAGATAGAAATTCTTCCTAAAACTTAGGCGACTAGGTTTTATTGTCGTACAATGACACATTCAATTTCATTCAGATGGCAATGTTGAATCTTCTCAAACTGTTGATTTACAATTTATTCATCCATTCGCACATCGCGCATTATGTCATAATTTCTTTTGTGCTTTCGTTCTCATGGTACAAAAGAACTATAACATCAAAGTAGCACTGCAAATTGATCTCTACATGAACAGTGGTAAGGTGTGATTTCTTTAGTGGGCTATGACGTGATCAGCTACCATTCAAACCATGAAACGCCAATAATGCAATAGCAGTGTCGCACAATGAGCTATTGTGTGAGTCATTCCCTCTTGAAAATAAGCGTTTAATTAAAAACATACTGCGACCATTTTTTTATTGCATCACTTGAGTATTGAGTGCGGGGCGCGCGGGGCCCGTCAATGTGAACTGATTATGTTCATTCATATTTGAAAGGAATCCGAAATTAGGTGAATACCGGCTGATGAACTGACGGTGCCTTTACTTTTTTGATCATTAGGTGTGATCTGAAAGCATTCAAATTGAGTTATTGATTCCTAATGATAACTACTGTATGTATTGTGATCATTTTGTGTAGATAATCCTAATTTTTATTTTCGTATAGTTATATAGAATGTCTTACGATTACTAGCAGTGAAACTATATTAACTAGAACTACTAAGTTCGCTGGAACACAGCTAAGTAATGAATAGAAAGAACTAACCAATAAACTAACTTCAGTTTACCCATGATTGATTTCACATTGAATCATCAAAATTCATGTGTACTAATTATGTGGAATGAAATTAATTTAGTTACTAATTGGTAAGATCAAATCGGACGCATACCTTCGTGTTCGATCGCGTTCGTATCGTATGTCCGTTATTGATACGTACATTATCGAAACTCAGTATCAAGTAGTTGAAAAGCATCGAAAGCAGTGATTTATTCTATTTAATGAATTATCTACTATTTTCTTTACAGAGTGTTGTGATTACGAAGAGTGATGTTTGGGCTTTTAATCAAATATTATTAGGCTAATTGAGTAAGCATAATTAACTTAATTTGATCGTAGATAGTCATTGCTTTCGGTTACCGTAATGTAATAGGTTTTTAATGTGGGGCCATTATTTTAAATTTCGTTTTAATCAATCGATTAATTTTAAATTACATCCATCCAAGACGTCGACTGCTGGATATTCAGAATCATAATACCTACCTAAAGTCATAGTTCAATAAAGAAGATTACAAACCCATCCTATTCATAAAAATCGTAACACTACGATTTGCCGATGAACGTTGGTGAAAAGAACTTCAGGGTTGGTCATGTTGGCGATATCGGCGAATATTTGTTGTCCATGTCATCCATTGACGTGGTATATTTAATCAATAAGCATCAGTGTAGGCACGCAGCATCACATTACTGACTGATTAGCCGCGTGAGTTCGCTGTTATGCGCTTAATTAGCCGACATTGCGGGATAACTTGCTGGATGCACGCAAATATAGTTTCATTTTCAGTATTGATAACAATTCTAATGTCACCAAATCACAATTAAATTATACAGGGTTATTGGTAAAACACTAACAACCTTGCAGGGGCGTATTACTGCCATCAAAAACAACAACTTTTGTATTATGAATTTTAGCAAAACAAAAAAAAAATAACATAAATCACACCCTAAAATGTATGAAACAAGAAAATATGCTCATCTAGAGGATAGCCGTGGTCCGTTTAGGTACTTTAGGGCAAAGTGGAATACAACCACGTACCATGGCTTTCCTCTAGACGAGAAAAAAAATTTTTTTCATACATTTTAGAAAGTGATTTTTGTTAAAAAAATAATTATTTGTAAAAAGTCATAGAACAAAAGTTGTTGTTTTGATGTCAGTAATACGCCATTTTACCAATAACCCTGTATAGGTACACTTACTTATAATGATTCTAATATCTGTAACACTCAAGAATACTTAATTTTGTGAAGCTTTCAGGTTACGGAAAAACTAATTGTAGGTACAGAAGTTACAGAACTAAAAAAGCAAAGATTGGTCAGCGCGTGGTCGTTCCATGCGGGAACTGATACTACGCCGCAGTCGGCGTACTTCAGTACATCTGACAGCAACCAATGTATGAAACTGACCCGATTGACCGATTAAGTTGCCGTACTCTTTGGAATGATATTTGTTAGTAGGATGGTATATCTAATTAAAGTGCGCGTGCGATACTTTTATAAATCTGTCTAGGTACCTATATACAGAAGTCATTTTACAAAAATATTTAATAACTAGCTGTGCCCGCGACTCCGTCCGCGTCCAGTCGGTGAAGCCCTTAAATATAATTTTGTCTATCGTCTAATCTGTATTACGTCAGTCTGCATCAGTCTGAGTTCGTCTGTCCGTGGCTGTCTATCTGTACCAGTCTATACCAGTAAGGTGGTAGAGTCTGACCAGTAAGGTGGAGATCGGCATTCAAGTAGCTAATTTACCTTCGTTTCGTATGATGAGGGAGAGAGCCGGAAGCGCAACCCAGCCACCTCCCCGTCCCCTCCCACTAACCCCACTCCCCTTCAGGTTGGAAACGTGCTACCGATGCCTTTGGTTGCAAGCATCTATTGGGAACGGTAACTGCTTAACAACAGGTGGGCCGTACGCTTGCCTGGCGCCTTAGTTGTATAACAAAAGTTTGACTTTATTTGTCTGTGTGTATCAGTTTAGCTGTAAGTATCTGTCTGTCTGAATCGGTCTGTCTGTAATCTATCGGTAGGTGAGTATCTCTGTCTGTACCAGTCTATCTGTATCCGTCTATCTATATCTGTAGTTACTCACAGTATCACGACTGAGCGGTTGGACTCCAGAGCTCAATGTTTAAGTTTGTACTTGATACCCATGTTCCTTATTTAAAATGAGTGAGTGCTCCAGAGTCACGGCTTATGTAAGAGTCACTGCGCAACGTCGTGCTTAAAAAGTTAGAGTCCTGAGTTTATCGTCTAAGTCAATAGTCAAAGCGTTTATTATGTTTAGGCCTAGGAGGGCACTTACAAGTAGTCATTTTACATGTTTTCCTTAAATTCTAGCGCCGGATCGGAAACGCGACCTCGCCTGAGAAGTTTCTACTTGATACCCGCATTGCTAATTCAAAGTTAGCAGGTCCTCCAGATTTATGGTTTAAGCAGGCAGTTACCCAGCAGCATCATTCCTGAGGGGTTGGAGTTCAGAGTTCAATGTCTGTGTTTCTATTACTACTTAATTCAAAATCAGCAGGTCCTCTAGACTTACTTCTTAGGTAGGTAGCTTCCCTACGGCATTAGTACTGTGAAGATGAATTCCAGAGTTAACGTCTAAGATTCCGCGTGATACAAAGACCCGCTTAATATTTTTTATACGTAATTAGGAATAAAAAAACTAAATTTCTTGAAGCAAGGAAGATATTAAATTTTGACATGTGGTGCAAGGCAGGTATTGTCTGATTTTAAGTATAGCGACATCTAGTTAAGAAAAACGAAACTTAAGATGGTAGAACGCAGTAATAAAATATTTAATATTATTATTAAAATTAAGATTATGTATTCCAAATAGTGTCGGATCACACACAACGTAGGGCTCCGTAGGGCTCCGCTCTAAATAGACGTATTTCAATAACTAAAACTTATTGTTGGCTAGAATTTCCGTGTGGTCATAAAAATTTACAATCTAATATTTTATAAAAAAATATCCTAGATGTTAAGTTGGACGATTAGTCATATCCATGCCAAATTTCATTGAAATCAATCCACTGGATTCGAAGTTGTGCGTGTTCGAATATTTAGGTAGTTTTTGAATGTTTTGTGGCAACCCTAAACTTTACCGAAAAAAAAATATATGCTAGATGTTAAGTTAGACTATTAGTCATATCCATGCCAAATTTCATTGAAATTAATCCGGTGGATTCAAAGTTGTGCTCTTTCAAACATTTAGAATTTTTAAGTAGTTTTTTGAATTTTCTGTGGCAACCCTAAACATTTTCGAAAAAAAAAGTATCCTAGATGTTAAGTTAGACTATTAGTCATATCCATGCTAAATTTCATTGAAATCCATCCGGTGGATTCGAAGTTGTGCTCTTTCGAAAATCTGAGCAAACATACAAACATACAAACATACCCACAGACAAAAATTCTAAAAATGATAAAAATGAATTCTGCTGGTCAATCTAAGTCCCCCCCACTATTTTTTTTCCAAATATTTCGAATGTACAGACGCGACCAATTTTACATTCTTATTATATGTATAGATATAAAATAAATTAACTATCTCGTTAAACATAAAATCCGTGGTAACTTCAAACTTTTCCCCAATGTCTCATCATACTATTAAATCCAAATAATATGTGTAATTATTTATTTATTAACTGGGAAATTCCCGCGCATTTAATAAGCACTTTTCGGTTCTTCCAGCTGTTAATCACACACGCAGGAAATAACAGAACGCGACAGTAATAATCTCGAATGAATCATTACTTGGTATCTACGCCTCTAGTGAGGGGTAGTAGGGTCACCATCATGTTAAATTGGCAAATCCTGGCAAAGGGATTTGATTTTTATGGAATAAGTCTCCTATCATTAATGTCACAAGTCACAGACCGTAGATGTAAAATAAAAAATAACGCCTTTTTTATTGTTTTTTTTTATAAACGTGTCAGGTTTTTGTATTATACTGGATAATTATGAATTTTTATAAGACATAAAGTAAACACAATATTTTATATGGTTATAGTAGTCTTAGCATGTGTCGTCCTATTGACGTAAGAATGACAGTGACAACATGACTTCGACAAAGATACGATAACGTTAAAAGATTGTGCTCGAGGGGCAATTCTGATAAAAGTCATGTCATCTGACGACCGCTTGGCGCAGAGGTTCGAGCGTAAGCCGTACAGCCGAGTGTGCATCGGATGAAATAGTGTTATCGTAATTTGCGCTGGTCTTGGTATTACTGGGATTGCTCCCAGTCCATTATCCGGTACCCATAGTACAAGAATTGCTTAGTTTGGGACCATACAGATGGTGTGTTAGTCTGGCGATATTTATCTCGATATATCGGGCTAAGTATGGGGTTTGTCCTGACAAATCCTGTCGCTTGGTAACCCTGTAACCGCATCGGTTAGACATTGCACCAATAATACGCTCAATTAATTAGCCGGGAGAGTGACGTGTTCTACGTACTTACCTAATTAATGTCCCAGAACCGAGCTAACAATACGGCTGTTATTATTATACCGCTAACTACCACTGATTGAGTTGCCTCGTATAAACAATACGTTATAATACGAACGCAATAGGTTTCGATTAGGTATTTTATTGGAACAGGTATGAACTTGTCTTTCATGCGTTCATGCCTTTAATTGGTATAGCAAAGCTGTAGCCAATTGACTGTAGGTCATATATGGGCTGGATCGTCCGGGGTAGTACCACCCTCTCACAGAAGATCGGCGTAAATTAGCAATTACAGCTACGTTTTGGTACGATGAGTGCGAGAGCCGGAAGCCCAATCACCTTCTCCATCCCTTCCTCTGTCCCACGTCCCTTCTGGGCCACGAGTCTTTTAACAATTGTTCATTACAATACTTCTGGTCTCTAATATTGTCTTTGTGAATTCTTCATTATAAAATATAAATCGTGGATTTCGTGAGTCGACATGTTATCGGCTATCTGTTAGCAGTTCTGTGGCCGACAAAATGCCGACCGCCAAGAATTAGCGATTACCAATGAAGAATGTACGAAGATAATATTAAATATTTTACTCTTTGTAAATATTTCATTCATTTCATTGAAGCTCGCACTCTCGACAACTACATCACATATTAACATCCGTTCACATATCAAATTAATTTTCAGATCGCATTGTGCGAAATCAAATTAATATTATTACGAGAACAACACAACGTCAATAAGTCAGCTTCGGGCCACGAAATCCGAGGGGCGAGGGGAACAATTTAGCAGCAATTTTAATAATAAGTCCCTGGTATTTCTATTATAGCTGGCAGACGATCAGGTGGGCTCCGCGAGGGTTTAATAACTCACGATTAGCTTATTGGAATCGCTATGAATGTTTGCTATTTTTTCTATATTGCATGTACGAGCTTAACTGGGTGGAAATTAAAAATTGTTTGCAGTAGTTATGAAATAGCTTACTCTATCTATTACGTGGAGCTTCTAGCTTTATTGTTAAGGTATGTTTTGGGTAAGATTTATGAACTTACTTACTTATTTTTACTTTTTAAACAATGAATAAATATAAAAAAACATTTTTTTTAAACTAACTGCTTTATATAGTTACTCCATATTAAGGTGTAAATTTTGCGTGAAGTCACCGTTTTGAGCCTTAGTTAGCCCTTAAGGCGTGTTACGAAATGTGTAGACGAATGATACAATATTTATTTTTATATTTACTTACTAAATAATCGATTTAAATTGGGATGCGGAATAATAATGTATGCATCTTTTGAGAAATGAATTGAAATAAGAAATTATGGTTTCAGTTTTTTCATTTATTTAATTTATCTAAAAATAGATTAATAACATTATCGAGACCCATATAAATCATAAACAACGAACGTAACGAAATTGAAATATTTCGTTGTTATAGTTGTGGCGCGGGAATTTTAATTAAAAATGATAACGCGTAATGTGCAATGTGTCGGCTGACTCCCTTCATGGTTGGGGTGATTTTTAATTATTAAAATTCTACGCCGCCGGCGTCTGCCGATATTGCTTTGATATGAGGCCGCGGCGAGCCATTACTGCCTATTACCCACATGCATCGCACTGATTGATCAATTACACTTTATTACACATTAACCGCCAAATTTTTGATATTTTTAGCAAGTTTACAAAGGTTTTACGAAGTTTTTTTAGGAACAATAGTGATTTGTAATGCCAGTGTAAGTCCGTCATAACTTTCTATAAATTTGGGGTAAATATTTACAGAATAATGGATTTAAAAAAAATTTGAATCACTACCAATGTATAGTTTTGTTTGGGTATTTCCAGGCATTCCAGCTGTATCCATATAATAATTTCAGAGGCCCATTAGCACTTTCAGTTCTTCCTATTTTATATTAAATTTATAAAGGAAAATGTTTTCTATGACTAAGTTAAAAATAAAATTAGGTTAATATCTGCATTTTTAGCTAAATTAACATATACATACATAAAGACAAACAAAATTTATTGAACAGAATACAACTTTATTACTGGATACTGGGAAGTTCATGTTAATACACTTAATATCTACTGAAATAAAAAGTCTAAAATTTAATTTTGTTGCGTAAGGGCGCCCGCGCCGCGCCGCGCCGCGCCGCGCCCGTACCGTGAACACAACGATTCTTATTAAATTCTCCGAAAACAACTACGAGAGGACAGTTCTCTGCAATGTAATGCTAAATTAAGCGAAAAGCATTTATAAGCTATTTAACAACCTTGTTATTGTTTAAGTTACTTCCACTTTCTCGGATTTCCCCAAAATTAAAAGGATTTGATTTGCCAAATTCATTTAAAGTAAACCTTACCTTAAGCACCAATTTAAAATAGGTGAAATAACAAGGATTTAAAGTATTTATTAGTGAGTAATTTCCCATACATCATCACGTCACTTGTATAGTGAAGTCAAATGACTGTACCTTGCAACATTTACGCGCTGACGTCCAGTGTTCCACGACGAAGGTCTCGCGGAATGAAAATAATAACGGAATGTTTTAATTTCCCTGCGAGTGACAGGTCACGTGCCTCGTCCCCCGCCGCCCCCGCCGCCCCCAACCCCCAACTGTCATCATCACTGCCGTGGACAATTAGCCTGCTCATGAGATTAAACAAGTAGAGTGCGCATGTTTGCCAGATTTTTTATACTGGTTTGAGCCGGTTTGAATCGCCCGCAGCGCACCCTTGTCGAGTTTGACGCAAATGGCCGTATTGTATTCAATAGTGCAGTGATAGATATGACAAGTATGAGTAACGCATACAGTGCGTGTTCGCATGAGTAATATGAGGATATTAGTTTGATTTGGACTAGTGAGGGAATACTTTCGCTGCAGTTGAGCCTAAAGGGAAGGACAACATAGGTACCTACTGTATTCTGTAAACAATCTCGCGTCACGTTTAGTGGCAGGGCAGCGTTGTTCTAAAGCTGAAAACAGCGCTGAATCCGCGGTGCTACAAATGGGAGGTTCACAGAATAGAACGGCTGTTATTTTCACTACTTGTTTTGAATGCAAAGATTTGGAATAAGTCAAAGCTTAACCCGGAATAAACGTTCGCGAAATTAATCTCTTACATTTGTGTATTTTTTATTTATTTATTTTTAGTTTCGTTCCTTTCAATGTCCATTGTGTACGAAAATAAATCCTTTAATTAATTCATAACACGCATCCGGGAGATTTCTTCACGTTTCAATTTAGAGAGGCGATTGCCAATGAGTGCGCACGAGCGGAAAATTAAATGCGATTGTTGCAAGTGCTAGGAGTTCGGGACGCGTCACGTGCGGCCCTACGTTACTAATATACTAGGATTATATGCAAGCCTGTTACAGTTCCCATCACTTGACTTTTTATGATCCACGATTGTTGTTAGATATTATGGAGTAAGTAATATTGTACTAGGTACGACTTTTCAAGGTGGTAGAGCCAAGCTGTAGCCAATTGACTGCAGCTCATAAACGGGCTGGCTCGACCGGGGTAGTACCACCCTCTCACAGAAGATCGGCGTAAAGCAGCTATTACAGCTGCGTTTCGTACGATGAGTGAGAGAGCCGTAAGCCCACCCCCCTCCCCCTCCCTCTATCCCACTCCCCTTCAGGTCGGCAATGTGCGAGCAATGCCTTTGGTATTGTAAGCATCTATAGGCTACGGTAACTGCTTAACATCAGGCGGGCCGTACGCTTTTTTGCCACCGCAGTCCTATAAAAATAATAATAATTTTAAACATATGAAATATGTTTACAGTCTAGGAAAATACTAAAATTAGTAGCAATCTTTTCAGTAAGTATAAAAAGTAAGGGTTGAAAGACATTTTTATATTATACTAGCTTCTGCCCGCGACTTTGTTCGCGTTGACTTTAGGAAGTTCTGTAGTTGGTTTTTTTATATCCCACGGGAACCTAAAATGTTCCCGGGATAAAAAAGTATCCTATATGTCAATCGGGATTATAAACTATCTGTGTGGAAAATTTCATCCAAATCTGTTCAGCTGTTTTTGCGTTATTCAGTTACAAACACCTAAGCTTTCACATTTTATAATATTATACTAGCTTTTGCCCTCCACTTTGTCCGCGCATAATAAAAAAAAGTAGCCTATGTGTTATTCCAGACTATAATCTATCTCTGTGCCAAATTTCATCCAGATCTGTTCAGCCGTTCTGGCGTGATTGAGTAACAAACATCCATCCATCTAAACTTTCACATTTATAATATTAGTGGGAAGTAGGATTATATAATAATGAACAGTGATTTGTTGCAATCAATGTAACAGTAACAGGTGTTATTAATGAATACAAATCATTATACTGGGAAAATCAAGAAGCCCATGTGCAAACGAACCGAAGAGGCCAAAAGTCGCAATAATAGACGCGTTGCAATTCGGTCCAATTAAAATTAATTAGCTACGGAACACAGTCTGCAAGCACAAGCAACAAATCAACGAAAGATACAACTTCCGATAGCGGTGTCCGCGGATAAGGACACGGACCCCGGATTGGGCGAATGCCGCTGTAACTTAAAATCTAAACTATATTCCATAAAGTTCAATTTGTTTTCGAAATCAAATGATTAATTAATGGGTATATTTTTATTAAAAGTCTTTTGTTCAAATACTGTTTTATCTTCAAGATTTCTGTAGCTTAATTTAATGAAAATTGAAATAAGAGTGTATTTTACAAACATTGCATGTACATTATTAACAATCTTAGCATAAAGGGTTTAAAGGTGACTTTACTATCCAGTTTATTTTAGTAGCTATTGAACGAAAATTTTCTATTATGTTACTGGTAAAAAGTAATTATTAGCGTATATGTTAAGAAGACCTATCGAATTTACAGAACTAACGGTGGTGAAGGTGTCTAGTGAGCCCATAATATATATCTATCATTACGTAGTAGAGAAATTATACCAAATTTTATGCTAGTAAGGTCTCTATGTCTCTAGGTAGAGTTAAAAAAATATTATTTTTCATTTTAAAAGGTCAACTATTACATTATATCAAGCCCATGTAATTAGCTAATTAGCATTCCCGACGTAACATGCCGTGACAACACTTTTATGAAAAAAAATCACGATACGTTGCTGTGGAACTGTTATAAGTAACAGTTATTTTCGTCGTCGATTCATCATTGGACAGTGCGGGAGGAGTCGGTGTTCATCATAACCGGTGCGATTGCCAAAATAACTTGTATTCCTTGTGAACACTGATATATGAGGCTATGCTGTTAATTACGAGAACGGCTGCCACGTTTTGGTCACTTCTGTTATTGATAATCTTTGCTATGCAATGAAGCGAGGCTGTTTAACTTAGAAGGAGCGTTAATGTCGCGCGCTGTTTTAACCTTATGGGTAGAGTCATAGATAGATGTAGAGTAGAATAAAAACATGAGCAAAGCCATTTTAATCAACATAGTGAACTTACTTTGGTGATAGAGATAGGGTTTGGCTGATGACACCATAAATATATAATATAGAGCAAAGAAACATGGTGACGGTTTGAAGACCACAATAGTGTGCTCTATCTATTTTTACCTGCCTAGTTCCGAAGCTTTATAGCTTCTAAGATCTAGTTATTTTATATCTACGACCGGTAATCTCTACTAAATCGTTTCGAGTGGAGGTCGCATCACATATTATGACCTTTAATAAACTCCTCAGGTGTTGTTACGAATAAAAATCCCGGCAATTCAATTAGCGGGAAAGCTGGGCGGAGGGTGCGGAGGGCGCGGAGGGCGGCGCCTAATAAACATAATATAAATAATCTGCGGCGATAAATCTGCAGCGCTTTATGGCAGGAGTGGGTTGTCACTCGGTCTAATTAGCGCTAGTGTGCAGCGCGGCGGTACGCAGCGGTGAAGCGCTTAGCGCGCTCCGACTAGACAGGTGGAAATAAAGACGAGATAAAAACTATTATAAAGGCATTAAATTATCTTGGAATTAATAGTGACATCTCCCTAGGGATGATAGGAAATCCTTTTCAACCAATGATTGTGGACAATACTTTTGTCACGCATTATGTCGCACCGAGTCTCTCTCTTACTTAATGCATAGGAGAGAATGAGACAAAATCGATTTATCTCGCGCTTTGTCTTGTGACGGCTAGCTGTACTACCAGCCCCCCTAGACAAGTGGCATGAAAGCTAATCGAATAGAATAGAATAGAATTCACAATGTATGGAAATGACATTACAAGTCGCTATGTAGATCACGTGACTTATGTCATTTCCATACGTGAAGCGTAGCGATTTGAAGGAACGCTTGTAGACGTAAGCCTCTTGTCTAGAGGGGCTGTACAAATGAGATGATTCTCTATGCTCACGATAGGTAATAATGCATATCTATGTGATATATTTTGAAAAATAATACTCATCATTAGATTAATGTTTAGTCTCCGCGAATACGCTCCAACTCTGCTATAAACATAATAATAACAATTTATTTGATACATTTTCTGCTTAACTCTTTGCTAAGTTAATACTTTTTATTCAATAACTCGATGTATCGTGTAAGTTGTACAGCGCTGTAGCGGCTTGACGGTCACGAGACTCGTCAAAGCACTCTTCATCAGGCTTAGTTAATTATGGAGACATATCAGCTTTATTATAATTACTCATTTTAATGTCTACGCCGTGCCCGTCACGACGCATACAATGTTACAACCGAACGAACAGTCTAGCTGTTCATTAATCCCACCTTTTAGACTCTATTACTGTCCATTAACTCTACTCCTTTATTTTGGGACTGAACTCTACAATTTTAATCTTTCAAGTAGTTTCAAAAACACCTCTTATACGCTAATGAACTCAGATGTAATATAACGTTAATTGGAAAGCGTATAATTGGTTTTCATTTTCCATTTAAGAGGCTTAATGATGTACCTACAATAATTATTGTGAGGCTGAATGTTGTTACTTGGCTAGAGTAGGCACTTGTTCATGTTTAGTTTTAATTGCCCATTATAGTATCACTTGTTCAGCATCTCATTAGCTTGTACGTTCACGTTTAAAGGCTTGTACAGACATGTGAGTGTTGCTCGATTTGAGCAACTAATTGAGCAATGAATCTGATCTATAGATGGCTTCTCACACGGAGATCAACGTTAATTGCCAGTCGGTCCTTTCATTCGTCAATCCTTACTAGCAAAACATAACGATACTCTTTTGAGCATGGACAAAATACTGAATGCGCGACTTAATTTTGACGGGACCAAGCGCTACCGAGCGGCTCAAAGTGATTACGCTCACTAGTATGATTGTTTTCTTTGCCTGTATGTAACTTGCCTGAGGTCTTTTTAATTATAAATAAATTCGTGTAATTAACAACTACAGGAATATTGGAAAGGTTTCGATTATGAGTACCTACTTTATATGGCAAACTTATTCAAGAAAGCTTTTAAATTACGTCACACTGACTTCAAATTAGTGGTTGGTGAAAATAATATGGGTAGTATAAGTGTATTGTAGAGGTAATCATTGGATGTGCTGTAATTAATAACCTTTGAATTATTTAGATCGGCTAACTTCATACTAATTGTCGTTATACGGCCGCCTAGACACCTGTCAAACGTTTTCAACGCTTTCGCCTGCGATGCGATGCGATACTGAGCTCGGGGTTGCCAATGTGCCCAGTTTTAACGTACCACTTTAAGAGCGCGTATAACGTATCTACAGGTATTATAAATTTCATCAAAGGTTGTGATTATAAAGCGGGTGTGTTCTGCGCTTTCTGTAGGTGTTACAGCGGCAGTGCAGTTGTCGATGCATTCCCGCGACCGGTATCACTTCCACGCACCATTACGTCCATAATTTAATTAGTTTTGAGTGATCGTTTCATTAATAGAGGCGATATTTGGCGAGCGCTCGCACGCCCGCGGCTTTGTCAATTTTAATTAAAGCCCCGATAGGTGGACCGAAATGTTGGAATTCTTCATTAATTAGTCCGGCGCGAGATTTCTAATAATGTAATTAATGTAGGGAGTTAATAAGCCCGCGACCGTCCTGTCGGTATGCTTGTAACGCGGCGTTTACACGTCGTGGCGGTCGGTATTTCAGACACCGGTAATTTGTGTTCCCTGGCCGTGTCACCGGAGACGCGGACCGGCCGTTGATCTATTAAATTATACATGATGTGTTACCTACTATTGAAACATGGTCGAAATATTTACGTCATAGGCCTACAGAGAATTATTTACTTTTGTAACAAATTTCATGTGCATGTTTTTGTAGCTAGTCAATAAAACACACTTGCGTATTTATGCTAATGTAAGGATTTATGTCACCTATGTTTATTACTTGCACGTATGAAAAAAACTGTGGGACTAAAAAGGCAACACATACCTGAATTCTGCATAAGCAATTCATTTTTCTTATTTTCTAACAGGATGCGTAGAAATTCATTTCATTCGTGATAATTTTACGGAACATTCTCGGATCTGCTAATGATTCTGCTAGAAAATCTGAAAAATTTATTGCTTTTGCAGAACTGCTATGTGGCCTTTTTATCCCCAGTATTATGAAATAAAATGCTTTCAAAACACACGTTGTTTACATTGTAGTGCACTTGTAGATTAAGCTAATAGGGGGTCATCACAACACAGTTAAATAATGAATCGGTGTATTCCCAGTATAAGTACAGTAGACAGTTCTCGGAAAATTGCACACCATTACCACAGAATACGTAATACTAACTTGTGTTGATATTGACTGGTGTACAGTCAACATAAAAATTAGCTTATGATATGAAATATCCAAAAGAATAACATTGTTGAAAACGTTGTAGTAATATGAAGAAAGTGGGTAAAGTATACGATCACACAATATTTTCGCATTGTTATCGTATGCTCTCCGTTTGCATTGTGATTCTATTAGACATTTCAGATACTTGGCTACTTTTGATGTTGACTGTACAAGCAAATAACAGACAATCGGTGAGCCCTTTAGAAAGAGAATGTCAAGTAAATTACTGAGTTACATACTTATAGCTACTGAATATTTTCTTTACACACTGTGATATGACGCCGTTATTTAGAATATTGATAACGGGTTGTAAAATCAACAAAATGGAATCACGACCCATCATTAGAATACTTTGGCGTAGCCATTCCTATGCCATAACTTTGAATTTATTTTACGTGATTTAGGTAGCAGAAATGTTACAGTTATAAAACGTTAAACGTTATTCCGTGTAGATGGGTCATGGTTCGGTTCTGTTGATAGTACCTATTAAACCAATACCCACATACTCTATGTATCTCTACCATGAGTTTATCCATTTTCCAGGAATCGCTAGACGCTACCGTTTGCGTCATGTGCCAAACTTTTTGTTCCTTCCAAATATTTTACGTAGCAGCTAGCTTCAAATTATGGTAGAGCTACAAGTCCTGCCTTTCGACTCATTGCACCAGAGGGTTATATTCCCGCGAAAGTGCTCTTTTTAATAATTTTGTCAACGTTGTTCGTTAGCGAGAATTTGGCAATATTTATTTTACGTAAGTCATTTAATTCGTCTCTACATGCAACTAATTTTCGAAAAGATACAGAGAGGTAGTATAGTAAGACAAACGGCCGTCTATGTCCCATGTAAACACAGATAGAGCTAATGTACACAGTTAGTACATCGGTGACGACCGGTAGTCGGTAGCCCTTTATCTATGAAAACGCCGCGGGCGACGTCTCTCAAAGGAAGCTCTACCAGCTCTATGTAAACATTGGGTAATAAAATGTGCTAATATTGTATTTTATACCACCAACGAAGGCACTTTCAATTAAATTAGTGAATATTCCTTAGAAGTACCTATTGAAGAATGTAGAGTGTGATGTACATTAAGTTCCTGAGCAATCAGTTTTGACGTCTGACGTGTAGACGCGACTAACAACTAGAGAAAGTGGTCGTTTATCTTGGTATGACTTCTACTACTCCACCAAGCCAACTAGAAACCTGTCAAATGTGACGTCGTCGTGGCGGGCGGGAAGCCGCAGGCGGTGGCGGATTTGCAGTCGGTATGCAGGCGGGGAAGCCGAATTCCATTCGAGTTCCTAGTTGGCTTGGAGGTGTAGTATAACTAGATACTGCTTGCAAAAACTAGAATACAAAATAAAATTACAAATTACGTCATCATAATTTTTTTTAATCCGCCATATCGCTCAGCAGGCAGCTCTCGGCTCCTGTATCGAAACGTGCAGCGCTGATTTGGCTGGTTACACGCAATTAGCCGCCTTTGGCACGCCATTCGCGTCGCCCCACTGTTGGCTCAGGACCACTTTACCAGGATATTGACTGTAATCGCAATACTCAACTATAATAGGTTCCTAATTTATATTCGAAAAACGTCAAGTTTGGCGGTTTGAAACCTTTGATCTTGTTCTAAATGTAACCTCACTGCAACTAGTTCTACATATCAAGTAAAGTTACAAATATTATTCTCACCTATAAAAATACTGGATAACAAAAAATCTTTGCTTCATTTTTATGATCGAAATTTGCAAAATCTAAAACGTTTTTTTTTTAATTGACCTAGAAATAATGCAGGTATGTTTTTGACAACTTCATAATCGGCAACTTTATCAGCGGGAACATTAAAAATCTAGGCTATCTATCGCTAGTGCGGTCGATTCTATCCTAATCCAGCGACGACCGCGGCGGGAAAATGGCGGAAATTGAAAATAAACATTTCATCTGCGCCCCGGCACGCACTGCCCAAATTGACAATACAACCAATTTGCCGCCGCGCACAGACCACCTTTGTATGGGAATTGAAAAATAATATTACTCTTTTTTCTACCACTGCACGTCGGCAATCTCGAAAATAAACTATGATTCTTAAAACTTTGATATCTTAATAATATAAAATCGTGGCAGAGTTGAAAAAACATCAAAAATTAAAAAGCTTACTCATAGTAAAAAAAAAACAATGAAAAAAGTAGGTACGTAGTAATTAATACATTGTACAGTACTTATTTTATTTAAATTATTCAATACCTACTTACTTATATACAATCAACAACAAAAATATTAACATTTTTTATCGAAGCTTTTCGTCGGCTTTATCGGCGTATAGCGGAAATGCCAATATCGATTTGAAATTGCCTAACGTCCGTAACGGTATGTTCAAAATAATTAGCCAAAGTGGTTACAATGACAATTATTGTTGTGACTCATTAGTGCGCGGGGTGTTATCACGGCGCGCAGGAAGCGCTCCGATACCAGTTTACACCCATTCATTCAGTTTTTAAAACGAGTGCGTTTTGCAAACACGCGTCTAGTCACGAGATCACTCTGTGCGCAAGTGTACCTTCTACTTCAGCAGGTTATTAAGTCGTTGCATGGTGGATGCAGTATTTAGTAGACGAGGTATATTTTACATTAATTAATCATTATATTAATTAATAATGAATACATATTTATGTAAATAAATAATTTTATTTATTTATGTACTAACTAATAGTAATTGAAATATTTTTAATACCCATGGAAACGAAAACCCTAGGGAAATGCCATCTAATAAACATTATACTAAATTATTTAATCTAAGGGAGTGGCAACATTTCACTTAATTATGTGTTATATTTTAAATTAAATTTTAATTTATCGAATTTGTTCGGATGAGATTATTATTGTTGTAATAAAATGTTAAAGGGTCTTCAAATTTAAGTACAATTAAGTGCTAGTAATTATAATGAGTAAAGTTAATTTCTATCTTCCGTAAAAACATAACTCTAATTGACTGATTTCATTAAGGACGTCAACGTTGTGTAGTTTGTTAGATGGCTGTTAGCCGTTACAAAGCTTTTTTTTATACCGAATATGACCGCATGGGAATATTATATTAATTAAAATATCAGTCATGTTGGTTTTATATGTAAAGCAGTCACTATTTTAATGAAAATAAACATTTATAACTTAGTATTAAGTTTTTAAATAGCCAAATTATTTTCTATTAATATTTATGTACTACCTACAAAACAATCATCAACATAATCTTGCCATGTGTCAAAATATATTCATAAATTTTAACGACACATAATAATTTAAAACATACTGTTATTAAATCATAATTAATTTGTAAAATTCCACAAATGTTGGCATCACTTGCATCACACGATGAGGCGCAAGCGCACCATAGCCACTGAATAAATTGGTTCGGTATAATCATTAAAGAGCCAGTCTAAATTATAATTAAAGGTAATGGACGCCACTCGACGGCCCACAAATGAATGAATGTTTAATTGAATGATCCCCCACAAATAAAAGCAATTTTCTTATAGCCCAGCCCTTGGCTAATGTAATTTAATTAATGGCTCGCATAACTCTGATTAAATAATATCTGGCTCTGGGAAAATCGATCAGATTACAATGAACAAGATCGATATACTAATTGCTACTAAATTGAGCATTTGAAAACTATAAGTAAACAATGGTTTTAGGCGTTTACACAAGTTGTTGTTTACACAAGGAGTTGGGATTCCTTGTCACTTTATTTTTTATAATTATCTCTACTTAAGTACCATAATATTGCCATTGCTAGTCCATGTAAAATTACTTAGAAATATAATTAAGCCGTAAACGAAAAACTACATTAGTAAGTAATTTCAATTTCAATGAATGATTTAAATATAGTTACTATTGCAATAGACCAAATGTTATTAAAGTTGATTCAATTGTAAAATTGTATCCATTCTGCACGGTTTGAGAACCAGTTTTACCTTCTAACAATATCACGGACATTAATCAGACTCCTTAAAATATAACAGAGAGAAAATAGCAATCCAATAAGAGCCCATAAATAAAACATTGAGACCGATACCTCCCGATGCTTTTGTCTAATCTAATAAATGTTTAATAAGAATTAGGTAAAAGTGGCACTCCCCGGGCAGGCAATGGGGATTTTCATTGCATTAGAGGGGGCTGCATAATATTAGAATTGGCACTCTATCGTTCAACACCGTCCCTAGCAGTGTCACTTCATTCACTATCGAAGTAGTTTGATAATGGATCACACTCTAATAATTTGTTGTTATTCGGTTCGTAGACCCATTGGTATAAATTAAACACCACTTACACTTAAAGTGATATCGATGTCATAAAGCGAACCAGAATGTGTTGATAATTTAATCCGTTTATCGAGGCTATAAAGAATAGGTCGGTAATACAAGTACCTAGCTCAACTCGCTACGAATATGTAGCGGCACTTATCTGGAAACAATTTTATTCAATTATATCTGCCAGAAAAACTGGTTCTTTAATAGATAGATTTACATCTCGATTGAATTTTAATTGAGTCAACGAGCGAGTGCACTCCAGTAGCCGAGTAAGTTAATTATAAAAGGCAATTGATTTAAAAGGAGTCGTGTCGTGGTCGCGGTATGAGTAACAGAAAAAGTTTTCAATTTCACTAAAAGGGACTGGTTTGTGTCTCAGAAGTCTCGTCTGGTTATCGGCTTGTAATGTATGAAGTTACTCGCCGCGGCTTTATTTTATAACTCACTTCACGTAATAGGCTCCGAGTTGCTTTAATTCACTTTGCCCCTCGTCGCGCGAGCCGTTTACTAATTTAGCTTTACAACTCACGTTGGAAAAAATATGCTTTCGCAGCCAGGAGGAGACTCGTTATTAACATTGCGATACCCCCAAATTATGGAGTATACGAAGGACAGACAGATATGGACATAAATTCATCCATAAACATGCTTCATAAATTATCACGACAACGATTTGGAACATTTTACAACGGCCATCAAAGATTCTTTACGATCAATAGGGAAGTGACTGCAGCGGGCTTATAATTAATACGAGACGTTTGTTTTATAATGCAATAAAAGATCAGCAAAACTGTGCTATCGATGACGTTACAACTCCATCGTTACAGCCGCGTTACGGCTTACGTTTAAGTAAGCATAAAACGATTTCATTGTATACATATCTATATCCAGTAGATAAGTATACTGGATCGATCTACTTAACATTAATTAGAAATTTTAAGTTGGTCAAAGCTATTGGACAACTTTTAATTAATACTCGTTCAAGTAATCGCTATTCTATTAACCGGCTGTTAATTAGTGCGATTGCCTCAATTAAACAACGATTTAAATTCAAATGCAATCTGATTAGAAATCGAAGAAACTAACAAAAGATATTGTGGGTGCTAGTGCAAGTTATAAAAGACAAGTTCGCCAATCGAAATTCAGTTCGACATCTCAAATAGATAAAACGATATCTACCCGTTATAAAGCAAACTTTATAGTTTTGTTTTTGGCAGTTTTGACACAGCTTCTAGATCTACTTATTTGTTCCTTCAGCTGCATCTAACTGAGGTGAAACTTTTAACTTCCCCGACGTATATTCCACCTGAGTATCACTTACTTCGCTAGCCACGGGACTTTGTTTATCTGCAATTGGCTTTTGTTATTTTATTGTCATGTTGGTTTTCTGAGACTATTTTCCTATTTGATAGAGGTCACTATTTTTGAAGGTACTAAGTTGGCTGTTGACTATTTTTTAATTGCATATTATATGGAATATGTCCTACGATTACTAACAGGGAAATGATTTTTCGAAATGACTTTAAGATTGGTAAACTTTTAAAAATACATACATAGGTACGTTTAACGTTTTGAAAAAAGTATTAGTGACGTCATCTTTGAATATCTATGTGATAATTATACCTATATAAAAAAAATATTAAGTAAATTAAAAAAAGATAATTATGAATTAATAATAAAAAATATACTAAATTTAATATTAACAAATATTCCAATTACCGAATGTGTAGGTAGTAACGTTTTACGGGGTCGTTTCTGTTGAGATAAGGCTTTGTGCTCCTTCAGATCGGCGACCGACAGGAGACACCTGAAAACAATAAACACGAAATTGCCACAATAATCGACCCTCATGATCGGCACAACGACGGTAGACAATGGGGCAGATTACGCGATAGGGGTTTAACCGAATAGCAGCTAACTCGATTATGCGGCCATCCGTGATTGTGTTTGAGCGTATTAATGTTTGAATTTCGTTATATTATTGCGGCGGCCGGGTGCCGCCAGTAATCCAATATGGGTCGGTATTAACGAAATTTTGCGTCGAGTTCGCGGTTACCGCTGCGGCGCGCGAGTGATAATGCTCCTGACATTCGCATTCTAATTATCTATCGCCTATTGTTCGGCTTATATCGTCATATTTATTGCGGTATCAATAACGTGTATGCAATCAAATTTTGCAACTGTATTAATTATCTCAAATTATGGTATTACTTGGGGTAGTAAGGAAAGGAGACATTAAAATATTTAGTATGAAGTCGTCATCCACAATTTATACCAACCTAAAAATTATATTTTTTGAAAGTACGCTGATTTCTTCGTCCCACATGAAGGAGAGGTACTTCTTGTTAATACGCAAGAGCAATTATTCAAGTACGTATCTATTGTAAGATGTCTAATAGCAGAGTGCGTGTAGGTGCGGTCCTTTGTGCGAGAGGATCACACGTCACCGGATGTGTGAGACGCAACCAGACAGGGGTGTGAAGTAAAAGTTCGTATTATACTGAGCACTCGTCACGACACGTTACTGGCTGCGTCTTCATATGGCGCATGTCGCGCCAAGCACTCAGTTTTGACGTCGGATCGGAACACATAGACATAATGTCATAACATGAGTGCTCGCGCTAGGCATGCGAGCCGAACGCTCCAATTAACCAATGTCACATGTGCATGAATAGTTTGGTTGGAATTAAGCTTAATTTATAAAATAAGTAGTTAGATTTAGAAATAAAAACTAAGATAATTATCTTTTTTTTTTTAAATATTTGAATCCACTTAATCTCCGCTTGTTTTAGTTTAGGTACGTAAACTGAATCGTATCAGCTAGGTTCACACTGTAGCGATCGGGTTGATATTAATGACGAAATGTTTGTTTGCCAGTAGTACCTGTTGGGTGGACACACTTGTTTTCTCCTGGCTGGGAGAGAGAAACCAATGTAAACAAACAATGTAATGTCCAATGTTGACTAGGAAATGTAAAGACTCATGTAATAAAAACCATCTCATTCCTCTGGCTGAACCTTCGTCCTTAGAATAAAATTAATGTCTGAAGTCTGAACTTCAGCGAGACGAAAAAATATTTGGACTTCTCAAGAATTATGATATCATAGAAACAGCTGTCGTGTAAGCTCAATGTGTAGCTACCTTGGGCGGCGCGACCGTCGCTCGCGCCGGCCATACCTAGATTAAAGAACAACTTAAAGGAAAGCAATCTGCTAAATAAGTACCGCTGCAGTTGTCGCGGTGGGAAAGATACTCTACTTCGTAATAGGTCTATTTCTGTTTTTGATTGTAGGCGGACAATTTTGGTAATGTCATAGAATTATAGAAAGGGGAATACCACATTTGCCTTTTTAGGTACTTAAGGATTATGAAGTATTATGTCGTTTAGACTTTTAATTTTAAAGAATTTTCACACAAAATAGTAAATTTTCAGTTTCCACTGAAACTAACTGCTTCCAAATGATATATATAATGAATAATGTAAATAAGATATAGGTAATGGAGTGATAATAATATGCTCACACGTATAATCTTTATTCTATGTTAAAGTGCTACCTGTTCTATTAATTAGGGAAATTTACATAATTAAGCTTAAATAATTAGATATCATTATACACTAATTAATTGACAGCCTTCTAACTGTTATTGTACAATAATTTAAGGCATAAAGAGTTGCTGTCTAAAAAATAAAGTAATTTAAATTTATAAAAAATATTTTTTTTTTTTTTGGATAATCAGTGTTAACTTAAAACTGGCAAGTTGATAAATTTGTTCCGATCATGAGGCTTAATAAAAATTGAGTGGAGCAGTATTCGGAGCGGTGTTAGTTGGTTGAATTATTTAGCTTCTCGTCTCGTTACTTTGCCGGCGTTTCCGCAGGTGTGGCAATCATATTGTCTCTCCGTCTCATCCGAACGCGGGTATATGGGGATTGGGGGGGAGTGGGAGGCCCCTCATCGCGCCGCTTATTCTTTAATCTCGCTGATGAATTATGATTAGCGGAGTGCACTCAATCCTATTAGTGTTGTCTGCCTCGAATAATCTGCTGGAAGATTTGTTTTGTTTATGGCATGTGTAAAATTTGGTGGGACTGAGGTCCAATTTGTGAAAGATAAAACCTGTAGGCTTGTGGAATATTGTGTAGGTAGGTACTATTTGCATTGTACCACCTGAAAATAATATGTCACGCAACGAATTCGCGTAGTAGGTACCTCATTCAGCAAAAAAGGTTACGTGAAAAATAACATCATCTAGATACGGTCAGTCGTCATGTAATTTTTTTAATCAAATGCACTTAACCGAAATGCATTCGAAACATGCATTAAAATACTCGGGCAGCCTAACAAAAACCTTTATGGGCCGCACAAAGTCCCGTAATGGCTCGCCGTGGGACCACAAACTCCGATTATCCAAACAGAGAGCTCCCGAAACAGCGCTGTGAAATTTTAACGTGTAATTGATTATGAAGTTGGCCACTAATGGCCGAAAATAGTTTCTAATTTGGTGTGTGGTGGCAGCGCATAATTGGTCTCGGACCGCGTCTGTGTTAATCATTAAACTGTGCGCGCCGGATGCGGGTCCCTGCGGCTCGCACCGCCCGCCCATCCTTCACATGCACTACAACTAGATGTTTTATTTCATTTGAAGCTTATTCGTCGACGAAAACGGCTTTTTGTAATTTGCCCTGGCCGTCGAGTCTCTTCACAAATTATCCATTGCAAAGCAAGATCAGTGGTTTCGCGTGTTTCGCGCGTTTTTTTTTGTTATGTCGTACCGTATATACTTTCACATGCATTTATTAAAAAGTTTCAATTACCTCAATTTTATTTATTTTTATAGATTAATCTGAAATATTAAATATGTTTTCCTTTGACTATAGCTACTGATCTATTATTATTTTATGACAGACTAGTTGCAATACCTACTGGTTTTATGAAAACAAGTAATACCTGGCTAGCAGCAATTGAAAACAATAGGGCCTGGATAGAGACAGATATCATTACTGATTTATTATGAATCCGCAGTTCCAACACTCTTGTTTCACATTGCAACCCGAACGGAATGGAATTACCTCCGCATAGTGCTTTTTTCCATTGGCTGACATTCGTTAAATCCTAATTCGTGCGTATTGACGTTTCGAAAGTCACCGCTAATGGAAGGCGTGAGCTTTTTTGCTTGACCGTCTAATCTCGCTCGGTTGCATTCGCCACGGGTTGTTTTGGAAGTGGCGTGGCGTGTTGCTGTCACCGATCGTAATTATTCACGAAGCTCGCTTCACGGAGTGGCTACTTGAAAAAAAATGTCGCATCGATACCGCGGAGCAGATCAATATATTATCAGCTGGCTGTTCAATTGCTTTTTATTATCGCCGCTTTATGGTTCTAAACTAAGTAACGCGTGTAAGTAGATACGTTAGTGTTGACCAAATCGACTATTGGCTAAAAATAATCGAAATGCAATAACAGTTAGTTGCCAGTGTATTTAGTTTACAAATGTAAGACTCTATTACGTCGCTTAATGAAAGACGGAATCACGTATCACGTTATAGGAATCACGTATCGTTATCCATAGATTACCTTTATTTGATTTTATTATAAGAGTTTAGCATAAGAGAGGTAGGTAGTGTTAATAGGTAAGTACTTAATCTGTGTAATGTCAACGGTACTATGGGCTGACTCACCGCCCGCGATTTCATTCATGAAGGTTAAGTTTTTCTTCGTACGGGGCCAATCTACGAAAACAAAGTTGTTTCCAGGGTCGTTTTCTATGACAAAATCGAATTGATTTAAGTAACAAAAAAAAATAGCTTTCGCTTTAATCCATTATTCGAAAAAAGCACAATTTGTAACTGCCCGCGACTTTGTTCACGCGGACTTTTGTTTTTTACCATACCTAAGAATTGTTCCATTTCTTGGTAAAAGTAGGTCTAATAGCTTATCTAATAACTTGATCCAAGATGTAAGTATAAGTAATCATTTCTTAAGTTGGTATAATTTATCTAGGCATCAAAGTTAAGTTAGTTGGGTATGTCCAAAAGAGGCCCGCCCGATCAATTATTTTATGACAGTATGTCCATATTGTGGTCAGACGTCAAAAC
This sequence comes from Drymonia ruficornis, assembly GCA_947859195.1. Classification (NCBI taxonomy): domain Eukaryota; kingdom Metazoa; phylum Arthropoda; class Insecta; order Lepidoptera; family Notodontidae; genus Drymonia; species Drymonia ruficornis. The sequence continues at coordinate 9,210,548 of OX401910.1, read as the reverse complement.
TGATTTCTCGGACGAATCGCTCACCACCATCTCGCCACATTTAGACTCAGCCATCTGGTTCGTCCAGATGCCTCACAGTCACATGCCGCGCCTGAGCACTCATTTTATTATGTCTATGCGAACCGACGTCAAAACTGAGTGCTCGGGCGCGGCATATGCCTAATGCAGACATTTGTAGAGCTTATGGGAAAACTGTACTGATATTAAAACGTGCATACACTACAATAAATGCGGGGTTCCATTATCGCATAAACATTCATTTGTTATTATAAATGTGCAATTAAACGATTCGTCACACTCGATACGCAGCCTAGTGTTTAACCGCTCGAAGTTCAACCGAGTCACAATACGTTGATTAGCTTCCTCTGTAGATTAAACAAACAGTCATTGACACAATTTGTCGGTAGTGTGCATGCTTCCGCTCGATATCCGTGTCGTATTATTTATGGCCGGCCGATCGGACGTACTGCCGAAAACACACAAAAATAAGAGCCGCGGCCCATTCGTCACGGGCCCTACAATAGCCGGCATTGTTTCAGGCGTGCCGACTCACAATGCCCGCTCCGCTGTACTAGAAAACAAGTTTATGCGTGAGTAAAAAACAGTGGAAAGGTCGCACAATCGTAATCGCCCACAAAATAGTGCGAGGCTGCACCAGTTGCCAAATTTAATTGAATTGTATTTAAAATATTAATTAACCGTGACGCCGCCGCGCTCCGTGCTTCACCTTATTGCTGCTTTTTTCGCCGACACGATCTCAATTACCGAGATTTTTTTCCATCTCGTACTTATTTGATATTAAAGGTACATAATTTGCTATAGTTCAGAAACGTCGAGTCGTGTTTCACGTTCTCATTAATCGCTTGAGTAGTTGTGCTAATTTTTTCGAGAAATATTACAGGCGATAAATTTCATGGTTCTGGAGTTTATGCCGTAACATAAAACGGTTTGAATGAGTTGTACATGGCTCCGAGTCGATTACGTATTGTGATTCAATATGAATGGGCTTCGATAGGACCGTACTTAATTTGTTGCTAGGGGACCTTATGTTGCTCGCAGACTTTCTTTAGGTAATAATGTTTATCTTGATGGATTGGTTAGTAGTTGAAACATAACTATTAGATAATTATATTTTTGGTTCAATGATTCTTAACTTAGAATAAAACGCATCTGAAAGTTCTGTAAATATTACAGGGGTTTTTTTAGACGGGGTGGTCAGGACACCCGCCCTTACGTCCTGTCTAAAAAACCTAAATGGTACCTACCATAACTGCTGTAGCCACAGGACGGCGTTTTTAGCAGACAGTATTTTGAAAATAAAATACAGTAAGCAAGAAAATGGGAAATTTACACAAAAACTTTTTTGATGTTAACCGATTTGTTTTAGTATCGGACCATTTTTTTTGGTACTAAAAAGCCATAAATCCTTACTGTATATCAAACAAGAATATCAAATCTAAAATGTATTATTGTGGTCTCCAGTGCGAGAGGCGAACGCCGCAGCAGATGAGCGGCGGCAGCCCCGGGCTCGGCGCGCACATGCTGGCCATGGAGGTCACCAAGGAGGCGCGCGCGTCGCCCCTCCCGGCGCCCGCGCAGTCCACGGGAAACGCGGCGCAATCGCAACCGCCCCAACCACAGGTACACACACACACACACACCTATTCTTCTTCGTAATAAACAAATATAGTTATATAAATATACCAAATACAGTGCCCCAAGTCTGTTAATTTACTACCAATTGAAAACTCTTGGAACATGTCGACCGCCAAGGATGTATGAATACGATGAATAATGCTCTTCAATTGGTTGGAAATTTATTGACTTGGGAACTAGTTTGTTGGATTTATGTTGAAAGTACCAAGAAATAGAAAGTTCTGATTTAAGGAGTCAGCATAAAAACTGGTAGGTACATAATCAGAGCCCACATCTTTCCTAACCTAGAACCATCAGCAAAATCAATGGTGTATTTACAAGTAGGTAATGATACCATTCAAAATTTCTGACAACACCGATATCTGATACCGAATTGTAGGAGAAGAAAATGCGTTACTCATGTATTTTGTCGTCTACAGATCTGTGCGGGATGCAGCAAGGTGATAACTGAACGGTATTTGCTGAAAGCACTGGACCAGCTGTGGCATGAGGACTGCCTGAAATGTGGCTGCTGCGACTGCCGGCTCGGAGAGGTCGGCCACACTCTCTACACTAGAGCCAACCTTATTCTCTGCAAGCGGGATTATTTGAGGTTAGTTGGCTCTACAAGTCATCCAAGCATCCAGGATTCGCCGAGGTTAATATTTATTTGATACTATATAATTTTGGTTCTGTAGGTCTCTACCTACTTTCTTCTTAGTTCATTATTTTTACTATTTGTATGGAAAAAAATAGTTTTTTTGGTCACCGATAAAAATATTAACAAATCAAATATTTGACGCAGAGGCTAGCGAACAGCTAGTGCTAGAGCTGTAGAGAGTGGTAGAGCTACTGGCTTTCAGGAGTAAGAGTAGAAGGGAACGGGAGTTCAAAAACAAGCTACGTAGGTACCTGCCTATACCTCCATGTATATGAAATCTTAAGATTTTGGGCTAATTTACATATGAAGACTCGAGTGGCGAGATAATTGTATGCGATGTCAACGTTCCCTTAACAATCACTTAAAAGCTTGATAATATTATGTTACAATATATTTAAAATTTTCTTCTTCATAGGTTGTTCGGCAACACGGGCTATTGTGCTGCGTGCAATAAAGTGATCCCCGCGTTCGAGATGGTGATGCGTGCCCGCAGCAATGTGTATCACCTCGAGTGCTTCGCGTGCCAGCAATGCAATCACAGGTATAACAAAATTTAAAAAAAATGCATTGACAAATGTTAGATAAATTAACTTTAGACTGTCTTTAAATAAAGAGCTTCTCCAATTCGTACTCTAATAAAAAAAAAAAAAAAAATAGTAGCATGCATCATGCCAATGGTATTTATTGATTCATTGTCACATTGCAGCTATGAATGAGCTTCTTCATAATCGCGGAAAAAATAATACAAGTCGTATCTACCTAATAATTATTTCATTCAACCCGTGTGTAAGTAAAAAGAGAGCGCCGTGTATAACAAACTGAAGAAATCAGTACATTTTTGTGAATGGCTCCGACTTCCCGTTTTTACAACAGCGGCGACAACAGTTTTGTATATTTACTGTTAAGTTGCGCTTATTCAAAATAAACCTTTATTTCGAAATCCATTGAGTCAAGCGGTGTATAAAAACGTATCTACGTTACTTCACGAACTCTTTCCCTGCCGGCATGACTATGAGAGAAAAAGTAAACGAGTTTTTACAATATCGCAATTTTTCGTGTGAGACAAAAGATTCACTGAACTATGAGGGAAAAGGACGGAGATATGATGTAACACCACTTTAGATTGTTTATTCATATCACGGCCGCCGAACAAAGAACGCGATTAAATTTTCCGCTACATAATAAACTTACACGCAGAGAAGAGAATGTGGAGTCTCTACCCTATAGGGATAAATAAACTGAAGTACTTTTAATACACGGAAAACGTTTGAGATACTACATAGAGACAATACGCCTGCTCTACTACACTTCACTGTAGAAGTCAGCGTGGTGGACTGGGGTAAAATAGGTTAGCTGGCCAACTCGGTAAACTCTTATTTTAAACGGTTAAAATATGTAGTGGCTAGTTACTGATTGATGGCCAGTTACATCTAGTTTTACCCCATAAACTATTTTCTATACGCGTCTCTTTAAAAGACATGACTCTCTATGTTTGTGGACTCTATACTTGCTCTATACAACATGGCATGCATGTCTACGCTAAAATGTATGGGAATGCTGTGGGAAATCTCGATGCGTTTCAGCTATAGAGTAATGATTTGTATTTTCGAAATCTTTAAACTAGAAAATGCTTTATACATTTGAAGGCGTCTATTTATCTAACATTACGCCGACATGACTGAAACATAAACCGGTCTAAGTTGGAAATAACTTGCACCAGACACCACATACCAACTCCGTGGTCCCAAACTCACTAAGGTTGTACTGTTGCTATTGGACAATCCCAGTGACACCCAGACCAGGCAAATTACGAAAAGGCCGTTTCCGAAATTTGCCTATGGCGGGAATCGAACCCGCAACCACCCGATGCAGTGAGCTAAGTTTCTCATGGAGTTTTCCTGAGAATAAGATCTGTGTACAAAACTAGATAGTATATGTAGTTACAGACTAAAGTTCAATAGAAATATTTGTGTGATGAAATCATAAGTTCTATTTCTAATCTGACATCACCGGTATAAAAATCAATAGCGACCTAAATAGCTGTGTAAACCTGGAGTGGAAAGAGGCTCTTCTGAATGTTAAGGCTCAATTGAGTATGAACTCAATAGGTATTTACTAATATTAAATAGTAGTTAGTTTGTAAGCTTCACTGAGCATCACGCAAAAACGGCTAAACGGATTTGAATGATGCTCTAGATTATATAGAATCTTTTGGTGGTTTTGGGTTCGATTCCCGTTGGGGTGAATTACGGAAACTCACTGGCGAGGTGTCATTCGGAATTAGAATCTTCAAAGTCACATAAACTCTACTAAGTAGACATGTGATAATACTAGTTGCTTACGTAATTGCTCTTGATACTTGGTTATGAATCATCCTCACTTTACTGGATCGCATGGAGAAACGATTGCTCAGAATATATTCAGAATTGAGGTTTTTGCCAAATACCTACTTGTTGCTGATCAAAACGAACGCTTTGACTGTTTTATTCAATTCTAAGTTCTATGCATTACTGTCTGCCGACTCAGACGATTTGCCCCGTATTCTTTTCGATCGAATCACACTTTATTTTCAACGTGATCGTTTTTAGGTAGGTACTTATTTAAATAGATAGGCTATATTTATACCTTTTTAAGCTGTAGGTTTTAGGTGATGTTTCTAGGTGTGTTTTCGAGGAAAAGATCTTAAAATTTCAAGACTTCTGTCTCTGTTTCTGACTTGTTTTGCTTAAATTGTCGTGTAGAGTTCAGAATAGGGGTGCAGGCGCGAAAACGGCACCGGACTGCGTCCGTTTAAATAATAGAAAAGTCGCGAAGATTGGAGCCTCTCCGAATGGTTTATATGTCACTCGTGGACCTTTCCCGTGTTAGTAAATCTCGCGCGACATTCCCGACGAATTATATATTCATTCGACTGCTTTTTGAATCCAGATTCAACAGTTGGCTTCGTGTTATGTGAGCTTTAACATTTAGCTTGAGAGAAAATTCTGAAAAATTCATTCTATTCCTTGTTGGCATATTATTTTTATTGGCTGAATGTGTTATCGTTTTAAGTATATACATAAGTACTTGCTATTTTATCGTCGGTTTCATATTATTTTCGTAATTTAATAACGTGTTTACCTCTGTTTACTCACGTGTCAAATTTCGTAGTAGACGTTTGCGCAACAATGTGTATTTGCCAATTTGCAAACTAACTATTAAATATCACGTACAAATCAATTTCGACGGCGGGCAGAAATCTGAATCCAATTTGCGGGCTGTCCGATCGGCGCCCGGCAGATATCACGGGCGAATATCGCTAAACGGCTAAATAATTTAGTAGCAATCGGGTCTGGCCGCGCCATCCGCCGCGCTCGCATCGCTCCGCCGACGCCGACGCCTCGCTTCCAACGCATATCTTCACCATGTTATGACATCCGATCGATGTTGGTTATTCTACGAAGCTTACTTATAGATTTAGAAAATTTAGGCTGGTTACAGATGGTCGTTTTTGTCTTTCATACGTAAACGTGTGGTTATTTTCTGAATTCGGTATAAGTAATTTTGACGAATTTTGATGTCCAGTGTCTAGTACCTATTAATTCTATATATTTCACTGTTTTATGCGATGATTTTCTGCTATCCAAACGGCTTCTGAATGGCATTGTCTTACAGTCGAGCGGGAGAACAGCCAATAGACACGTCCGTTAAACGCAAAACGTCAAACTTACCTCGTGTACCGTCGCGTCACAATGGCGCGACGAACAAAGCTTAACTTGCACCCAGTCATTAAAATTTCGTTTTCCATCTTTTCCATTACGCAGCTGCAGACAAAAAATAGCGAAATAAAAAACGACGAGCCCAAAACAAAAGTCGGGAACGAAGAGAACAGGAAATAAAGTTAATTAAGAGCGGCGAAATCGACTGAGTTGCGGTGGAAATTGGCCCCTTAAAAAAGAGACATTTGTAGCGGAGCTATTGCGCTTAATTTTTGTGACAAGTGAAACAAAAGAGTTGGCGGGGTGGCGGAGACGTGGGGGGGAGCGGGGGGTGGCGGAGGGGAGATAAGGTCGGCGTTATCACCGGCGGTTCCGGGCGGCCAGTGGCGAGTCGAAGGCGATACCTTTTGTTTTGCCACATTGAGGGATGCTCGCTCGCGTGACGTTATCGCGACTCCTTGCTCCACGCTGACCTTTCCACTTGGGATAGTAAATTTCATTCTTTAGACGTTTTGGTGGTCGCTTTTCTTTTTTTTCATCAAAGTAATGATCTTTACGATTAGATTTAAGTGCGTCTTTTTATAAATACTTAGTAAGATTGTGAACGTTATTGGATTTACGTGGAAACCTTATACGAGTGGGTAAAGTCGTTAGTGGGTGTCGCTGACGGCACGGCTGCTAATTGGATCGATCTGAAGGCTTACTGTACATAATTGACATTGAACATTAATATAGATATTTTTGGAATTAGAATAGCTCATTAATGATAAAAATGCACTAGAATTATCTTCAGGTTGAAAAAAAAACTTGTGCGTTATTTTTTCTAAAAACTAAACCTATGTAAAAAATCACTTGAAATTTAATATATGATAATATCCGAACTACGCCGGACGGAACCGAATCTCTCGAAAGAAGGCGTAATGCTTTTTCCTTGCGTGACGATTTCTACTAAGCAACTCCTACCGCAAGCCAAATCCAAAAAATAATTTGAACTTGGAATAAAATTTAAACTGGCATTATGAAACGTCTACTTACTTCCTTTTGATTATTGTTTTTATTTTCTGGCGAGGCGTTGAATAATACCGTCCAGCAGTATCCAAATCATTATTTCCCGCATTGTCCCCAGGTTCTGCGTGGGGGACCGGTTCTACCTGTGCGACAACAAGATCCTGTGCGAGTATGATTACGAGGAGCGGCTGGTGTTCGCCAACATGGCATACAACCCGCCGCCGCTTGCGCACCTCAAGCGGCAGACTACGCATCTACCACCACCACCTGTAAGAACCATGCTTTAAACCATTTAGGCTGCCTTTGCAAATGGGGTATTATAATGTTCACGATGTTGGCAGGTGGATGGCTCCAAATAGATAGTTTTTTGGTCGACAAAATGCTATATAGACATCGTCTAATGGAACTATGTGATGGTACCGACTTGATATCACTTTTAAATGTCAAATCTTACGATGTCGATAGTACAAATTTCTATACTTCCATCCGATATTTAATCCCCATAAGGGATGAATTTTTAAGAATAATTTCTTAGCGCTCATCTATCTTACAAGAGACTCTTGTCCAAAACATCATGTTACCAGGTTGAGGCTGTTAAATTGTTTACAGTGAGGTAGTATCTTAACTAATTATACAAAAAAAATATAGTTTATCGAAGATTGAATTTACTACCCTGTGTCCGAATTTTCAAAGGTTTTGTTGTTCTAGACAAGCAACGCAATGGGCGCGCTGATGAACGGCTCCGGCCGCGCCGGCGACCTGAACAACAACATGTCGGGGTCCTCGCCGGCGCCCTTCGCGCCCCCTCCGCATCTCAAGCCCCTGGGCCTCTCCGCGTCCAGCTGAGACTACGGCGCGTGAGACGCGGCCCACCCCTACGCGAAGTATCAAAACTGAACGCTACATCAACATCTTGGCCTGATCTGACACGCGAGTTAAAAGACGGAGCAAAGTGACTGACAGTGTCCCTTTTCTGCATATAGCTCTGTCCAACTCAGTTTGTCAGATGGAAGGGTAGCGTAGTGAACAGTGATTATTGATCTACCCGCAAATTTATCGGACACGACAAAATGTGTAAAAACTATGCAAAGCAAATGCCAAACTGTAGTTAAAAGTTCTCGTCAAAAAAAAAATAACAATAAACGTATCGTCAATATAACTCTAAAGTTGGATTATTATTATGTTAATCTATACTAATATATAAAGAGGGAAATGCTGACTGACTGACTGACTGACTGACTGACTGACTGACTCATCAACGCCGAGCCGAAACTACTGAAGTTAGAGACATGAAATTTGGATATCTATACTAATATATAAAGAGGGAAATGCTGACTGACTGACTGACTGACTGACTGACTGACTGACTCATCAACGCCGAGCCGAAACTACTGAAGTTAGAGACATGAAATTTGGATAGTAGATATATTTTGTGACGTAGGCAAGCAATAAGAAGCGATTTTGGAAAATTCAACCCCTAAGGGGGTTAAATAGGGGATGAAAGTTTGTATGCAAGTTCGTCATTTTTCAAGTTAGAATTATGAAAATTTGTGTTGAGGTGTCTTTTTAGAAATAAAAAATATGGTTTTCGGCGTTTTTGAATATTCAACCCCTAAGATGGTAAAATAGGGGATGAAAGTTAGTTGGGAAGTTTGTATAGATGTTCGTCATTTTTGAAGTTAGAATTGTGAAAATTGGTGTTTAGGTTCCTTTTTAAAAATAAAAAACTTGAATTGCTGTGTTTTTGAAAATTCAACCCCTAAGGGGGTAAAATAGGGGTCGAAAGTTTGTATGGAAGTTCTTCATTTCTGAGGTAAGCATAATGAAAATTTGTGTTTAGGTTTCTTTTTACGTATTAAAAATTATAATTTCATCTTTTTTGAAAATTTAAACCCTAAGGGGTTAAAATAGGGGGGGAAAGTTTGTATGGAAGTTCGTAATTTTTTGAAGTCGGAACTATGAAAATTGATGATTAGGTGACTTTTAAAAGATAAACAATATTAATTTCAGGGTTTTTGAAAACTCATCCCCTAAGGGGATAAAACAGGGGATGAAAGTTTGTATGGAAGTTCGTCATTTTTGTAGTTAGTATTATGAAAATTAGTGATTAGGTGTCTCTTAAAAAAAAATAGCGTTTTTGAAAATTATACGAGGTATGGGATACGGGATTTGGGATATGGAATACGTGATACGTAATACGGGATACGGGATAAGGGATACGGGATTCGGGATACGTGATACGGGATACAGGATACGGGATGTGGGATGCGGGATACAGGATACGGGATGTGGGATGCGTGATACGTGATACGGGATACGGATACGAGATACAGGATACGTGATACGTGATACGGGATTTGGGATACGGGATACGGGATACGGGATACGAGATACGGGATACGTGATACGGGATACGGGGTGACGGGATACGGATACGGATACAGTTACGAGATACGGGATACGGAATACGGAATACGGAATACGGGACACGGTATACGGGACACGGGATGCGTGATACGGGATACGGATACGGATACGGGATACAGAATCAGGGATATGAGAGTCGGGATCCGGGATATCCAGGAACGGACGGGATTTGGGTTCCAGCAAACGGAAACTGATTTTTTTAAATTTATATCCTGCGCGGACGAAGTCGCGGGCAAAAGCTAGTAGAATATAAAGTGTTAAGAGAAAATGTTTAGTTCGTAAAAAATCTAAGAATTTGATCTCAGACGGGCGGCGTTGTTCCGCGATATGTTCATGGTGTATGGATCTGTTCAAACTTGATACTATTCACTTTAATGTATTGATAAATGAAGTGGTATTCCTGAAATCAGTGGTTCAGACGCGTATACTAGTCATTCAGCACTAGAGAAATAGGGCGGTTGCAGCGCCACGTAGGGCGGTCAAAACGCGACGTCAAATCGCTGAATGTACAGCCAGCCTATCGCTGAAAAAATGTGGTTTCAAGACTGCTGACTGGGGCATGAAATGTATTTTAGAATTAACCTATCAATGTTAATGTAAATAATTCTTTATTTTTATTTCATATTCAATATCTATATCGATCAAATTGTTTTATTTTCACGTAAAAAATAGTTTTATTTGAGGCTAAGCCGTTGTCGATTTATTTTAGGGAATAAAACACTTATTTGTTATTTCGTTTTGTACCTATGTATATTAACTGTTAAGTTTAACTATAAACATTGTTATGGTGTTTGTATTATTTATGTAAATAGATCGTTCGATGTAAGTAGATTATTGTATGTAATAATGATTATAAATTAGGTAATAACGATTAAAATATTTGAATTAATTAGTAAAATATGGATATAATGTGTTAATTAAAATTGCATTATCCGATATAGTTCAAATTAGTTCTTTTAGCGATATTCGAATAGTTGGGTCGTCTGTGGATGATTTCTGTAATATGCATTTAACTATTCAGTCGCCAACGTAATTTATATCTACTTAAAGTTTTTTTCTAGAAAATATATCCAACTAAAAAACCACACAGAAATCTGAAATGAAATACAATTTATTCCTTTTTTTATATGGTTTATAATAGCACTGCATTGCTTTTTTGTTAATTTGTGATATTATTTTGTATCGAATTTGTGTTTACTTGACGACTGTACTTGAATCTCATGCATTCCTAGAGTCACGATGGTACGTACAATCTCGTACACATTTGTATAGATATGAATGTGGCAGTTTTCTTCTAACCAATGATACGACCAAAGATGTAGCTGATTAAAACCTTGTTCAACAATATTTTGTTTTATTATTTCAAATACCTAGAGAAACTAACATAACAAAACCAAGATCAGGAAAAACTACTTAATATTAAATGAGAGCAAGTGAAAGTTGTTGCTTCTTACCTATTTACTTAGCTAGTCAAACTTTAAGATGAGATTAATTATTGAATTAATTAATTGATTCGTAAATCCAGATTTTTTCGTCCGAAATTTACCATTTACACACAGTAATTATCTCTTACAAATAAAATTCTTATCGTTTTCATTTTTTATCGAATAGACCGATCGTTACGCCATGGAAATCAAATTACATCATTTAATATGGTAATTCATACAAAAACAACATTACTTGAGGGTGTAAACTCTTTGTGAAGTCACAATGAAAAACCAATCAAGATCCCCAAAGTTCATATCAACACAATGTCGCAACCGACAGAAAATCGCTTTTGATATGAAAGTAATATCGTGACCCGATCACTCCCACAAACGTACAATAAAATACTCAATGAAAGAGTGAATGCGTTATCAACGAGGCGACGGAAATTCAGCAAGGTGGTCTTTTGGTGAACGAAGACCGCTTCGGTTTCATATCGACGGCATAAAAATGTCGTCCGCTACCGAGCACAGTACTTACTGATAGCACCTGAGGAGCGCCGCGGTGAAATTGACTGTACGGACAGCAGTGTAAACATGAGAGGAGATAATATTACTGGAACATGACACTGGTGGTATTGAGTCTTAATGTAATAGGGGTTAGGTGAGACTATTGGCTTTTGATGGACATACTCCAAAATTGACGGTTTTAAACATAGAACGATTCTTAGCAGATATTTAAATAGGTAACACTTTCTGGCAACCATAGACAGATACAACTATGTGCATAATTTACAGTTCGCTTACGGTGAGAGAAAACATCGTGAGGAAACCTACCTATCCCTCGGGATTAGGTAATAGTCAGATCCTGTATACACGGCGACAAGGTTCACCACCTGACACGTTGGGTTCTGACTATCTGGTGAAACGTGGGCTTTGAGTTGACTTAATACCTCCACAATGTGGTGGTGTATGGCCACTCAAGCCTCTGACTACCCCCGAATGGGGATAAAAGTCATGACGTTATATTTATTTTATTTATGAAAAGAAAAAGTAGAGGAAAAGATTAAGAAAGAACGCCCTTGTTCGTTGCTCCAGCTCTTGATTTTTTTGGTCTAAACCCACCTTTCGAGGAATACAAGCATCATATCAATCATAATAAGTAGGTTTTTTTTTCATAAATATTTTAACCACCCAGTTCTAAAACTATCGTAAGTTTTGTAAAATATTTTGCCGACGCTACCGCTCACAGCGGACGTGCAAAGAGGAGAAAAATCACCCCAATTTCCCGGCTCCCCGCCCGCCCTCATTGTCGGCCGAGCATGCCCTGATAGAATTGTTATCGATGCCATCTTTAATTTCACCAGTACAAACAACCCTCAAGCTGAGCGCATACACACAACTTTTTACGACTTATAAAATGCCATTTTTCGATGGCAACTAATGACCCTGTTAGCTGTGACATTTACACTTTTAGTTAAGACCGTAGTTTGCCACCACTGATGGCTTAGGGCCTGTTTCAAAGTCGTCAAAAACCTTTTATTCACCAAATAAATATGGCCTTTGATAGTTCTTCCATAGAATATGTGTCAAAAGGCCATATTTATTTCGCGGATAAGAGTTATCAGACGATTCTGAATCAGGACCTTAGTTCTATAGATTCGAAGGATAAATAGTTTTGATTGGATTCGCAAATAGAGGTGTGACAAACAAAGCTTGGGTGTCGGTCACCTCGAGCGTGAAGTACACAATGAGGTGTGTGTTAAAACGGCACCGACCGACGCGACGCGCCCGTCGGCCACAAATCAAAACTGCGAAACCGTTTGGCGAAAGATGAAAAATACAAACACAACGTCGGAAGCCCGGCGCACACCACTGATGGCTTCTTGCAATAATTTCCGTTTTCAATGATCGCGTTTTTCTTTTTCTTATCACCGCACGAACTAGGATGGATGGGAATAAATTGAAATACAAAATTGATTGTTGACTTTTCCCGGCCGCTTTATTACTGTCACAAATAGGAAAGAGATTGAAAATTGCCTACGGGCGAGGTAAGTACCGGTAGATACGACGGTTCTGTTATTCTTCTGATAAGTACCCTTACTATGTAGGTACCTATGTTTTTAAAAACGTTAAGTAGTAGGTTTAGTTTGTTCAGACATCACTGCGACAAAAAACTTGAACAAGTTTAATTGTGTGTTGGTAGACGATGGAAGATTCGTTATCTTAACTTCCAGAGGATTTCTTATTTATTACTACAACTTCGTGAGGATTCTTCCTATGTGAGTAAGGTAAGGTTCCCAGAAGATTTCTTCAGTATAAAAAGTAAGTTTAAAAACTAAAACCCGCCTGCTGAAAAATCGCGCTCTAAAAAGTATGAAACAAGAAAATATTCTCATCTAGAGGATAGCCGTGGTCCGTGGTCATATGCCATTTTGCCCTAAAGGACACGGACCACGACTATACTCTAGATGAGAATATTTTCTTGTTTCATACTTTTTAGAGCGCGATTTTTCAGTAGTCGGGTTTTAGTTTTTAAACTTACTTTTCATTTAAATAATTTTGGAGTTATAATAAACAATACGTATATTTTTGAAATTTGAAACCTCACACGGCTTCGTTAAAAAATGTGTTTTTTAGTTCATGACATTATATCCTCTAGAGGGCGCCATATACAATTTTATGTAACGACTCATAGACTATAACCAGCGGACGATTAAGCCGCTTCTAACGCTACCACATTTGTCATAGTACGACAAGTAGTTTGGAAGTTAGGCGCGAACAGATGAACATACATACATACATACCGGTCAAAATCATAACCCTCCGCCGTAGTCGGGTAAAAAATACCGTTAAGTACTTCCAACGGTACGTAAAAAATGAAGGATACAAAGTAAGCAACATTTTTGTTCTTATCGTGATAAATAGGCGAGCTATTACTTTTATGAGCTATTCTCTGTTTACACTCCTTAATGCCCGGTCAGGATGAGTTAACGACAGTTGTCAGTTCTTTCACCCTCCGTCAAGGGATCTCTATAGGAAAATGGTTCCGTACCGCCACCCAGAGACACAGAGCCTTCATAAAATATCACAATGCGCCTGATACTCCTAGGTTATACAGAAAGGAGCGGGGTGAGGGAGTTCTATCTAAGCTGGTCGCATCTTGGCCCCGATGCTCCTATTTTATTTGAGTTTTAATTATTAAAAGTTTTATGAACTGCTTATTTCTTTTTACGAGATTGTTGAATTAATTCCTTTTGTTTGTTAACTCGGTCCTCTTTGAATTAGCAAACGTGGAGTTGTTTGTTTTGGCCAATTAATTAAATTATAGAGATTTTGATATACATTTTTTTAATTAAATAAATATAATCTCGCCAGATAAACACACTAACTGTATGGCCCCAAACTAAGAACAGCTTACCGAAGCAGCTTAGCGAAGAGCAGTTATGTGTACCGTACAATGGACTGGGGGCGATCTCAGTGACACCCAGACCAGGGCAAATTCCGAAATGGTCATTCCCGAAATTTTCCTCTGGCGGGAATCGAACCCGCAACCACCCGATGCAGTGAGCCGAGCGGCCAACGCTCAAACCACTGCGCCAAGCGGTTGTCAATTGTTTTTACTGGCAAGTGCCTTCAGGATTTATATTCTCTTGAATTCCTATAACTACGTTTCCGGCGCACGAATCAGAACAATTAAACCGAAGCGCAGTTCAATTTCTATGATTCCTGGAGTCTGTCATGAGCCTACATAGTATGTAGTTTCCTGAGCGAGGTGGGGTAGGCGGTACGTTTGCAACTTGATTTGCTAGCTGTGTTTATGAGCAATGCTATAACATTATCGTTAGGCGTCTATTCTATTACTTTACGCAAAGTATGATAAATTCGCATTATTCTCGCTAGATAAATTCGAATGAATATGTTTTATATTCATTTCGATCTGGTAGTTTATTCTCAAATTCACCGTTATCACGTCCGTTGAATATCATAAAACATTTTAAAGTTAGCAAAGAGATATTCGGAACGGGTCTTCATTCGGCGCCGCGCCGTGGCTCCGCTGTAAGTAAATTTAACTTTAAAATATGCATAACAGTTTTCCGATGCGATCCCCTTTCGGAATTTAAACACATCGACTCGTATTAAGAAACATTTCGATTCAGTGCACTTCGGAAGCTCAGGAAGAAAATGCTATTTCACTTTAAGTATGATACTGTCGGTTTTAACTGTTAACTTTTACAAAATATGAATTGTGTATTCCCACATTTGAAATGTATCTTTTTTGGTAATGTAACTACGTTAGATTAGAGGTGGTATTTCTAAAGCGATTGTATAGCTATGTAGGTAGATAGTAAGGGATTATTAAAATGCAAGATTAAAGATCATGGTGTAAATGGACGTTAGTAAATGACTGAATTATTTTTTAAATCAAAATAGATTGCTGCTTGTCAATCTAATGAACCGAACAACAAATATAAGTTAATGTTAACTTGAACGCTAAGTAAAGAGAAAACTATTTAAGCCGTAAAGTATATTTAACAGGACTTTAACGCCTTCGAAACAAATTGCAAGAGGCTTGTAAACTTCCAAGTTAAGTGTACTTAACCGCGACTTGTGAAAATGCAAATAGGGACACCCCCGCATCGGGCGGGCCGGGGATTTGTCGGCGCCCGCGCCTCCGCCCGATATGCTAATTAGTTTTACTGCGCAAATTAGTAAGGTATACCTACCTCGTATAATTATACCGTACTACGGAGACCTAGGGACTCTACTAATCTACAATATTCGGGGCTGATGAAGAAATGCAACTGAAAATTAATTACAAAAAAGTTTAACGCGAGATAAACACGAAGTATGTCAAAATTTACAAGGGAAATTTGACTAGATACGCGTTTAAATCAAGTTTATTTTTTTAAATAACACTGTTTAGCTGACCTATGTTATAGTTCTCTGTCTGAATCGTTATAAAACGCTTCACTTAGCTTCGATTTGGTTACAGAATGTTTTTATAAATTACTATTCTGTCCATAATACGTTGGAGTAAATATTATACAATATACCTCAGGTAAGGTAGACGAAATATGAATCTTCTTCCGTAGCTTGTTCAACGTAGACCAAAGGGTAGTTCTCTCCGTCTTAAAATATCCTAAGATGATATTTCTAAAGTTTGACCGTTGAAAATTTGAAATTTTAGACCTGATTCGACCCTTGTCGACGTAGCTGATCGAGCTCTCTCCATGTTTTCCTATCTATTTCACCTCCTTGTAATGACATAACATCGACCTTCTCTTCAATCTGTCTCATGTGTCTTAGGTAAGTATACTTGGAATTCCGCTTCCACGCTTTCCTTATATTTTTCGTTCCAAGAAAGGGTAAGAAGGAAAGGGTAGGTAATTTTTTTTTTCTTAGAAATTACTGGAGGAAAACAAGTGCCGGATACTAAAATGTTAAGTAGACGTACATATTCCTTCAATACGGTCTGGAAACTTGTTAATGCTATTAGAGCAAGCTGCGGAGGCGTTAAGCCTCAACCTTACTTAATTCTACTTATTCACCAAAGTTTCAGCGCAGTGCCCACATATCTTTTGCAACAAATGCAAAGTATTTAATGTACCACAAATTGAATTATGATTTTTTGACAATTACTTCTCGAGAGAAATTATGATGACTTCATATACTTAGAACGTAAAATGTAGTTTAGAAGAATTTAGCGGACAAACAGACAGATGCGGATGGCGTTTTTTATGTTTTATATTTTAGGGAATATAAAAAAGAACATGTTAAAGGTTGTAAAATTAAAACTTTAATATATTTCAAAGCATATTAACAACTCAACGAAAACTAAATGAAACACGCCATAATAAAGAATTCAAAGAAAATAGTTTGCAGATTAACCTCGTTGCTGGGTGCGGTACTAGTAACCTTCACCTTCCCGTCGTGACGCTGGGCCTCCACTGTTGGTTTCCTCTCCATAGTCTCCTGATCTCCCTCTTCCAATTTCTTGTCTTCCTCTTTTTGTTTCGGCCAAGTCTCCGTAGTATCAGTTTCAGTCTCTGCCTGCGTAACTTCTGTCGTTGTAGTGGTAATAATTTCAACAGTACTATTTGGTCTTGCAGTGGTCATGGTATGCGCTGGTTTGGCCGATGTAATCATCACGCCCAACTCTGATTTCAACATTTCCAGCATTGAAGATGTTAAAACTGTTGTATCCTCTTTAGTTGATGCGGTAGTGACAGGTTCATTAGTTGTGGTTGTAGTACCTGTAGTATATTCGGAAGTCATGGATTCGGAACTCATTTTTATTGCTTCAATGGCCGTTACAACATCAGGTTGAGGGTTATCTTTGTTGGCGATATCGCAGATGTGGCCACACTCTTCTTCTTGGCATTTGTCTTCTGTGCCACAGGATATGAAGTTGTCCCAAGCGGCCAGCAGTTGGTACAGATGCGGTTGCTTACAATCGTTGTCTATGTACGTCTGTAGTCCCATAACGTCGCCTTCACAAATTAGAGGTCCACCGCTGTTTCCCTGGAAATAAAAGACTGGTTAAAATAGTGTTGAAAAAAGGGGGGGAAATAGACCCTTCTTTTCTTCCCGGTTTCCATCATGTCTGATGATCTTGGTTGGAAGTAGTCGTCAGGGAGCAAATCCCACTCTCACCATCTGTTCCGGTTTGTCGCGCTCCTCACTACGTTATCAAATTGACCAAACCATAGTGCACTTGATCTCTTGCCTTCCTTGTGTTTCAAACTTACGTCTCCCCTTCACACACCCAAAGTAACTTAGAATCTGCTGCTCGTAGATGAAATTGGACTTAGGAAAGTATATTTTAATCTATGCGTGCTAACAGAATGAAAGAAGGCATTTTATTGAGATCTCAACTTACTTGGCAAAAGTTAGGATTGTAAGCAGCGTGCTTATTATCATCGCTGTCAGCGGCACAAGCCATTGAGTTTCCAGTAAAATGATTGCCACAGTTTATCACCGAAGGCGGCAGGAGATCAACAGACATCTGCATCAGTAACTTGTCTTCTGTCCAGTTACCGAATCTTCTCTGTAACCATAAACATTTTAAAGCATTATTGAAAACAGGTATTAAAATTTACAAATCAGAGAAATTGACGAAGAGCAAAGTTCAGGGTGGTAACAGAGTGGTGGTCTAGAAGGGGACGTAGGGTGAGAGGTAGACCGCCAGTTGGGTGGTCTGACGATATCAGGAATTTAGTTCGTATATGCTGGACAAGATTAGGGCAAGGCTGGAAAAAAGGAGATAATCCTCAAAAGTCGGTTGATTCAGGCTCAAAGACATGTGAAGCATGTCTGCCGTCAAGCATTGCATCCGTTATTATAATTAATTTGATTAGTCAACTTACAACGTATACAAGTATGATGCAAGATTTCTCCATGTAGTCATGCTTGGGGTTGATGGTCGCGATAGTGACGGCTGAGGTCACGTTGAAGGGTAGTAGGGTCTTCATGAGGGAGATGTCAGTGCGCCACCACTGCGTGGCGCTGTGGTTGAACGGACGGACTATTTGTATCACCTGGAAAATGAGTATTCTCATCACCTGTCATATAAGCGGTTCTAAATTTTTCTTCGTCGTTTCACTCTTGGAACTTTTGTCGCTTAAGTATTGGTGTAGTTTAACAAACCGTCTCCATTCTTCAAGCACTGTTTCTCTAATGGTAAAATCTGTTCAACAGTTTAGAATGTCCTTGGCCTGCGCGCGAAACTATGATAAAACTATACTTGTCAATTATTTTATTCCCATATTTACATGTTTGACAGCCACAGCAGAAAAAAATTGCTGAAAATTTGGCTTGAACCCGTATCGCCTGCGCTTCCTGCCTCAGCTTAGAGATTAAGCTTTTGGCTGTTAAATATCATGCTATTAATAATACCATAATTAGCATAATGTCTGCTTACCTCTCTTTCCTGTTCATATTCATCTTCATTCAGTGTGAAATTAGAATCAATAGTGATGGCACCGGCTCTTGCTAGTAGAGTCTTGCGAGGGAATCCGTTGAGAACATCGGGGTTAATAGCAGAGCTGACAACCCAGTCGTTCCGGATGAGCACGGCGCCGCGGACAAACCTGCTGCCGGTCGAGTCCACCACTGTCTCGTCTGGGTAGTATATGAATGCCTACACCACAGATTAATAGAAGTAGGCAGATGTAGTCTTGGCAACAAACGATGTAAAGCCGGGTAGCATTTTATGTGTGCGTGACAACTAGGAGCGGCACTAGGGACACGTACATCTGTGTGCGTGTAAAGTTGTGTAGTTATAAGGCGAGATTGTATTCGCTTTTTTGTTTTGTATTTGCTTTGGTGGCCTCACTTTCGTGTTCTATGCACTCCATCTGTAGCTCCTAAATCTATGGCCTACACCAAGAAAATTATACACATAAAAACTGCCTCGTGTATCTGTCGATGTAGCTATTTGCCTAGGACTTTGAAATAGCATTAAAACACAAGTTTAACCAATTCATGGATCTACTTATTAAAGTGAGGTTATAGTTATTTGGGGTACTGAGTACAAATTCGCTTACCATGAACGGGTAAAGTCCTCTCGCGACTTCATTGTCAGCCTCCGCGCGCACTTCTACGAAAGCCAATACTGAAAAACGATAGAATAGTAAAAAATTTGCAAGTGATAATACAATAACTTTTATATGCTATCTAGAGGCCTTAGTTAAATAAATCATCGTGTTACCAAGACACAGTCCGATCAGAATATCAGGTTTCATATTTTTAGAAAACATCCATAAATAAACGATAAGAAAATTGAATGACGTTTCAGCGTCAGGCACATTGCGTTTCTGACAGAAGATTATTTCAAAAGAAGAATTTATAATATTTTTTATATTCACTGCCAGGTAAAATAATTTATGCTAACCTATTCGAACTCTTGAAAAATAATATCTGCTAATCGTCTTCATTTTTTATACGCCCGGTTTGTCGTAAAACTCGAATTAGTCGAGTCACGTCCCTTTATTTTTCTCCGCTATCTTTGACAAAGTTGCACCGACTCGAGTTAAGGGCATTAATCAGAATCTCATCCGAGCTGAGATGTATTATCCTCAATAAAGCGGAAAGAATGACTTTGCGAATTTAAACGCGTGTTTTACAGATAACGGTGCGGGATAAGTCCGGGGAACACCTAATTATTCATGTTAGGGGGTGTTTAAGAGCGCGTATTAATACGCACGGAGCGGCGTCGACTTTTGAAAAATATGCCAAGAACATAAAAAGTGCAGTTTATTTAAAATACCGCGAACGGAAACACGGCTTGGGCGGGCGCGGCGGTGGCGGCGGGCGCGCTTGTGCGTCTCTCCTGTTTTATTTCAAATTGGATAAATGTATAAAACATTGGCTGTGGCGAGGAAAACAGTTGAGTTACTTTCTGAAAATGCTTTGATTTCATTGAATACTTACCTTTTTGTAAGTTACAAAATACTTCATGCTTATAAACATTGATGTGCTATTTTTATAACTATTTTAGGTACTTTGGTAGGTATATTTAACGTTACAAATAAGAACAAGCAGAAGACACCCTAGTTCTAATAAAGTATCAAACTTGTATCGATGTAATTTTGTTGAGCTATTCTCCTAATAATAATCATTGTTTTTGTTTCTTCTTGCTTGGTAAAGCATTAAATAGGAAGACTGACAATGTCTGCAACTATTGCATTAAAACTGCTGATGTAGTCACGTCACTATACTTAGTTGGTTCGTTCTTACATCTCCATTATAACAAGACCCGTTCCTTATACTCCTCGATTCTATACAGTGCGAGGGATTAGGCGTGTCAACATAAAGTGGTCTAGTTTTAACGGTTCAAATGAACGAGCTACGTGTTTTGGCGGCTACCCTCAATTGGTTTACACTTCCTCTACCTCGACATAAACTTAAGGAACCTATCTTTAAATCTTAACAAAAATACCAACTAAGTTAATTAACTTTTTATATGCCTTTAGTTTTATTTGCGTTGGTTTTGCGAAAAAGCAATTGAACGAATATTTATAGGCTATTCGTTACAGCGGCCGATTTTATTGTTTTGTCGGAAAATATAAAATGATACTGGGTTTGTTTTATTGCGCTACGGTAGCGTCACTATTTTTGCATAGTTTATTCATGTTTATTTTGTTACTACCTACTCTATCAGAAAACATAATCATACAGTCTTAAAAGAAGTTTCACCCATACCTGCAACAGCTTAGGTAGGTTATCTAGGATACCTGATCATGAAAAATAATTTGAGTAACGAACATGTTAAATTCGCGCCACTTTTTTCTCAAAGTGAATTTTAGGTATACCTTTCTATGGGTGTCTAGTCTATACGATACAAAGACATCGGCTACATCCCTCTGGACTTATCGAGACTGAATAGTAAGAGGGACACTGCAGTTTAAATGTTATTATCATACTTACTTACCGTACATTTATGTTTTAGTATACATTATCTTACATAAAAGTTATGTTATGTAATTGTTCTGTTATTTTAATTATGGTTTCTGGTTTCTAAAAGTTTGGCAATGTTGATCCTGAAGTTTTTGAATCTACACACAATTTTTTTTATTATCACTATGTTTGTTCCACAATGGTAATAACATTTTTCTTTGGCTCAACTACAATAACATTTCTAATATCAATATTGATTCCTCTTAAAAAAGGTCCTAAGTTAAGGTCTTATTCAGTAAGTCTTACCAACTTACGATTTCAAGGCTGGAGTTCGCCACTCACACAAACAAACTAAAGGTACCTCTTCCATGTAAGGTTCAGTTGCATTCATACCTATTTCGTCCACTTTGCTCTAAACTTCGTCGCCTTGCCAATTGCGTCTCCTGCGAACAATGATATGAATATTAATCGTTTCCAGAATTAGAAGATTTATACGAAAATTCGAAAGTTAGGCGGACCTCGCGCACTTAAATGAATGTTTAACATTATCTACGCGAGTTTTAAGGAACTTGAGCCTCTTAAACAACTTGCGAGGAAACTTTAATAGAGAGCGGCTCTCAGGCGATTAATTCGGAGACGTGGGAAGGTGGACGGGAATTCTTAATGTGGAAGGGTAAGAACTGTTCAATCGGTGCATCTCTTAAAGTTTGCCTAACTTATTCAAGCGTCGTGAATTTATTTGAAAGGTCTGACATTTCACTGTACAATGCTTTCCTAGTAGTAATCTTAAGCCCTTAATTTAAGTACCTATGTATTATAGTTTTTTTTTTAAAATTTGATATGATAACATCACAGCCAACACAAAATGTAGTCTAAGGTCGGTAAGGCGATTGCAACGCGATGGCGATTTTTAAACAAATTTGCGATGCGATGCAGCCACCGCCATTTGTTTATAAAACTTTAATCGCTGTCGCGTTATTGTCGCGTCACTGTCGCGTCGCTTTCGCGATTGCGCTTGCGGATTGTTTCTACTTTTATTTAAAAGTGCCATTTAAAGGTTTTATAAGTAGGTACGTTTATTTTATTTACTTCTTCTCCTTAATGAAAGTACATCGGTTACGGTAGTCCGTCAAAATATAGCGTAGCGTGTAGCGTGCGCGTAAGCAGTCATTGTTCGCCGTCATTCCAATGTCCCGTCCCGTTCTATTGTGCTGCACTTTACTGAATTTGATTTACTCGCCAATTTTTGTAGGCTTCGGTTTTTATTAACTGACCTCGGTGCCGGTGTAAACTTAATTGAATCCACCAACAAAAGGCATCGAATGAAAAGAGCGTTCAGCGGTGTGCGATGCAGATTATAATAGGTTTTCCGAATTTGCATCGGTTTTAAGTTCTCGATATTCAATATTTCCATGGCGGTTGAACTATTGTGTTCAGCGCAATGTGTGTGACGCTGCTTTGATTGATTTTATTTGCATTAGTTAAAATAAAAACAATTTTAATTAGATTGCCTGCGTTTATTGGTAGGTACTTATCAACGAATGTATATGAAAAGTTAACACAAATTCAATGAAAAACACTGGTTAAATCATTCCAACCTTCAGTTTCCGTTGCTTGACTTGTTTACCACGAGGGTACATCTGAACGTCTACCAACTTGGACCAGCTTGGTAGAACTGGCTTCCCTTGAGGCGACTGACCCCCTCAATAAATAATCCCTGTTATCAACATATATTATTATAACAAGTGCTATAACAAATTATTATAACAAATATTAATATTATTATTCGCATACGAAGTTTATCCAAGATTGAAAACTGTGTCAACTTTAGCTCTCCTTCGAATGGTCTGTAACAAAAGCGAATTATTTGCTGAAAGACCGTAATCTGAGTTAATTATCTGAAATTCGGTCGTATTTAACGTCGTTTCAAAACGAGTTTTCACAATTGGAGTGGAGTCAAAAGAGCCTTCTAAAGGAATCGCAAACATAATTAGGAGCAAGTTGTTTGTTGAAATTGTCAGGGAAAGAGTGTGCATGACACGACGGCGCTCACGCAAATGTACGCAACTGTTAAATTTTCTTGATAACCAGGAAAAAAATATTTTATTATTTTCAACAAGAACCGATGTGAGTCAGAATATTTTTTATTCATGAAAATCAACAATAGTTCTTATGAATTATCAAAAATGTTGGATACTGTTGGAATGGTAATACTCTAATTTCTAATAGGCAAGAGAGAAACTCCATTTGAAGAATGATTTTCTCTAATACTACCTAGTATATGGAATAATTAGAAGTAGGTATGTTATCTTCTTATTGAAATACATGCGGCTTCCGTAGATAAATAAATCAAACATAATAAAAAATTATATTTTATAAATTCATTTGTTTTTTTTTATATTTTCAAAGAAATCAGAAAATGTCAGCAGCACGCCTATGAATGCTGCGTCGGCCGCTAAGCTCGTTATTATGATTGTGCCCTATAGAGAGATACAGAATCAAATCAGCCGGAACAATGGCGGTGCAATTAAACCCGCGAGGGGAGATGTCTTGGAGCCCACTGATCAAGAGAGCCCATGTGCCCTCGAATTTTTACTTAAAAACCGACTGCAGCTCATATACGTGCTGGTTCAGCCTGGGTAGTACCACCATCTCACAGAAGATCGGTGTAAAGTAGCTATTACAGCTGCGTTTCGTACAATGAGTGAGCCCAACCACCTCCCCCTTTCCTTTCGCGCTGTCCCACTCCCCTCCAGGTGGGCAACGTAAGAGCGATGCCTTTAGTGTTGCAAGCATCTATAGGCTACACCTGGGCCGTACCCTCGTTTGCCAACTTAGTCGCATATCAAAAACTATCTATAACGGAATACGTCCCGTTAAATTTTGTTCATGGCGGCGTCTTCATCAGGCGCATGCCTCGCGCGAGCACTCACTTTTGACGTCGGAACGCATAGACGTAATGTCATAATATGAGTGCTCGGGTGAGGCATGCGCACCATATGGACACATCTATATAGATAAGGTATACCTTACCTATTGAATTAAATTTAACGGTAACATCTTTAACAGTATACTGTTATTGGAGGTATTTTGTGTTGTCACTTAGTGATTTTAAGTCGTTATTCTATTTAACGTCTTGCTTACTTAGTTTCATTTGAATTGTATTTTCATAAAATCCCGTGAACTCGCGGTTTCACTGAAACAAACCGTTAACATAAAACGCTATTAACCGTTCAATAACAATACAGCGAGCGTACTGTGCAAAAACCAACATTGTAACAGAATTAAAGTCAAACTCTTTCATTGTCAGTACTAATGCAAATCCCGCCTGAATACGGTCTGTTTACTTCTTTGGCCCTTTGTTTCAGTCGTAACGAGCAGAAAAAGGGCCCATTCAGAACATCCGAACCTAATTACCCTACCCCCGGTTACAAAGGAGGGTTTCTAATTAACGATATTATGTCAAATAATTTGTTTGAGCCGACGTCTTACTCGGTGAGACGCGGATTGGATTAAGTTTGCTTTCGGTCGGCTACGTTTGTTTTATAAGCTGTTCAAGTGGAACAATTAAGGATTGGAATTAAATTGGAATTAAATGGAATATTCAATTTTCGATGGATGTGGTTATTTTTAACCAACTTCAAAAAAGGAGGTAATTCAAACCGTTTTTCTTTTGCTCGTAGCGTTTGAGCTGTGGTTAAGTAGAAAGGTCTTGAATGTTTTTGTGTATCTAAGGTGGCAAATATACGTACGGCCCGCCTGATATTAAGCAGTATTTTTGTTGTCCGGTCGCTATGAGGCCCGGCGCGCGATCTCCCTCTGACACGGGGGTCAGAGTCTTTTATTTACTAATACTAAAATAATTTATTCACTGTATATTTTTTATTAAATTGAGTAAAGTTTTTTTATTTTATAAATTTAAAAAAATGCTTTAAAAATAAAAAATTAAATAGTAAACTTGACGATTAAAATACAATAGTAAAAACAACATTAAAACAACAAATGGACAAGGAGATATTGAGCAGTTTCTGTAACCTATAGAGGCTTACAATACCAAAGCTACCACTCGCACATTGCTGACCTGAAGGAGAGGGGGATAGAGGGAGGTAAAGGGGGAGGGGGTTGGGCTTCCGGCTCTCTCACTCATAGTACAAAACACAGCTGTAATAGTTACTTTACGCCGATCTTCTGTGAGAGTGTGGTACTATAATACAAATACATTGTATCAACACGTGATGATGAATGCGTGACGTCACTGGCTCCGCCGACCACCCTTGCATCGTCAGCGGCGTATTAGCAATCTGTCATTGCTAACAGTGCATTTGTCATTACCATCGGCTCACATTAATTGGATTAATGTCATTGGACGGGTTCTCACGTGGCGCTACTTAGCTGCTATAGGCAATTACTCTGAAGTAGGTAGCTACATAATTATATTACGTTTATAGTTTGGTTCGTTTAATTAACCTTTACAAAGCGGACAGTGTTTACTTTTCTATTGTGACTGACATTAACTCGATAAAATATGAAAAACCTTGTAGGTATTAATAAAATTACAATAAGGCTTTATTAGTAGGAAATGTTTCGTTCAGAATTTTCTGAAAAGGTTTAACCATCCTAAGTTTTTTTTAAATTTTGATATTGACAGTATACATGAACTATGTAAAGAAAAAAATTTCTAGCTAAGCTCGGGTAGATTTAACTAGCCAAGGTCAGTTTTGATGTAACCCTACCTTCCTAACCATAATAAAGATGAGAATACTTTTCTTTCTTAGCGAGCTAAAACGCATGGTAAAATTCAAATCCATAGGTCTTAATTTTTTTGGTATTTAAAGTTAAGTTTTTAAACTTTCAACTTTCCGAAATCTGCCTCTTTCGGGAATCGAACCCGCAACCACCCGTTGCAGTGAGCCAAGCGGCCAACGCTCAAACCACTGCGGCAAGGGGTCGGAGAACAGGTCTGCTTATTTGCTTTCAAGCATTTCAAATTACAAAAACACATTCTCAACTGAATTCATAGTTACTGCAAGCAATGGACATTGATAAAAGGCTCAGGCCTCGGAGCCATCCAACAGGGGCAGTATGTGAAAGGGGTCGGATTAGCAGACATTTGAATGCGCAGACCGCGTCTCCGCGCTAATTGAGTTAATATTTGGTTATCGGTAGCGCGCACTCGCCTGCGCGACTAATCCCGCCGAATTAATGGCGTAAATTTATCATTATTAATGCCCACGTGATCCCTGGGCGCACCTGATTTTATGCTTCGTACGTAGCTGTGTATATGCGTGATTTTACGTTACGTACATATAGCAATGTTATGACGTCCTCAGATATATGGGCTGGAACCTAAAATGAAAAATATCCGGGAAAGTTACGTTCAACAAAAATCTAAAACCAGAACAAAATTGATAACTTACATTAAATCTTTTGAAGTTTTATTTTTATTTTTTGAATCAAATGTTATTATTTGTGTCTATATATTCTTATGTGCTTTTTAGGGTTCCGTACCCAAAGGGTGCGAACGGGACCCTATTACCTACTAGCCTACGCTGTCTGTCCGTCTGTCCCGTATGTCAGCGGGCTGTATCTCACGAAATGTAACAGGTAGAGACTTGAAACTAAAACCAAAATAATTTTAAAAATAAAGGGGTCCCCATACATGAAACTTAATATTTTTGACGTTTTTATTTTACGGTGGTACGGAACCCTTTATGTGCGAGTCCGACAGCCACTTGGCCGGTTTTGAAACTTACAGCACATTGTAAATTATACGACTGTGCTACAATCCATTGTAATAAAAGGGATAGGTGTTTTTTTTATGGAATCCATGGCTCCTTCTGTCGTCAACTCCACCCGTTCCGACTCGACCTATTCCGACAATATAACGAATTTCTGTGTCGTTGTTTAGCAGCTTCACACGTGAACGCGGACGGTCAACTGCAGTCCATTCGGTTCGACAGGTTTACGATCGCGTCGTTACGCCGCCCCGTTACGGCTCTATTACGATTTTTTATAGCTCCACTAGTTCATATTTTCGGCAGCGTTAAAGGATTAAGCTACGAATATTAATTTAGAGTTATAGGAGGCTCTGTTTTTTAACTATTGGACCGATATTGCCAGCGTTTGGTAAGCTTATGTTATTGCTCCTCTCGTTTTACTATAGTATTCTATGGGTATGTTAGAAGAGAAAGTGGCTATGTTTAGATAGACTCACTAATTACAACATTTCAGGTACTATACAAACTTGAAATTTGATATTTCTGCGGACTTTTACTGACAGAATATTAAAAATGAGTGAAAATAGGGCTGAAAGGTTAGCGTGCATGGTGTCGCGGGCACAATCTACTCTCATCCTCACAAGTGACCACAAGCAGGTCTAAGTTCGAGATACACCCGGGTGTATACAAGATACAATTAATATCAAACTTGTTAGAAAAGCCAAAATAATATTTATTCAAGAATCAAGAGCCATAAGTATTATTATTGATTCTGGAGCCGACAAATTAAAGTTATTTAATTGGTTGAAACTATCTAAATTGAAAGCCATACAAGCTATTATTTATACCAGTTAATGCAATAAATAGCCAGTTATCAGACAGGGCAGTGGACCCAGGTAAGCAGCATGCCGTAACTTGCACTGATCAAATGCGCAATCACGTCACTCAGTACACGCGACTGACAGCGGACGCAAATGACGCGATCCGTTATGACGCACATTCATTAACCGATTTACGCTAATGGATAGGAGGTAATACTGAAGAATTATACATCCGTATTCTGATATACTGACTTCAACGGACAGATCTTCTCTCGAAAATAAGAGACATTC
Source organism: Drymonia ruficornis (assembly GCA_947859195.1). NCBI lineage: Eukaryota > Metazoa > Arthropoda > Insecta > Lepidoptera > Notodontidae > Drymonia > Drymonia ruficornis. The sequence continues at coordinate 9,182,465 of OX401910.1, read as the reverse complement.
CTTAGTTACAGTTTTGGTTCTAATTATTAGTATTTAATACTTTACCGGATCTTTCACGTCTTTCGTCTTCGTCTTCTACGGGACACAGTTTTTAGTATTTTTGTATTCAGTGTTTTATTTTTTTATTATTATTAGTTTTAATTGTGTTTTCGATTACGGACCGTGGTAACTGTAGGCTTAGTTTTTATTTATTGTTATACTCATTTGCATTAAGTACAAGCTGTTTGTTATCCTAAAAACAAATAAATGGCGGCGTCTTCATCAGGCGCGTGCCTCGCGCGAGAACTCACTTTTGACGTCGGAACGCATAGACGTAATGTCATAATATGAGTGCTCGGGTGAGGCAAGCGCGCTATATGGACACATCTATTAAATAGTCGCTTACTTTTCACGTCTTTTGAAAAGAGATGAGTTCTATGATATTAAGTTTTCTCGTGAGTTGTTCTTGTAGTACCTAATTCTTCGTTTACCGGAGTTTGGCAAGCAATACGGCTATTTCCACTAAGGAGACTGTAACTTGGAATACTTCTGGTGTTGTTTTTTCAATCCCCTGTTCTATCCCATCTGCGCCCAAGTCTTTTTCTGCCTCTATCTTTGCTTGAAGACCCTTTTAATTTATCTTGGTCATCTTCAAGATTGCTGTGAGCTTTCCTGTATTTCCAGTGCGATGGTGATTCTCACAAAATTAATGAAATTCACCTATCACGACTGTTTATCGCTGCAAAACTAGTTTTAAGGCTAGTTAGATAAATGGTCCCATAATTTGCAAGCGCTATGACGCACGATACTCCTAATTAGCCACCGGACAAATTAGATCAAGTTGCACATGACAGTGGGATATTGATTATACGCGAAGGACGTAGTGCATAATGACGTCACGTGTGGCCCGCACCCCGCAATCAGGGACTGATTAACGCACAATTAGCCACTGATCATTGATAACAGATGCCAACGGAACTGGAGAGCGGGCGAGACAATGTGGTCAATCTAATTGTTGTACACGATTCGAGGAGGATGTTTGTACAATGTACATTGTCGTTAGTGTTGTTGCTACTGCATACTTTAACCAACGAGACTAAACTGCCTAATCTGATGTTATACACGGTAGAACTCTACTATAAATAAAAGAACTGGCCAGTGTGTCTTAAGGGCCACAACACACAAGTTATTTTTTTTATAGTAGAGTTCCACCATGTATAACATCAGATTAGTCTCGTTTGTTTATATTTTAAACAATATTTCTTAAACTCAGGTAGAGACATGGTTGCGAGTTTTTTTAACTTTGATAAAGACCACGGATCTAAGATTTTTTTAAGATAACTTTTATTTTAAAGCCATAATTTTCATGACGTCACATGATTCATGTTATTATCGCTTACTTTACTATGTCCACTTTTTTTTCTAAATTGGTACGTATATGCTACTGGTTATAAGAGATTTGTTTGTTGGTAAAATATTAATTAAATACTGGGACAACAGATGGATTACAGTGGTGGCGGGTGGCGCAGGCCGGCCCGGCGGAGTTTATCTCGCGCCGGCACAGCTAATGTCACTACACGGCTCGATGCATGCCGAGTTAACTTCTTCAATTCTACCTTTCATTTTATATTTCCATTGTTTTGATCATATTTTCATGTTTTACTAAATAGATAGGCGTATTCGAAAATTATTTCATATTAAATTGCCAAGGCGGTCCAGTTGAAAACATGGTTTAGAACCTATCAGATTGTAAATCCGAATTTTATAATGAAGGATTCATTTACAAAAGGGGTAGGTATCTTCACATTGCAAGGACATAATACTCTGTAAACCTTTCAGTTTGCAAAATTCACCTCTATATTAATTTGAAATAGGTAAGTATGATAATTATTTCTATAAAACCCCTATCATCATACCTAATTCTTCACCAGATAACTAATGCAGGTAGCACAGTCTGTAAACAAATAACAAAACGGGTTTGGATTGGCTATAAATGGTGGGTGTGAGGCATAAACCCTCGCTTCGGATCAGCGTCGGCCGGCTTAGCTGGTGCTCGTAAATCAGTCTTCGTTCGTTCGCTTAATTATTGTGACGGGAACGGACGCGTTGAACCTGAGGAAATATTGGTTTGTTTTTCGGTGAGCTACCTGTAGATAAGGGCGAGTTTAGGCGTTAATGATTCTTCTGTATATCTAGGTACCTTTCTACTTATTATTAACTTGTTTACATTCTCAGATCACAACTGAATAATCTAATAGCTTACCTTTTTATTGATCTCTCAAATAGTGAAGATCAAAAGGTAGGTACACTTATATTTTACCCCTCCAATTTATAGATAGGTATTTTAATCAATTTACAGTGGCTTGACAAGGATTTTTTTCTAAGTGTTTTTATGTTGTCGTAGATCGATTATAACTTTCTATAAATTTGGGTATACTACTGAAATATCTTTAAAACTATCTATTTGTTTATTTTCACGTGGGTAAATTATTGCGAGGATCCTACGTAAAATAAATTTCAGTAACTTCTAAGAGCCACAGATTATCTAATAGGTAGCTAGGTAAAGCAGACGCGACGTAACTTTGTTTAATAAAATGTAGGTAAAGTATATTTTTAATTTAACTATCAACTGATTATTTCAGTTACCTGAATCCAAAGTACCTTCAATAGTGACAGACATGTAATGATGACATACCACGCGTTGTATTATGAGAGGTTACGAATAACTGAGGGTATAATTAGGGGGATCTCACCTACATCAAAGGTGCTACAAGAAGGGGGTGAACGGGGACGTCATTCTTACGAGGCAAGGGTTAGAATACCTTAGAGTAACGACTCCATGTTGCTGTGTGGTACGTAGCTAGGACTGATGGATTTTTTTAAAATTGTTATGGTGGTTAAAATTAATTTGGATTCGACTCAAGGAATTAAAAAAAAATATACATTCACCCCTTTTATAGTAAGTTATGATGAACTTACACTGGCATTACAAATCGCTATTGTTCCTAGAAATGCTTTGTAAACCATTGTAAACTAGCTAATAATCTTTATAAATTTTTCCGGTACGCCTGTTATTTATGCTCGATACTTTTTGACCAATTTCAGCAACCGAATACGGTATAAGTTTATGGTAAAATTGGAGTCAAATCTGTAAATGACGCGTTACATTTGAGGTTTGTTGTGTGCATAGTATCCAGGCTTTTAATTCTAAATGTATGTAATATTAAAAAATATATAATTTTTAATCCATTTTCAATCAAAGTTTCTATTAGGTATAGTTAGTAAAACCATTAAGTTCCTGGAAGGTAAGATACCTTAAATTTGATTAATTAATTTAAATTACAAAGATTGTAACTTACTATCACTCCCCACGGCAAGCTATACGAGGTGGCTCGTCTATGGCAATTATTTCCTCAAAGACATTCCGCCCATAGTGGCTCTGCAACGCTTTGTTAACTCTTTAAGATTGCTCGCATTCTGCAAATTACCTATCTCTGCAGAATGTTGGTAACAATTCCGAGACGAAAATACACGAAAATTATGGAGAATTTAAAAGATGTTGGTAAGAAACTGGGTGAATTATAAATAAATACTTATATCTACAGCAGGCTCTACTTATTATAAAATTAAAAAAACTGGTAATAGGTAACCCAATTAATAATTAGATAGGTATCATAATTAAACCCTTGTTTTAATTATAAGAACAGTAATCCTTTTACAATTTCTGCTATTTTTTGGATTAAACTTGGTTAAGATATAGAAAAAGTATGTAAACTAAAGCTTATGTTTAATGTTTTTTGGACCCAAACTGTTCAGCCATAATTACAATGTAAAGCTGCAGAATGATTTCCAAAATTGTCCAACGAACGTTTAAAGCTAGACAAATAAATTTTATATTCGTATCGAAGGTAACAAATGACTTGATAAAGTATCCTTAACGACGATACTTCAGCGACGCTCCGCCCACCTGTCACGGGTTTTTGGATGAGACGGGGCGGGTCCGCGGGTGGGCGGGGCAGCGCCAGGGCGGGGGGACGCCCACCTAACCGCCCCGCCCACCGCCTGAAACTTCAGTCGGCTGCCAAGCGTCGTGCGCGATGATACTGCTGACGTCATGGGCCTTGCATGATACACCTACTTTATTGTACCTGTTATCCTACTCTATAGTTAAAATTCAGCCTAAAGTTTACTATTCATTTAGCTAAAATTCTGTCTGGGATATTATTAATAAGCCTTACCGATTTTACTATTGTATTTGGGTAATAAACCGAGGTAGGTCCTATACTGAGTCTATAAAAAAATATCGTCTTGAAAAAAGGCCAGGTCAAGAGTACCCTAAACCGAAGAGCATGTATGAAGGGAATAATGAAAGTGGACGAAGCGAAACAAGTATGTTAGGATCGTAGCAAGTGGAAAGAAGTGGTCTCTGCCTACCCCTACGGAAAACAGGCGTGATTATATGTATGTATGTATGTATAAAAAAATATTGCTTCTGATACAGCAAAAACGAAACTACTAATCCACTTGCCTTTTCGTTTTTTTTTTTTTAAAAGCTCTGTTTCTAGTTTCTACACTACTATACACACATCTACACTATAATATTCTTAATTAACTGTAAAATGCAGTGTACTACTTTTTTAAATTTATTATCTGTGCTCGTATTTTACATTTAATCTGCAATGATTAATTAAAATGTCAGCAGTGGGCGCACCGCCAGACTCTACATCATCATTGTCTTAGATACTTTTTTCAATCCAGAGATGTATTTAGATTAACTTACCTCCATAAAACTTAAAAACAAAAACTTAACATTGTTATTACAAAATACCTACTTTATAAGAGATAAAATGATATCAAAGTAAATATTTTATTAATGACAGAATGATATGGGGTTTTAGATAGTGGACTACCTAGTCCTCACACTAGCATTCCGTGACGTGGGCTTAAACATCGGCTTAGCAATTAACAATGTATGAGAAACCAATCGAAATTATATTTGTTTTTTTTTACAGGAGGCACTGACATTATTAAGTGTACTTACCTTTTTAAGATTTATGGATAACATTCAGTGGAAACCCATAACTGAATTTTTTAAGTGATGGTTCCAAATACGGCCCCTAAATGAAAAATTAGCAAAAGTAATTCATTAACCGCCGCAAAGATTGCGTTAAGTCCTTTATTTCAGTGCGGGCTCCTCCGCCAAGTATTTTTTAATTCCCCAGCATTAGCATTGTCTCGCGTTGATTTATGTCCTCGAGGCGGCCTCGCGCCTCGCTGTACGCAAATAAACCGAGATAATGGGCCTTTTTAACACCTTAATTAAAATGTACCATACTTAATTGATGACGAAATCGTGAGCCACTTTTTCAGTTTTCTGAAAAATATATCATACTTAATATTAACTCAGGACTCTGAACTGTTGATGGTAGTTAGGTATACTCTGAAAAACTCAATCGTACTATGCATTTGAGTCATGTGCAAAAATCGTGAAACTTGTTTAAAACTTGCTTGATTTTTTGGGAAAGTGGCTATTTTGAAACTAAAAAGAACCATATTTGTTTAGTTCCGTGATTTGATCTCTCTCGAACTGTATGATTCAAACTATATTAATGGACTTGGGGCGATAGTTAGGCGACACCCAGACCAGGGTAAAACACAGAAATGGCCTTCCAAATTATTCCCCGACGGGAATCAAACCCAGAACCACCAAGTGCAGTGATCCGAGGGGCCTACGATGGATCCACTGGACCAAGCAACCTTATGAGGTATAATAGACTTCAAGAATAATTTTGGAATTATCAGAAACACTCACAGAAGATGGGAGGTGGGGGGGGATCGTGTTAGGCTTCCGGCTGTCTCACTCATCGTACGAAACGCAGCTGTAATAGCTTCTTGCGCTGATCTTCTGTGAGCACTACCCCGGTCGAGCCAGTCCGTATATATCCTGGTACATATGAGCTGCAGCTTACATTTGGCTACCACCAGTAAAACTTTATTTCAATGTATCTCTATTCTCTAGCCAATACAAACATTAGGTTATCCGTACAGCATCGGACGTTAGCCCGTTTCCATAAATTCGCCATTCACCGCGTCTGGTGAGTTAATGGTGCCGATATAAGGTCGGTCAGGACCCATCTCGCTCACTCTTATCACACAACGTGTCTGTTTCATGAGATCACGGCTTAAAGTGAGCATTACTGGCGTCTTTTGGTTAAAATTGATATAGTGAGCACAAAACAATAAATTCCAATATAATAATAGGAAGTGTCTTGTATAGATGCAAATTAACGAACGCCGTAACATTTCAACGGTATTTAAAATGACTTAAGGGATAACAACAGCGACTGTAGCCTAGGGGTGAACAGGTTGGGCTAGCAATCAGAAGGTCCCAGGTTCGATCCCCGGTGGGGCATGCACCAATGGATGAATTTTCATCTATGTGCATAATTTACAGTTCGCTGACGGTGAGGGAAAACATCGTGAGGAAACCTACCTATCCCTCGGGATTAGGTAATAGTCAGTTCCTGTATACACGGCGACAAGGTTCACCACCTGTCACGTTGGGTTCTGACTATCAGGTGAAACGTGGGCTTTGAGTTGGTTAATACCTCCACAATGTGGTGGTGTATGGCCACTCAAGCCTCTGACTACCCCCGAATGGGGATAAAAGTCGTGACGTTACATTTTACATTTACATTTAAGGGATAACAAAACTATGTTTTTTTATATGCCTTATAGATGCTTGTAATACCAAAAGTATTTCTCGCACGTTGCCCACCTGAAGGGAAGAGGGACAGAGGGAGGGGACGGGGAAGGGGGTTGTGCTTCCAGCTCTCTCACTCATCAAACAAAACGCAGCTGTAATAGCTACTTTGCGCCGATCTTCTGTGAGAGGGTGGTAGTACTCTGATCGAGCTAGTCCATACATGAGCTGTAGTCAATTGGCTACAGTTTGGCTTTACCACCATGATTATGAACTGTAGTCAATAGAATAGATGGAAGAAATACTTTAGTACACATTTATATGACTTTATGAAATAAATAGTACGTTTTTTTATACTTGTCCTATTTGGTAAGCAATGATGGCGTCCAGCGGGGCGATTGCGTAACTTTATTGTCAATGTTTCAATTGGTTTCGTTCATCCTGTGTCAATTATATACGAAACCAATTGAAACATTGACAAAAAGTTACGCAATCGCCCCGCTGGACGCCATCTTTGCCTACCAAATAGGACAAGTATAAAAAACGTACTGTAGGTAGTTGTTAAAATTTTGATAGTCAGTTAAACATGATCGAGGTTATTTCATCCGGTGCTGTGTAATAATTGAAAACGCTAATTTGGCAGCAATTAATTAGCAAATAAACGCTGCATCGCTATTATTGACTCCTTGTAAACAATATTTCATTTCCTGTGTGGTAAACACGACTTTTAACTGTTACGGTAATACGGAAGTTGGTCACAACTCTCAGCTCATATATGCGCTGGTTCGACCGGGGTAGTACCACCTTCTCACAGAAGATCGGCGTAAAGTAGCTATTACAGCTGTGTTTCTTCTGAGTGAGGGAGCCGGAATCCCAAACCCCCTTTCGCTCTGCCCACTCCCCTTCCGGGATTTAAATATTTATTATTTATACAGAGTCTCAAAATAATTATCTCAGTGCTATTAAATATAACACCGTTTATATTCTCAAGGCAACAACGAAAAATATTTTTCCCAGAATATTTCAGAAAATTCTTGGATTCATGATTTTGACATATTTTTTGACAAAACTTCTTTATAATGTAAAACTAACGCGTTTCATTGTGATAGAAATACATTAGTAAAACTCTCAGAACCTCTAAAGTAGGTAAGGTACATACATATTTCAGGTTTAATGCTTGTACAAAGGAAAATATGAAACAGAAAAATACTAAAAGGGCGCGCCTAAAGTACATTAATTAAATGAAAATTAGCATCATTCCCACACAGAAATTAACAAAGACACGTAACGAGTGCTTTCCCCTCGAATCTGTGAACTTTCATCAATTCGTAGTCGCACACGAGTTTCATTTATCCCAACGAATTAATTGCCGGAGCGAAGGCTTTCATTTCCAGTCCCATCGACATACAGTTTACCAAACACACGAGCTCTCGAGAGCTGTATGCTCTAAAACTGCATCCTAATTATGGCGTATTCAAAGTGGGCCGCCAATTTACCGCCGGCTGCGGCCACGAGCGCACTCGCGAAAATCTCTAATTAAGGTAAATAATGTTTATAATTAAAATAACACTCGTGGTTGTGGGCCGCTCAAAGCGAGATTCCGAGTACGCGACGCGTGTAATACGGCCACTTTACTTTACGACTTGGCTTTTACAGTCGGGTATCATCCGATTTAAATTTTCAAAAAGGGAGTAGGTATTAAACTGTAGTCGGGTATCATCCGCTTAAAATTTTCAAAAATAGCGGTATTAAAAATGTGGGCGGGCATTTCCATTGCGGAATTGGAATTTGCTACAATTAGGTGCGTGAATTTCATAAAAAAAGATCCATGCAATAGTCTTACCGAATCTTTTTAAAAAAGAAAGAAAGCAAATGCGTTTAAGTGCTCTACATAAAAAAAACAAGAGGCATCATAACCGTGCAAAGGATGCAGGAATAAATAGGTCTCTGATCTAGCATGTTGCTGCTCCATAAGGGATATGCTAGTATTTTGGTAGAGAAATGATTTTTGTGTTTAAGTTCAAAATCTTCACTGGTTTACTAATGGTTTTAGAATATCAGTTTACTGAATAACAAGTACCCAGAACAGTTGGCAGCATTGTATGCAAAATATCACAGATTATTTTGAGCTGCACTAGTTTTAAACTAAACGAAAGAAGCAGTTCTGTACTATTTATTTTAGTTTATTATCCAACCAAAGCTAAGTTACATTTAAAAACGGACAGCGGTAAAGTTTAAAATAAACGAATACAAAATAAAGTAAGCAACTCATTGTTATTTATATTTCAGTACGTCTGAAATCACTTAAGTAACAATAATTAACTTTATTTACATTTCGCCTCCTGGCAATTGCAAACCCTTTATAAAGGCAGTGGCATACAGGCAGCATTTGTAAGAAGAAGTTTAAAGTTCAGAATATGGAGACAATTTGTTTTTATATTTGTGCCAATGATGGGCACACTGGCAGACGATCCACCTGATGGTAAGTGGAAGCCGCCGCCATCTGCAACTTAAGGGGAGCAGACGCGGCACCGACCTTTTAGGGACTTGTAAACATGCTCCTTAAAAAAGAACTTAAAAAAATAAAATAATTCATTTGACTGTTCTAGTGGGCCAAAAAATGATTTCGAAACGAAGTAACAAAACCAGTATTTATACACTTCATTATTTTGTTCTGAAAATAAATACTTTCTTTCATCCCAACGCATTCGTAGCCTATTGCTACAATGCTACGGTTTGCTACGAAACCAAAGCTACGACGCTACGAATGGCGTTCATTGTGCGCCGACCTAACCCGACGCGGTTCCGTCGGATGTGTAATTAAAACCATCCTTTACTGATTTATCGCGTCCACAATTTATTCCTTTATCTTTCGGACCACTAATATATCTTTATTCAGCGGTGCTCTGTAGATAAAATTAGCGAATTTGTTCGCCACTCCGTTTCTTGCTTTCCCTCTTTCGTGTTCAGTTAAAGGGTTGCCAGATAATAATTTTCGCTTTAATTTATGATGATTAATGCACTTGCCGTTCATTTGGTTACTTCTTAGTATTGTTTTCATCTGAGATTCTTATTTAGGTATTAAAATATGCCTACTTTATTTTTTTGCGGTTTTATATAAAACTAACGGAATTATTTGGGTGCGAGTGCATACACAACACCCGAGCCACCGATGTCCACTGCGTTCAGTCAGACGTCAAAACAAACTGCTCGCCACTCGTCCCTCATAGATCGAATAAAAAAGAAAGTACATATAAAGTGGTATCAGCAAATAATAAATGTCGGCAGACTAACACACCAACTGTATGGTCCCAAACTAAGCTACGCTCGTACTATGGCTACCGTACAATGGACTGAGCGATCCCAATGACACCCAGACTACGGAAAATTACAAAAAAGCAGTTTCCGAAAAGTGCTTGGCGTGAAGCGAACCCGCTACCAACCGATGTAGTGAGCTGAGTGTTGTATGCTCAAACTACTGCGCAAAGCGGTTAAACAATTGAAATACCGTAAAGCATTCGCATTCAAGTTTTATCAACGGGCCGTAACCGCTCGGCGTCGGTGGCGGCATGAAATTCTGCCGCAATAAATCTAAAGGGCGATTCATTAAATTCTTCATGAAACTGGCCATGTTCAGTGCGACTCGATAAGGAGATTAATAATTCACAAGTTTACGGTGTTTAGTGAGGCTTTGTTGCATGGCGGCGCGCTATCGTCACGATCTCAGAGCCGAATGGCACCGTGTACAATGCATCTACAGTTTGGATTATGCTGAAACAGGATAGGACTTTTGAAATGTTTAGCTTTTAACTGCTGGTTACGTTACATATAATTACGAGTCGCATCCATTTAGAAACTAGGTATTAATTGCTGTGTCCAGACGGTTCGCATGCCGCGCGAGGCAGTTTTGCCTCGCTTAATTTGACGTAGCGCGCACGAACCAAATGCTCGCCCTGCCTTACTCAAGCGCTGTCAATTACCTCGCCTTGTTTGGCCTAGTCATGAGACAGAACGATAATGTTATAACCTCGGGTATACCCTTCTCTATCTAGAGTGTAGGTTGGCTTGCCCGAACATGGGACTGAGAATGCGTCGCGTGCCGCGCGAGGCTTCTGACCGAGTAGCCTCGCGCGGCATGCGAGCCTTCTGGACCCCGCTACTTACTAGGGGCGCTAAGTTAAACAAACGGCATGGGACATACGCAGGTAGGAAGAGCGTAGGCGGATGAGAGAGAATAAGTAAAGTGCGGCGATAGAGCCTCAATCGAATGAGACAGCGTAGTGAAGTGCGGCGTTGGCTCTAGACGTAGTACATAGTGTCTCTGTATACCTATGCTACAATCAGACCTTCAAACATATAAGACGGTAGACGAGTTAAATGCAATCCTCGGCAGCATAATCCAGGAGTTGTATTGAAGGTTGCAGCCGTTGGCATTGTTATGACACCTAATATGCGTTTGGCACGCGATCCCGTGCAGTTCGCTTCGCCAACTAATGGGCTGGCGGAGGCCTGGGCCGGCAAGCGTGTTGAATGGCCGATTTGAGATTGGCGCTATTAATCAAACGAAACATGTTGCACTAGACGAGCAATCCTTTTGCTATTTATTTGCATATGTACTGCTTCCGTTGGAACATAAACTGAACTTGACTAAACTAGCCTATTGCCCTCCTTCTTATGAGCAAGACAATGAAACTTTTAGATGAGTCGAAGTCGTGATTTGAAGGCAAAGTTTGCAAACCCGGTACAAAAGCAATATTCCTTTTCGTTCGAGCTTCGAATTTTGAATTTTGACACATTTCTGTAGTAAAGTGTCAAAATCACGAACGAACGAACTAACGAAACAGGGGGGTTACTCCGAAATACGTCGCTGACGGATCGTCCGAAGTACGGATTCGATTTACGATCAAAACAATGTCAAATCGTAGAGAAAAACGAAAGAAGAAATGTCAAATCACGACAATCCGTCAGCCGAAACGTTAGGTTCGTATTTCGGAGTAGGCCAGCAGGTTACTCCGAAATACGTCGCTGACGGATCGTCCGAAGTACGGAAGTAGAATTTCGGAGTAGGCCAGCAGCTGGCCTACTCCGAAATACGAACCTAACGTTTCGGCTGACGGATTGTCGTGATTTGACATTTCTTCTTTCGTTTTTCTCTACGATTTGACATTGTTTTGATCGTAAATCGAATCCGTACTTCGGACGATCCGTCAGCGACGTATTTCGGAGTAACCCCCCAGATGGTTCGGATTTGTAATAGCTCCCAAGATTCCGAGTGAGTTTCTTACAACAAATTTTAAATGTTAATAAATATTATTTATTTTTTCCCAATTTTGCTCTGCATCTTGCGACTTCTCACTGATCATACGTAGAATCACATCTCATAAAACTGCGTCCTGCGTCAGATATAATTAATTGTGGTATTGTGTTTGCATTGAGATTATTACCTTTGCATAAAAATACACAGGCAAAATGCTTTAACTTCAATTAGTAGGCTACGTTTTTAGAAATTGAAATAGCCAGTGCGTTTTAAGACCTATAAACAAAGAAACTTATTCTGAAAATTAGTATATAACATCAAATCATGAAATCCTTATACGCGGCAATATAAATAATAAATAATTTAGCCCTTTTAACGTCCCACTGCTGGGCACGGGCCTCCCCTCAATGCGAGGGGGATTCAGGCCAAAATCCACCACGCTGGTCCAGTGCGGGTTGGTAGATTTCACATGTCTAAAGACATGCAGGTTTCCTCACGATGTTTTCCTTCACCGTAAGCAAGTGATAATCATATTAAAGTTATGATTCACACATAGATTTCGAAAAATCCATAGATGTGAGCCAGGGTTTGAACCCATGACGCGGCAATATGCCTAGTGTTAATTAGTTTACAGTTGATGACGATTCAAAAGTTGTTAATTTCGACGTGCTCCGCAAATTGCCGTGGGCGACGGCCGAATATAGCAAACATTTCATTGCAAGCTGACTGTTATTACGACAATACCAGTGCAACACATGTTTGTGAACCTATAAAACTCATTAATGTTCACTTATATTTTTAATTTTGTCTCCTTATTAAATTTTTATTTTTCTTTTTATTTAAATTATTATATTATAGAGTTTAGGAATGTAAAAATATATAAGAAAATATGTAGAGATTTATATGGCAGATAAATATAGAAAGAAATAAGAAGTGTATACAATTTGTAAGTACTCCATTTTTCAGAGCCACTATGGCCTCTACATATACCATTATGCACTATAATGTACACACTCTACATGGTCAAGTACGAGACGACACGACACACCGCCAAAAATGTCCAATGTATGCACTTATCGGGCACATATTTGCCCAACAGCGGTCCATTAATCAATTTATGCATTTTTAATTCGCCCCTCATTATTTGCCCGTGAATTTCATTCCCACTGTTTGTTTCACCATTTTAAAATTTAAACTTCGCTCTCCGCGCCGCCAAAATGTGCGTTTCCAAGTAATTTACAATTTATCATGTTCGCCTCCAAATGAGCAAATATTTTTCGCTTGTTAAGCCACTTGTAATTAATATATGTAATTTTTTTAAAGCTGCAGCTCGTTTTATAATGGCAAAGGGAATAATATTAATTAATGAGTTGTACTCTGTTAGTAGTAATTTATCAATATTTTTATTACTTGATAAATATCTACCTACATAATAACGCCCTCAAGCACAACGCGACTGTTTCGTGAAACATTTAATAAAATATAAACAACTGTGCTGTTCTCACCAGCGAACATCGGAACTGGAGTGTCGTTCAGTATTTCCGATTGAATATTGACTTCATTCATATTACCAGATTTGAAATCCATCACTGAAATAGGCATGTTAACTATTAATGACCACTTTTCTTGGTTTTGTGCTCGCATGTAGCTATAGGTACTTGTAGCATATAACTTATATTCGATACTAGCTGTGCCCGCGACTTCGTACGCGTTAATTTTAGAAAAATATTACCCGCGTTAATCCCGCGTTTAATTATTCGCGGTATTTTAATTACGTTTCTCGCGGAACCCTAATTATTTTTCCAAAATAAAAGTGGCCTAAGTTACTCCTTGTAACATCAGCTATCTGCAAGTGAAAGCCGTTTCGGAGATTACCCTAAACAAACATACACACAGACAGACAGACAGACAGACAGACAAAACAAAAATTGCGTTTTTGTTATAAGTACGTACTTTCATATGCACTTAGTGAAAAGCTGTTATTTCGACAATACAAACAGACACTTCAATTTTATTTATGTGTATATATATCTGAAAGCTATACTCCTATCTCGTGTAAATACCAAACGTTTCAATGTACGTTACACTTTTTCCCCTTAATTTTTTTGACGCGAGCCCTCACTGTAATTGATAAAGGCAGACGCGGCCACCGCCCATGACATGTTGTATTTATGCGAATTTAAAAGCTTCCGTTTCGGAGCTTAAATCTGAATTAATCCCGCGTTTTTTGATCACCCCCGTCGATTTAATGGTCGTTATTTAATAATCAATCTGAATGAGTTAAATATTAATACGTGATGTAAACGCTGACGTTCGTATTCAGCCGAGTGTAAATAAATGATCGATTGTGATGGCAAGTTTAAATATGTATCACTATTATCACGCTGAGACTGACGGGGCTAGTAGAGAAAAATCAAGAACATCTGTCGAAATCCAAGAAAGCGCTACTTCCTATAAAAAAAAATATTACATAGCTGTTCTAAGTTTAAATTAAAGTCATTATTTTTCCTATTAGGGCGGGGGCGCACTGGTAAAGTGATTGATACGACAGCGACCGTTATAAATATATGACGGTAAATAAAAAAAATACAATCGCAATCACCATACCGGTGCGGCCATATTGTTACCAACAATCGTTCGTGCTTACTAGTTGGAAAATCCAAATTACCTACGGTTTCCAAATTATCTTCACCAACAGTTGTTCAGCGCTAAACACCTTAATAATCATGACAACTTGTTTCAACGTGGGCACAATGCTAACTAGTCAGACGCAACTTTCAAACACCATCTTAAATTAGACAACTGAATAATAATTGCCATTCAAAATTGTCCTCTACGCTGATAACTTGAAGGAATATGTATGATGTAATGTGCGGTACAGATAACTTTGCTCACGTATACCCGAAACTTAGGCTAACTTGGAGCTGTCAAATTTGTTTAGCGGTAAGGGAGGGCTGGTTAAGTTGCGACGCAGGGCGCCGCTGGCGTATAACTAAGTGCTTACTTGCCTACTAAATTGTTACATTTGAGTTGTAAAATTAATGCCGCGATTTATGTGAGGCGGTTAAAGTTATTATTGGTTCGGTACATAACGCAAATACTCCCTCGATTCCCGAGCCGGGGCTATTAAAACTATGCATCGATTTGTTTGTAGGAAACCTCTCAGGAATAGTTAGCGAGTTTACGTTTACTAGGCAAGGAGAAACGATCGCATTACACAATAGGCATTAGTGGGGATTCCCTGGTCAAAGTTCGAGAGAAGCCTCGCAGGTGTGGCCGAGGGCTAATTATGGCAACTTAAAAAAGCCGTTATTCGATACGCTCCATTTAAAAAAAGATTCGTATTCGGAATTCGAATTTTCTGTAATGTTTTTGCTCGTTTTTAAATTAGTTTATTAAACTTTTAGCCTTCACATGCCTATAGTGCGCGACAGGTCGAGATGACATTCGGGTTATGAGTTTTTTGCAGAATAAAATCCGCATCAAAATTAGCAGGACCCGATAAACAATTAAAATCGCCCACAAAATTATTAAATTACATTATTCTGTTGCGTTGCGGGTCCTGCGAATTTTGATTCTTCATCTCGATCATCTCGACCTTCTTCATCTCGACCTGTCGCGCACTATACCTATATCTGCCTATATGTATGTTTTTACACAAACGTTTTAGCATTAAGTTAAGGCTGCAATTCAAAACGTCGTTTAAGCCCCTAAATCCTGTGTTACTCCCCTAAAAAGTTACGTTCGTGTGTCGATGGTTACGGCCATACTTTCAGTCGGACCCCTTTTCCAATAAAAATCTATGACATGTTGCCTTTCAGAACACCTGCGAACTTCGTGAGACCTTATTCTTTAGTCGTATGAAATTATGATACCTACGCAATGATTTTTAATCCTATTTCATAATACCAGTTAGTTAATGTTAAGAAAATTATTTAACTGAAATACTAATACCAAAAAAAGTGACTAAACCTAATACCCAAAGAATTTAGAATAATAGAGCTAATAATCTAGACTACTAAAAAAATGAATGTGGCTGTGAGACACGAAAAAGGTATTCCTATACATGCACGTTCTTCCATACCTATAATTTATTTAGAACCAAGTTTGTAATATAATAAATACAGCTATTTTTAAGTACCTACGTAATACAGTTTCAGCTCCATGAAATTTTCATCGTTTTTCATAATAGAATGATATAAGTTACATCGCCGAAGTCCGCCGTGAGCATAAAACAAAATCAGCAAGGCGATAAGGGTCGTTTCGCACTGCGTCATATTTCACAAAGTGCCCTAAGTTCGGCAGTTAACTCGCTCGGTTATGGTGCTGTTAACACGTGTTCGCCGTTCTATATTGTGTGTGCTTCATGTGCAACTAAATCATCGGAAAAAAGCTGAGAAGAACGCCAAACAATGGTAATATTTTCCTCTCGGATATTTTAACGGATGAAATTAATTTATCGTTTATAGCAGACAACTAAATCTATCTTGGGACAATTTAAAACCGGAATATCCTCGAATCTGTGCACCAATTATGAAAAAAAAAAGGAATAAGCCAATATTTTCCGGTGAACTCGGAAACGAGCCAAAACGCATTATGCGGAAGTCTGGTTATTTGTCGTTGGTTCTGCACAAAAGCTTGAAATTTCTTCGGATAATACAGGAGACTTAGCGCCGCCATACACGGACTGCATGTTGCTGTCGAAAGCGACAGCAACAGCCAGTCGCGAGCTGTCGACTGCAACCAACTGTAATAGAGCTGTCGCTTTCGACAGCAACATGCAGTCCGTGTATGGCGGCGCTTACCTACACCATAAGGGGTGGACGGTCTAACTAGCCTATTCAATAGGTAGTTAAATTTTTAAGTACTGAAATAAATAAAATTAATAGTACAGTTTACAAATTCTTTCTACGTGTCCCTAAAGCTATTATAAATAGTGCAGGTGGTACAGAGGTAACTAAATAAACTGTTCTGTACGTGCATTGTTGGAGCAACTATTCAATTAAAGTAACTGCTTGTAAGCTATTATGTAAATATAATTATAAGAACTATTGTCTCTGTTGTAAAATAATATAAAACAAAATGGAGTAATCAAATGCCATAATCTTGAAGATTTTTTTTTAAAACTTAAGGTCATAAAATTCCTTTAATTTAATTCTTTAGTATCAATTTCCCCGCTGTTGCTTGTTCCCCGGTGGGGCATGCACCAATGGATTTATTTTCATCTATGTGCATAATTTACAGTTCGCTGACGGTGAGGGAAAACATCGTGAGGAAACCTACCTATCCCTCGGGACTAGGTAATAGTCAGTTCCTGTATACACGGCGACAAGGTTCACCACCTGTCACGTTGGGTTCTGACTATCTCGTGAAAAGTGGGCCTTGAGTTGGCTTAGTACCTCCACAATGTGGTGGTGTATGGCCACTCAAGCCTCTGACTACCCCCGAATGGGGATAAAAGTCGTAACGATACAATTTTTTAGTATCAATTTTTCTTTAAAGCTACATATACATTCTCAAAGGTATTTCTACAGGTACGCATTCTCTTTTCCAATTACATACTACACAATATCAAACAGCGGTAAAGGGTATGTTGGTAAGTTCTTGACAAAATTTTCATAAGAGACGGGGTAAAGCGTCGCCTGGGGCGACAGCGTCCTCTACTTGAGATCACTTTGTAGCATTAAACGGGCCTTTATCGAGACAGGGACGAACTCACTGCGCACCGGACAGCAACGGAATGGATATAGAACGTTACATGTCAAGAATATTATATTTTACTGACACTTTTGTATAAATTATTAAAGGAACCAAAAGTATTTGCGTCTCGAAAACTGCTTTTGTTCGTTCTCGAATACAACTTTGCCAGCAAAACAAATCTTATCTCAGTAATAAATGCTTAATCCCAATACGTCGCTATCGCATTAAAATGTTGGTAGAGAATAATAAGTATGATTAATACTTTAATTAATTTAATTAAGAAAATTAATAAACCCCAAACAAAAACTATTAGCTTTGTTCCAATAAATAATAGCCGCCTAGAACTCTTAAGAACTAATTTAATACAAAAAGTCCCAGGGTTGCCTACTCACAGTGACACAAATATACTCTATAACTCACTGTTCCAACTCATCAGTGATGAATTCAATAAAATATTCGAACCAAAAACAATATCTTTTGGTGATCGTGCTAATTTTAGTGAATGGGCAACTCCAGGAATCTATAAAAGCAGGCAGAAGTTATATGACCTTTATTATGAAAAATCATATAATTATAACCCCACTTTCTTGGAGTATGTAAAAAGCTATTCTAAGTTATTTAAACGAGCCTGTTCCTCTGCGAAATCAATTTATTTGAAAAATAAAATCAAAACATCTGCAAATAAAATTAAAATGACTTGGAATATTATCAACAGTGAAACTGGCAGAAGTACAGTGCGTGACAGAGACTTTCATTTGATAATAAACAACACAGATGTAAAAGCGGATCTGGAAGTAGCGACAGAGTTTGAGAACTTCTTTACCAACATTCCTGTTCTAACAACCAAAACTCTAAGATCGTCTCCCACTTCCGCAGAGACGTTACTTAAACAAAGTGTAACTGAATGTGACACAGCTTTTAAATTCTCAGTTGTTAGTAATAAGGACATTGTAAATAGTTTTAAAAGTCTTGATGTGAAAAAAACGGCAGACCTATGGGGGCTTTCTGTAAAGACCGTTTCCTCGTTTATAGACATTATTGCACCCAAGTTAGCAGCTGTGTTTAATGGCTGTGTGACAAATGGTGTATTTCCTGATCTAATGAAGCACAGTAAAGTAATTCCTATTTTTAAATCAGGTAGTTCAACTGATCCAACAAATTTTCGGCCTATATCGATACTACCTACGTTAAGTAAAATTTTTGAAAAATTAATTTTGAACCAATTATTACGTCATTTTAATGACAACAATATTTTACATAACAATCAGTTTGGGTTCACAAGGAATCGCTCTACTGTAGACGCGGGTATTGAACTAATACAAAATATTTTCAGTGCCTGGGAGAACTCGCAGGATGCCTTAGGTGTATTCTGCGACTTGTCTAAGGCCTTCGACTGCGTCCATCATGAAATACTCGCCAGGAAATTGCACCACTATGGTATCAGGGACAAGGCTCTTGACCTTTTGACTTCATATTTGAGCAATAGAATTCAAATGTCGCTATTAACGGTGAAAAATCACCAGGTTCTGTAGTCTCTATGGGCGTTCCTCAAGGTTCAATACTGGGACCATTCTTGTTTCTTATTTATATAAATGATTTGCCATATCATGTGGGCAAAAATCACGAGATTGTGTTGTTTGCTGATGATACTTCTTTATTATTTAAAATTAAAAGACAGCTTCTACATTATGACGATGTGAACAATGCACTCGCTAAAGTCGTAGGTTGGTTCAATGTAAATAATCTTTTGCTCAATGAGAATAAAACTAAATGCATAAAGTTCTCGACACCTAATGTAAGACAAATAGGAACCAATTTACGACTGAATGGTGCAGAGTTGGACGTTGAGGAGTCAACTGTCTTTCTGGGAATTACCATAGATTCCAAATTGCAATGGGGTCCTCACATTAAAAAACTGTCAAGCAAGCTGAGTTCTGCGGCATATGCTGTTAAAAAAATTAGGCATTTAACTGATGTAGACACAGCTAGAATTGTTTATTTTAGTTACTTCCATAGCATAATGTCGTATGGCATACTGCTTTGGGGGTGCTCTGCAGATTTAAATTCTATATTTGTACTGCAGAAAAGAGCTATAAGAGCTATTTATAACCTAGCTCCTAGAGTCTCCCTCAGAGAAAAATTCAAAGAAATAAATATTCTAACTGTGGTGTCACAATTTATCTATGAAAACCTAATTTATGTTAAGAAAAATGTCAACAACTTTGAAAAAAGGAGCGATGCTCATTCGATAAATACACGGAATAAACACAAGCTATCCGTACATGTAACTCGTCTCCACAGAATAAGTAATTCCTTTGTAGGACAATGCATACGCTTCTACAACAAACTTCCTAAAGAAATCCGAGATTTGCCTGTTAATAAGTTTAAAACTATAGTTAAAACTAAACTCTGTCAAAAGGCCTATTACAAAATCTCGGATTACTTGGAAGATAAATCAGCTTGGGACTGATCGCTCAAATACACTTTGTTAATAACAGTGTCATGTTAAAGTGTAGCGTGTCTTGCCTTGCTTATTTCGGAAGGCAGCACACTGGAGCTATTCTTTACCAAATTACATTGTATTAAAATAAGTAAATGGCGATAAAAAAAAAAACAATGTAAAAAAGACAAGCCCGCTGAGTTTCTTTCCGGATCTTCTCAGTCGAGGTCGCGTTTCCGATCCGGCAGTAGAATTTAAGGAAAAAATGTAAAATGACAATTTGTAAGTGCCCCCGTAGGCCTTAACAAAATAAACGCTTTGACTTTGACTTTGACTTTGAATATAGAATGGAATTATGAAACGCACAACATTACGTTCTATCGCGAACGGCTAGGAGTTGGGTATCTAAGACGTCTCCATGAATAAGCGTAGTGGAGCGTGAACGGGACTTGACAGTATCATGCCGGAGCGGACGAGTGGACGCCAAATGGAACTTTATTGGACATTTTTCATTATTCCTGAAAACCTGTGACACGCTCCACTCGTAAATTTCGGAAAATATAACAAAGTAGGTAACTATACTTAATATTAGGCTGATGCCTTACATGAAAAAAAATATGTATTTTTTTATATTGTGATAAAATGGAAATCCTACTTTTCGTGATATTTCTTGTCGTAAACATAGTTGAAACTGTAACTATTTAGTTCCTGCCAAATTTATAGAGATTTTTAGCCAGTTTAAAATGGTTTTACAAAGCATTTCTAGGAACAAAAGTGTTTTGTAATATCAATGTAAGTCCATCATAACTTTCTATAATTTGGGGGTTACAATTTCGTTATAGTAAACAGGCTATTTATAGACTAAATTACCATGCTGGTCTACGCTGAGAGTAGCAATAACTATTATTATATTTTTTACTTTATCTCGGTATCTACAATTTAAGGTAGCATTGCAATCCTAAAGTTCACCTAAACGATATGAATCATACTCGGCATATTTACAACAAAGGAGAATGCACGTTTGGCAAAATAAAATGAGTAAACCGTGGGCGATTTCCGTTGGCGGACGCACGAGGACGATTTCCGAAATGTGTTTACAATGAGGGCCGGACGGCGACGCGACATATTTCATCATTGCTAAGAAATGCCTCTAACTCTATAAAAATGGAACAACGCAATGTGGTACAGTCGTTCACGTGGGTTATTCCCGTCCTCTCAACAATTTCGTTCCTGGTGCCTCGGAAGATTTTTATGTCATTCTTTTTTTTGGGTAATTCGTTAAGATCATTCAGCGTTTCATCGGAACTCGTCGAGGGTCAATCCTCGACACTTCCGTTCGACACTGCTGTCAATCCTGAGCCAGTCCCATTAAAAAACAGGGCCACCAGACCTCTACGTAATATGGTAGAATCGTTAACACTTAAATTCAAATTCGAAACATTTAATTTATCGTCTACACTTTTGTCCCGAAGCATACTTGTAGGCCGGGAGCCTACGTCCACCCTCTACTTCCGGTCACTATATAATAAAGTTATTCTCGTTCTTTCGATAAACTTCAGTTTGTCCGGCTATAAATTACCCGGTCACATTCGCGGAAGTCGCTCGGCCTCGCCAAATATTGGCTTAACTTGAACAATGGGATGAAACATCGCTCACGGGATTTGATACGAATTACATTTTGTTTTGGACATCAAGTAAGTAGGACAAAATAAATATCACTTTAATAATAAATGGGGTTATTGTTGAGTTATATCATGACGACTTACCTTAAGTAATTAATTAAATGGATCATAGTATTGGGCGTCACCATGAAAACACCTGCGAGTAGGTAGTGGCAGTCAATTGTAGTTACATCTGATTTGATTATAAGCATAAGAAAATCCTTCTTTCGTATAAAACAAATTACTGGCTACTATTTTTATCAAGAAAATTGATAATTTTTCTTTTGTATTGTGCTTTGTACTACGGTTACGCTAAATTGGCCGGCGGCGCGGCTACGGTCCCGTAGCGGATTGGCGTAGACACTCGCTACGCCAGCCACAGCGGTCGCATAGACCTACCAATCTACGATATTTGATTTGTATAAAAAAATCGCTATAGTAATCGTATGTATTACGCAGTATCAAAAAAGAAGCTGAGTAAAAAGTAATAGTGCTTATACAGCACATTAATATCAATCCCGTTACTCCCCGCAATTAATCTACAAATACTTGTAGGTATTAGGAGTGAATTCACGGTAGGGCTGATCCCGGAATCTCTGTTAAAAAGCCCAAATATTTATTTTCATGTACCAAGTCTAGTGGGTTTGTAAGCGTATTGTTTGCGGCAGATATCCCTGGATCTGATGGCGCGGCACTAATGCCGTATGAATGAAATTTACTGTCAATATCTGAGGCCCGCATGCGGCTTTGTGACGCAAACTGTCCTCTTTTATACCCGCCATTATTCCTCTTTTTATTTTTTCCCTTTGCATTTTTCAGTGTATTTATTTACGAGTCGCCCGGTCTTTTATTTTATGGATCCGGTTTCATTGGCTATTTAGATTCCTTTTTGCGTAAATAGAATAGTTTCTGTGTTTGGATCTTTGTTGGAGGTTACTTAGTGTAATGTCAAGAAGTTAATTACCCTTGCTGGTCTTCAGACATTCTCAGTGTTATAACGAAAAAGTTAAACTCGTTTTGAACGCGTGTCTAGTAAACATTTTTAAGGGGAGGTTCACCGATTTTCTTTGAATTGAAATCCAGTGTCTAACATAGAGAAATGCTCTCACACATTTCTTATTTTCTATAACACCGTATCTTTATCCGCCCGAATGCCGAGTCTTACCTCAACTGACTGTTAAATAATGATCACGAAACCCCACGCAGTAATAAGCACCCCTATAATTTGTCCGGGATTATCGCGAGACGGCGCGACTTGAATCCCGGCGATTAGTCACAAGTATCGCGGGATGAATTCACGGGACGGATCCCGGGCTTATCTTAGTAGGAACGTACCTTCAGCGAATACTGATCGTCTGTGCTCCGATTACGTATTCAGGTAAAGGTGTAGAATTATCAAGATCGCGTATTAATATAGCCGTGACGAGATTATGGGTTTATGGTTTATTTTGTGCAATTTCATATTAGATGTAGTTGTTATTAACGTGCCTTGTTATAATATTGTCTTAGAATTTTTCTTTCTAGAAATTAGGTATCAGGGGGCTTACCACGAACTCTAATTGCGATTCAATTACAGGAACGTTTTAACGTTTCAGCGACTTTTTGTGCAATGACGTACCTTATTGTCATGACAATAAGAAACGTCATTGCATAATAAGTCGCTGAAACGTTAAAACAAAACTGCTATAAGAGGTGGTGGTAAGCCCCCTGGATTTAGATGGTAACTCTTTATCGCATAGCGAATAATTTGTTACACAAATTATGTTATTATAAATGAATCATAACAAGGAATACAAGACAAGTATTATAGTAGCTTAAACAGTAAACGCTATCCAACCAGTTTTTATTCTTATAAAAATAGCAAAAAAAAATAGGAATTCCTAGTCAGAATCTACCACCGGTTTGAAATGCTGCTTCTACTGAGAAGAGCCAGCA
Organism: Drymonia ruficornis; assembly: GCA_947859195.1. Taxonomy (NCBI): domain Eukaryota; kingdom Metazoa; phylum Arthropoda; class Insecta; order Lepidoptera; family Notodontidae; genus Drymonia; species Drymonia ruficornis. Next base: position 9,158,790 of record OX401910.1, on the reverse strand, counting down.
AGGAACTCAATATGGTCACTCATCTCAATAGAAAAATAAAGAACCAGTAACACAACGTATAAAAAATATAAGAAAATAAGTTGCCTATTTTCATGGAAATTATATCTAATGCGAACAAGAAAATAAGGTACTGTGCGAGGCAATCCGAGGCGGCCTGGCAAGTGGCGCTAGGGGTTAGCAATTAATTCCGCCGCGGCGTCGGGCGCAGGTCGGTTGCGGTTCGATGCCTGCGCGCCGACGACCCCTGTCTTTACCGCGTGTCGCTCTGATATACCCCACTGCACAGCATCCAGTGGTATTTGAAACTTGTCTCAAATTTATAGCTAACAACAAGAATAATAATAGATACAAATTAATTTCCAAGTAGGTACCTAATACTTATGATAATTTCAAATATGAACCTGACAGTATCCACGCCAGTAGATTTTAAATTAAATTCTAGAAACTAGATACACAAATACTTACCTTTTAAAAAATTCCAGAAATTATTCCGAACCCATCAAGAAATCGTGCGCACCTACAAGGTAGAGAAACAAAAGAAGCGGGGCAGGTGCGCACCATGACAAGAATTTTGCCACGTTTTTATGTTGCACCGAATCACTTTCTTTCTTACTTAATGTATGAATGAAGAAACCCGATATATCTCGTGTTTTGTCTTGTCACAGCCCTGGCTAAGCTTACAGATCGCATTTTTATCATTACACTGTGAGGTGAGTGGCCTTATACCTGTTTAGCTCATTTTCTGCTAGCGAATTAGCGATTTTGCGATTAGCTGTTTAGCGAATTTTCTTTGATATGATATTTCAAGTAGGTTCACATACACCACAAATCTATCTGATACCTATCAATTTTCTTGTTCCACAACCGCAGATCCAGATCCGTCGCGTTCGGTATCGGTGCGGCGTCCGCAAGCACGATAATTACGGCGCACCTCAGACACGTGCCGCAATTAATTCCTGTCCGCAGTCCGGCTGCGGCGAGGCCTGTTCCGGACACCGCTCCCAGAATCCAGACCTGAGGAATTTTATAAACTGTTTGTATCATTGGCAATATGCCTATGCCTATGCCTTTGGTATTGTAAGCATCTATAGGCTACGGTAACTGCTTAACATCAGGCGGGTTTGCAACCGCAATCCTATAAAAAAAAAAATCGGGCGGCTTGAACAACTCTGAAACTAGGATGGCTACTAACTATACGATAAGAAGAAGAAATTGGCTATAAAGGATGTTAGCTCTCTACACGCACTGATGGATCAAAACTAATATAGACTAGTTGTTTTAGACTTATAAAAGGTCGGAAATTCCCCCGGAATTATCTTATATCGGATAAATATCTAGGCGCCTACATTAAACAGTATTGTTTCCGAGTATTCAGCAGATACTACCATAAAGATTACAGCTATCGTTAACTATCGTATAGACAACATTACATCTACGGTTTTCTACTTTTCGTACCAGAAATGCGTTCACGTAAGAAAGTTGTTAAGAAACTGACAATCAAAATACGGATAGTATTTTTTTACTGATAACGGAGTGTCAAATATAGGTATCGGATATGTTATGTCGGATAATATAGAAAGACAAATGTGGAGTTACCAATCTACTATGGTTTACGGAATTCGAACTGTTACCTATTCCAGCTCCAATAAAGCATTGGTCTCTATTAGTTGTAATCCAATATTGAGTCCTTAACCAAATAGTTTATGGCTTCTGTGCTATGTACGTTACGTTGTATGTGGCTTATGGGTCATATACAAGGCAACTACATATTATATTGTACCTACTGAATTTAATATGGCTGGCTAAAGGTTAAAATAGGTACAAATTATTCATGTAAATTAAATTTAAAGAAAGTTATGACGGACTTACACTGGCATTACAAATCAAATTTGTTCCTAGAAATGCTTTTTAAAACCATTGTAAACTGTCTAAAAACTCTATAAATTTGGGGGTTAGGTTTTTACCCATTTGTAAATTAATTACAAAACTAATAACACTTTGTCACAAACAACACGTGTGCCTAAAATATCAATTAGCAATAACCCCGACGGTAACAAAAGATACAGCGTCCCTAATGAATTCGTAATCTCCGTAATCTGTTCAATGAGAAATGGCGTTTTCCAAATAGCGGAGCGCCGGCAAACAAATTAAGGCTTGCCCAAAAATGAATTTATCACGTACCGCGGTACGGCCGACTAACTATCCATTTGTGCCTCTTGTTTGGGCAATATGGGCAGCATGGGTTTTGTTACGACCGGCACTTGTTTTGGCGCCGTTTTGTAGGTTGTATGAGGTTTGAAACTTCGATGAAAGGGTATTTTGATGAGAATCAATTGTTTTTTAATATTAACGTCATGATTATTTTCATCAGTATAATTTTTGTTTACCTACTTAAAACTATAATAATGGCCTGTTTCAGTATTCTGAAATAGACCCTATTTTCTGATAATGTAATCCGTAACATTTAGTAAAAGGTACCTAAAACAAAAACTACTGAATCTGAGGCTTAGTGCGATTTTTTCCGCAATCAAAACGTAAAAACGACGCGTATACCCCGTTAGGCGCTTCAATTAGTTGAAGAGTTTGGACCAGGCCAATGCAGTATTCGGATTGTTAAAAAGAAACTCGCACCTCTGTGGTAACAAAAGGCAGATGATGATACTAACAGATAGGTACCTACAGCTAAGTTCAAGCCGGCCTGAGCCTAGCAATTCACAGATGCACATTAAACAATGTTGGTTTGTTAATTAGTAACCCACAAGGAAGCCACAGTCGGATATTGGCACCAAATGTTGCATTTGTCGTGTCCGAGTCCCAAATATTTTAATTTAAATCGCCTCCAGTGGGCCGACGTCCGCGGCGGCATATGGCGCTCCGGTGATTAATATGCAGGATGGACACTGTCGAACCGAATGGTCTTGGTTGTTTTCCTTCGCTTTCCCGACATGGATGCAACGAACACACAAATTAGGCCCGATTTATCGAGCAATTTTGCGAAATTTAGCTCTACTATCTCTAGATTTTTTAGGAGTCGTTGAATCATTTGTTAAACAAGATTTTAGGTCATCGGATAACCGCCATGGGTGCTTGTCCACTGCTGGACATAAGGCTCCCACAATGCATGCCATTGAGCTCGGTCTCCAGGGGGCTTACCACAAGCTCTTATTGCGATTCAATTATAGGAATGTTTTAACGACGTTTTAATGACGTTTCTTATTGTCATGACAATAAGGTACGTCATTGCACAAAAAGTCGCTGAAACGTTAATACGTTCCTGTAATTGAATCGCAATAAGAGCTTGTGGTAAGCCCCCAGCTCTTATGCTATAGAAATATTTTACTCATAAACTAGTGTCTTAGTATAGGCGACCCAATTGACTATCGAACTCATGGTAGCTATTTCAAGTAATTTTTTTAAGTAATACTTTTATTTTCTTTTGGTAAATAAAATACCTTAGATGCTGCACCGAAACAGATGTAACCCCGAGTATAATTTTGTCCAGCCGGTTATCTAATGATGCATCGCTGAATAAAATGTGAGTTAAGACTCAAGTTTGCACAATAAATAATTGTTTCCAGAGACGTAATTGCCGTAATTTCATGAATAATTACCGCCACAGAGCAATTAAATAAATTACAGAAGGAATAACGGCCTCCTTCGGGCTTTAGTTTAAAGTTGGGGCGTCGGCTGTTGCACTTAATAACTCTTTGAATTTAATAAATATTACATTATAATGTTATTAGTAGCTAATTTTAATAGGTTCATGTCCATTTTATGCTTTTCATAAGGGCCGTAACACAACGGGACGCCAGGCGACGTCGCCAGCCACCGTAGCCAACTAATTCGTATTGAAATGTATGACAGGTGTATCACACCTGGCGACGGATGGGCCACGTCGAAATCAGGGAAATTTAATTTATAGCAAGAAAAAATCAACATCGATTTAAACACATAGGATGTCTAAAGGTAGGGGTACACGACGACACTGGACACTCAGTGAATACATCGAGTGTTCTACGTGTGTCCACCAACCCGACATTTTGTTGCAGTTGTAGTGGCAGTGTCGGTACACTGAGTGTCTAGTATCTAGTGTCATCGTGTATCCTTACCTTAACCGCTCAAGCCTCGATGATGCCTTATATGTATGCCATTAGGCAACGCTGAGGACGGACTAGTCACCTAATAGCATCAGCTATAGTTACATCAGTAACAGCTGCAGAGAGGTATTATGTTCTAGGCTTCGCAGACAATAAATCATTTCAAAAAAGGATTTCCCAAATTCATTGGTATTTGTATTAACCATAAAAAATGGCTCGTATTTTACCGTATGACAAATCACCGTCGTTGTAATCTAAACACGTAACCGCAAAACGTAGCGCAAACGCGGCGGGCTGAAAATTTCAAAAAGACAACTGCCGCTGTCATACGCGATATGGCTCGCTTCCAAATGCCGGTGACAGCGGGGCTGGGGGGCTGGGGGGGTGCAGGGGGAGGGCGTCCCCACATGGCCAGTTAGTTACGCCGCGAATTATAGGGGCCATTACGATTCATTAAGGCCAGTTAGGCTTAAACTGGTGTTTACCCACGCACACAGACGCACTTGCACACATGAGCCTTTCGCAACAGTTGGTATTGTTTTAAGCGTGCCAGAAAGAGATGGAACACGAGAGGGTTCCAATTTCAAATTTTAAGCTACAGAAATGTGGGTGTAATTAGTGGCCGCCGTAACGAGCTTAGGGTCTCGGGTACTGAGGTGTGAATTTTTGATTTTGGTTGAGTAAGTTTTGTCGAGAAATTCTTGAAGTACTTTTGTGAATTTTCTGGTTATTATTCCACCTTCTTGTATTCTTACTCATAAGAGTAACTAAGTATCGTGTGTTATATCCTAGCCCAGCTTTCACAAAAAATATATTATGTAAGAATTAAAAAATAACCTGAATACCCGAGCAGGGCCGAGCTCAGTCGCCTGCGCGTCTGGAAACATTTCCAACCTAAGATGGACTCTCTTAATTACGGGTGTTAATACTACCGAGAGGTCAACTTATGTTGGCAATATTAACGTGGGCGTTCGGCGTCCGTATAAAAAAACAAAATGGTAGAATATAACAGACATTTATTTCAATCATTGGCACACGAAGCTGTTATATTTTATTTCGTTCTGGCTATCAGATGGTGGATTCATATGTAAATAGCCACCATAACGGCGCCCATAGCTGGAGGCTTGCCAGTATTGACACTATCGGCTATCGGCTCGGCGCGGGCTCAAACTGTGTTGGTTGTGTGTGTATCACAAACTATGGAACATGCGTGTATTATGAACAGGTAGGCATTTACGACCACCTAGTATAAAATATCCAGGTGCGTCTACATGAACCGAGCGACGCGCCTGACGTACTACCTAAATCTCTGTAGAATACAAAATTTTAAAAAAACTTTCATCCCCATTTTAACACCCTTAGGGGTGGAATTTTGAAAAACCCTTTCTTAGTGGATACCTGCACTTTACAAAGAATACACCCTCCAAATTTCATGTCTTTAGGACCAGCGGTTTGCGATGATAGGTATATCAGTTAGTCAGGACTTTGAATTTTATATGTATAGATGTCATATCTGATAGCTCCGGCGCGGCTGCTCGGAGCTTGTGGGCGCAGCCAGTTGAAATTAGCGAAAATACAGGATGTTATACAAGGGACCTTATCATTTCACAAGTCACAGGTAGGCACATAAAACAAGTTAAACGTTTAGGAGGACTAGTAAATCCTATAAAAACAGCATGTAAGTAACAGCTATAACCCGATCACGGTAAAATCAAATCGACCGTGTAACCCACGACTTTCCAATTGCCGATAGCCCAAACGATATTCGCATTTATTGCCCACATATAAGAGTGAAAAAGGAGTTGATAAAATAGCCTTGTAAAGGGTAGCATCTGCCAATTTGTAGCTGCATGTCGCAGGTAAATACCGACGCGCATCGTTTGCCGATGCTTTTGACAGCCCCGAGTATCCAGTATCCGAGTATCCAGCAAATATCCACCATTTTCTGTACTATTTGCACACTGCCTTTTTTAATCTATGTAGGATTTATTGGATTGTTATTGCCTCACTCATTGCCAGTTGTAATCAGTGATCTGTAATTAACTGGTGGTAAAGCCAAGCTGTAGCCAATTGATTGCAGCTCATATATGGACTGGCTATTTTTGTCCGAGGTAGTACCACCCTCCCACAGAAGATCGGCGTAAAGTAGCTATTACAGCTGCGTTTCTTAGGATGAGTGAGAGAGCTGGAAGATCGAGCACCCTCACCCCTCCCCCCCACCCTCCCCTCCCTCTGTCCCACTTCTCTTCAGGTCGGCAATGTGCGAGCGATGCCTCTGGTATTGCAAGCTTCTATAGGCTACGGTAACTGCTTACCTGCTTACCATCAGGCGGAACGCATACTTGTTTGCCACCTTACATAAAAAATAGTTACATAAAATAAAATCGATCGGAGGTTAAGCAACGCTTGGCAAGGTCAGTCAAAGATGGGTGATCATTTAGTGGCAATTAGAACTGAGCGTCTCCGTGTCTCGGAGAGCACGTAAAGCCCTCGGTCCTGCGACTGACCTCTCCCCAGTCGTGTCGGAGTCGTCCCATCGGACAATGAGAGTGAGGGAAGGGAGAGTGCACCTGTGCTTGCGCACACACTTGTGCACTGTAATATCTCCTGCGCAGATGGCTAATCTCCGTCGAGATTTGCCACCGTGCCCAAAATTCGTTCAGGATATTTTAGTTGGTATACCAACAGAGATCAGAGAGATTCAGGCAGAGATGGGTGACCATTTAGTGGCATTTGAACAGGGCGTCTCCGTGCTTCGGAGGGCACGTAAAAAGTCGGTCCCGGTTGTTGTCATCGAGGCAGCAGTCGTTAAGTCTTGTCGGAGGCCTTCGGGAGGCTTGAACAACTCTGACACTAGATTGGCCACTAACTATACGATAAGAAGAAGAAGTTGGTATACCTAATGATGTAGAAGAAACAGATTATCGTAGTTGGGTTTTTGTAAAAGAAACCTCATCTGAACAGTCCTCATTCACCTAAATTAACAATTTAAATATGCATACCACTTAATTACGTACAACGGTTTAAAAAAGCTGGGTTTAACCCGGCTCTCCCCATCCGAAATTGTCCCAAGCAATTTATTTTCGAACCCAGACGCATTAACAAAAACCGGCGATGGACGTACAAAAAATGCACATAATCCCAGCCCAACTAAGCCCTGGGGCTATCTAATAACATTTATTACTCCGCTTCCGGTCCCCAGCGTCCACTTCCGGTGGCTGATAAAGTGGCGCCATTTTTGCCGCCATATTTATTTATAGGTGTTCGCTGAGCGATAATGTGGATGTGTGAATCGTTTATTACGGCTGGACACTGGAACGGAGCGGACCATTGAGGTGGCCATTGGCCACTAATTCAACACAATAAAATAAATAGACATAATAGTGTGGGATAAAGAGGATGCATGGTTTTATAAGAACCTGCTGCAGATCAAAAATAATAAAAAGTTAAGTACATACCGGTAGTACCACAGTACATAGGTACCTAACTGCAATAATACGATTGCACTAGTAGTAACTCTGTCCGCTGATTAGTTGCTAGAAACTCAACTCCTTTCTCTCTCTACTTCTTTTCTGTTTTTATTTTTTTCTCTCTCTCTTTTTCTTTTCCTTCTTCTTTTTCTCGCTCTGTTCCTTTAGGGCCACCGCAGACATGCTACTTTTTGCATCGGCGATCGGCGATTTTGCGACTGCATCGCCTTTGGCGACTATCTGCGTTCGATCGCAGTATCAAAATCGCAGTGCAGTGTCATTGCAGTCGGGGGACCGCTCTGTGGAACATATTTAATCTAAGAGGGCCCCCGACTGCAACGACACTGCACTTGTTTTATACTTTCTAGTTCGTTTTTTGGCAGGGCAGTCGTGTTTTTTAATTTTTAATTTTTATTTTATGCATTTTAGTGACAACAGCCAAAAATGAAATCTTTGTTGTACACCCTACCTATGTTTAATTATGCCTATAAATTCTACAGTTTTAAAATGTGCTCATCAAGGCCTTCCATTTGATACCCATTGATTTTTTTTTTCACATTTCAAAATTTGCCATAATGCCGCCATACTAATTTTTTTTTCTAATAATATACCCAGTGTTACCCGGAACGATGTAAGGATTCTAACGATACCCCATACATCCAAATCCATTCAGGCATTTATAAGTTATGGTGGAATAAAGAATCTCACATACATACATACATGAACCCTAAACACATATACACTCCTTTTTTTGGGCAGTCGTGTAAAAAGCGACTAAATCGTCGATCTCCGATGCTAAAAGTAGCATTATTGCGGGGGCCCTTGGGTAGGCAGCATTAGTTGGTCACCAAGATCATTATGAGGAGGTTTTAAGGTACGATATTGTGGTAACATTGGTAGTTTTGGGCTCCTAGCAACGAAGATAAAAACAACTGTTGTCAACTGAAGCTTAGAGAAAATTGCAATCATGTATTATAGTGTTTACGAATTATAAACATAATAAACCTATGATTTAATTGTAACTTGTTGCCTTCATTATACAACATTTTGTGGCGACGAAGGAAAATAAATGTAAAATGAGTGACGCTTTTCGTAAATTTTTTTTTGAAAATTTTGACCAGACTGTGGAAGAGTGGGAATATTACTTTCAACGATTTGAAATTGCGTTGGATTTACATGGGCTCCAAGATAAGGATTGCAACTGCTTCTTTCGAGGATTGGACCCAGTGCATTCAAGGTACTGGTTGATTATTTCCGCCCAATACCCATACAAACAAAAACATACAAAGAGGTTGTCGAAGTGTTAAATGATAACTATATCAAGAAAAGTTACATATTAGCGGATAGAGTGGCTTTTTCTACAAAGACTAGAGACGAATCCAAAACCATAAGTCAATTCATAACAGAACTGCGAACGCTCGCAGGTTATTGCGAATTTGGAAACAACTTAAACGAAAGGATTAGAGACCAGCTCGTCATCGGTGTAAACAATACACGATGGCAACAGGAACTAATAAAGGAACATCCTACAAACAACTCAACTTTACCAGATGTTATCGCAACAGCTAAAAAGTTAGAACTAGCCGAGATCCAAAGTCTGAGGATCAAAAATACTGCCGGTTTACAACAAAGTAATGAGAATAAAGAACAAAATATATCTGTAAACAAAGTATCAAACAGCAACAGATACAAACCAACAAATAATGTTAACTCAAAAAAATGTATATTTTGTGGAAATAATTACCATGAAAACTTAACCCAATGTCCTGCACGTGGGAAACGATGTAACTCTTGTGGCAAGCAAAACCATTACTCGTCCGTCTGCCTTACAACAGGTAAATCAAAGCTAAAGCATCGAAAGACACGCTTCGTAAGACCACGTGCCACACAGGACAATAGTCTACATGAAGACTCTTCTGATAACGAGAGTATACACACATTTCGAATAAATTCTGAAGCCGCTAGTAAGATTATGATATCAACACAATTAAACAAAACAAATATTGAAATGCTGTATGACCCAGGAGCTGTCCACTCTGTCATTGGAAAAAGTATTTGGAAATCCATTGGTCGGCCGCATCTTCAAAAATGCAAGAACTTAATAGCATACACAGATGTAACGATCGAGACACTTGGAAAATGTCAAGTAAACGTTAAAGCTTTTAACAAAAATATGAATCTACAAGTGTATGTCATCAAAGGAAATGATATTCCATTATTTGGCCTAGACTGGTGTTTAAGTTTTGAATTACCAATGCCACCAGGGGCAAAGATATGTACTATTAAAGAGAAAAACAAATCAGAGCCAGCAAAACCATCACAACCTGCGGATGTCAATAACATATTGAAGGAGTTTGAAAGTTTTTTTGATGGTAAGTTAGGAACAATCGAAGGCCACTGTGCAAAAATTCATATCCCTAACGATGTTAAGCCGAAAGCTTTTCGACCTCGACCTGTACCATTAGCTTTACGGGATCAAGTCAGTCAAGAACTACAGCGACTAATCCAAGCAGTAACCATAAACAGGTACGTTCAAACAGATGACTACCCCCTGCCCAGGTTTGAAGAGATCACCTCCAAATTGTCTGGTGGCCAGCTATTCACGAAAATCGACTTAAAAGATGCATATTTACAATTATTAGTCCATCCAGACTCCAGAAAGTACCTTACCATTTCAACACACAAAGGATATTTTCAATATAAGCGCTTACCCTTTGGTATATCATTTGCACCATCTGTTTTCCAACGTATCATGCATCAAATCCTTAGCGGACTAGATGGCGTTGTCTGCTTTTTGGATGACATCTTAGTCACAGCGCCGAATCACAACATACATCTACACCGTGTGAGAGCCGTTCTCGAAAGATTGAAGGCAGCTGGTGTAAAAAGTCAGGTAACTAAATGTTCTTGGTTCCAGGAAAGCGTTACATTTTTGGGACATAAAATTGACCGCTACGGATTACATCCGACAACAGAACGCATAGAAGCGATCCAGAATATGCCATTACCATCCAACGTCTCGGAACTTAGATCATTTTTAGGCTCCATAACATATTACGGACGTTTTATTGACAAACTACACGTGCGATGTACGCCGCTCTACAGGCATTTAAAAAAATGTCAGAAATGGAATTTAACTACAGAAGACACAACAATTATCAACAAACTTAAAAACATCCTTACATCTAACGACACGCTGGTACATTACGATCCAGATTTACCGATTTACTTGAGCAGCGATGCGTCTGATAAAGGTGTTGGAGCTGTTTTGTTTCATAAATATAACGACAGCAATGTTATGAAACCCATAGCGTACGCTTCACGAACACTTTCTGATGTCGAAAGAAGATACTCAACTATCGACAAAGAGGCTTTAGGAATCGTTTACGGGGTCACGAAATTTCACCAATACATCTATGGCCGAAACTTCCATCTCCTAACGGATCATAAGCCCCTGGAAAGAATTTTCAGTCAAGACAGGGAAACTCCCAAAGTAGCCAGTAACCGGTTGCTGAGATGGGCTATGACACTGAACAGATATAACTACGTAATAAACTACCATCCAGCGAAGCAAAACACACCGGCTGATGCACTTTCGCGATTACCACTCCCAGACACAAATATGGGAGAGAAGGAGAAGATTGGACTGCCACAATTCTCTCACTTACTACATCTGCGACTCAAAGATTTACCGGTTACAAAGAAATCGTTACAGCAACAAACCTCACTGGATTCTATACTGGGAAAAGTAAAGGAGTTTATATCAACTCACTGGCCAGAGAAAAAAACATTAGATACACAATTTCATACCTACTATGAGAAACGTCAACAAATGTCATATGAAGAGGGAATAGTCCTATGGAATGGGCGATTGTGTACATGCTATGGCAACTTAGAACATATTATCAAGAAAAAGCGCCACCTGGGAGACAAATGAAATATTAAAATACGCTGTGTTGCCACTATAAAATAAAGTAATAAATGCTAGGAAGATATTGAAATAAAAAAAATATATGTAAAGAAAACCTATTTTTCTTAACCTTTGTCTTTGCCGAGACATCGGCAAAGGCTATGGTTTTCAGAAATGTGTCAAATGGTGACATACGAGAAAGAATAATTATTTAATTGATTTTTACGTTTATATTCAGTTATTTTCATAGGCTTAGATAAGGACATTAAATGTTGTTTTTTTTGCTTTCAGGTGAGTGTTTTTCAGTTAATCTTCTGCTATGTAAATAGATAAAATGTAATTTTATAGAAATACATTTTTGCTTTCAGAACAAGCACAATTTTGTCGTTATTTAATGCCTACCTAATTCTAAGAAGGAGACTTTATTATAAAACAACATTTACTGTTTTCTGATATACGAAGAGCAAAATAACGAGATATCTAAATACATTATTTATTTTCATCTACTTCTTTACTTATTTTGAAATAAATTAAACGAACGAACAGGTTTTTGTAACTTTTTATATGTCGGGTAGATTCTCTGTTTGATATGGCACTTGCATAGTATATCACTTGAACAGGACATTTGTTGATAGTAATTTCGAAACGTGCTAAATTTTATTGTGATAACGGTATTTTATTTTCTGTCTTTTCTGTATGTTAACCACGCTGAGCTGAGCATCTGTTCCTTCCGCCGTATTAACGTAATCTACATCTAGTTACTGCCGTCCCGTTGAGTTGAGCATCAGTTCCTACGCGCTGCTGTGAACATCTTCTTGATTTGCTTTTTGAGCATTTCTACCTACTGTGAGCTGCTGTGCATAGGCCCTTTCGTCTAAGTGAGTTTGGATCGATAATTGTTGATAATTGATAATTGAGTGCTCAGTGTAGAAGATACTATGTTAGGAGACGTGTAGGTTTTTATTATTGCAACGAGACTGATGTTTAACTAATTATGTTTTAGTTATGTATTGAAATAAAGTGCTTAAAATGTTTCAACTCGTTTTATTTATTCCTTTGTTTTTGTTATCTTTTGGAACTTTAGTATTCTCATGGATTTTTAATCACTATGAAAAACTTTATGTTAATGGATTCTATTTAAAAATGTAATAAGTTCAATTTTTGTGGTAAATAGAACTTATTACATTAACTACTAAGCTTGTAACTAGTACCCTGTCTAGCTATCTATATAGCTATATATAGCAGTTTTAGTATCCCATCTGAATACCAGGGGGCGCATGTTGAATAAAAAATAAATGAGTTGCCAGTCTATTTCCGGTAATAGTAGTCTTTGATTGTGTATTCCAAATAAATTACAAAAACAGATTCTCGAAATGCTACATGATGGTCATTGTGGAATTAACTCGATGCAATCCGTGGCACGCCTACACGTGTATTGGCCGAGAATAGATCAAGATGTAACGGAATTTTCTAAACAATGCAGGTATTGTCAACAATCCAAAAAGAACACAGATACGAGTCCCATTTATTCTTGGAGGGTGCCGCCAGAGCCATGGTACAGACATAGATTTATTATGGTCTAGATGGTCTGTTGCGCTGCAATCGGAACGAAAATAACAGGCCAGATTTGAAAGCGATGTGTGCGTGTCACGCACACAAGTATTCGTAGACTATTGTTTGTCAAGCGCGCTGCGTCACTGTTGATACGTGCTGAGTGATACCAACTTTTGAATATTTCCCATAAAAGTAGGGAGAAAATATGTTTTGATTTTGGGGTGTCTAATTAAAATGTAAATTCATTTAATTATGATTTTTATTATTCACATACCTATTAGTATAATAACACGCTATGACAAAGTCGACGGAGCCCCGCGAACGCGGGGTTCGTATTTCTGCGTTCAGGGTCATCAGTAACCTAACACGAAGGGAGTGACGGGGTTTTAGCTCGCTCGCTCGCTAACCCCTGTCACTCCTTTCGAACTTAACCCAGACAAGTCAAATGCCCCGAAGTCCCGAGCTCGCACGAATTGAATGGAGCTCTCTGATTGGTGCAAATATCGGTCGCGCCCGTCTATTTGATGTTTCCTAGTTTGGCTTGAACTACATTTTTTGAAGAACATGTTTAAGCTTCAAAATGTAAAAAAATTGATGAGTTGTAAAATCGGTGGCTGAGTTAGTAAATTTGATGGCGACTTATAAATCAGAAGGACAAGTAATAATAACTGGTGTTCTTTATTTGATGTTCTTATTTAGGTAGTGTTGTAAATAAGACGGTGAGGGAAAAAACTTCGTGAGGAAACCTACCTATCCCTCGGGATTAGGTAATAGTCAGTTCCTGAATACACGGCGACACGGTTCACCACCTGTCACGTTGGGTTCTGACTATCTAGTGAAACGTGGGCTTTGAGTTGGTTAATACCTCCACAATGTGGTGGTGTATCGCCACTCAAGCCTCTGACTACCCCCGAACGGGGATAAAAGTCGTGATGTTAAATTTTTTTTTAAATGTAAATAAGACGAATTAGTTTATTAGAAGCTTTCATATTTTTCGGTGGCTTAGTTATAAAATTAGAAGTCAAATTTCGTGGATTTATAATTCCCCAAAAAAAATAGCAAACGCTCACATGGGAATTTTAAATTCAATTATTAGGCAACCTTGTCAATATGGCGTCAAATGGCCGTTATATTTTTGAATAAAATTACACTTCATAAATCTAATTGTGTCTTTAGCAAATAATTATTTCGAGATAACTTACCGATGATAGGTAATTTTTTTAATTATTTTTATTCGTCCCCTGTAATTTCTGCATACTTTTATTGCACATATTGTCATTTTTATACGGCAAAAAAACGGTGTTCACCGCACAATGTCAGTGTCGCTACTGAGCGGGCGAAATGAGCTTATGAGCCAACAGTTGGCTGATATTTTTTTTGGCGTTTTGGCGTTCGGACCCTATATCTAGACAAATTAATAATCAAAGGGTACAGATTACATATAGATTTCGCGGGCCCCATTTTTGGGTTTACATGGCTTATAATAATCGATGCCTACACCAAATGGTTGGAAGTGATCCCTATGAAAACAACTACAACTGAGGCAACTATATTAAAACTAGAACAGACTTTCTCAACGCACGGAATTCCGAGGTTTATTGTGAGCGACAATGGCCCACAGTTTATAAGTGAGGATTTTAAAAACTACTGCAAGCGACTGGGAACGCATCATATACGCACAACTCCTTACCACCCGCGAACCAACGGGCTGGCGGAACGAGCAGTTAGAACGTTCAAAGAAAGAATGCTCGCTTCCCAACACAGCAATCGTTCGCTACACGAACGGCTTTATGCATTTTTGAGAGCCTATCGTAATTCAATACGTCGTTCAACAGGTCGGACTCCATACGAAATGCTTTTCGGGCGAGGCATGCGTACTTCCTTTGACCTCTGGAAACCATGTCCCACGGACAATTTAGAAAAGACTAGGCTAAAGCAACAACTTCAGCCAACTTCGAAGGTGAATATTCCACCGGAATATAATATAGGTGACAAAGTGTGGATAAACAAACCAATCGATAAAGGCTCCGACCCAGGAATTATAACGCAAAGGACGGGGGTATACTCTTACAAGGTGAAGATGACGAACGGCAATATAAAAGCAAAGCACGCGGATCAGCTGCGCCCCAGACGGGACAGCTATAAAACATCGTACATCCCTGTAGAAGTACACCCACCACCACCACCTGGAACAGGCGACGCGCCGCTGCTGCCGCTGCCACCGTCACGACCAGTAACAGGCGACACACCAGTACAGCCGACAATAGTCGAGAACAGAAGCATTGCACAAGGTGACTATCTAGCGCAAGCTGGGCCGTCGCGCCTTCCCCCTGATCCACTGCCGTTGCGGAGATCAGAAAGAAAAAGCAATCCACCTGCACGGTTTGGCTTTTTTGGATTTTAACGTGAGGGGAGGGGTAATGTGGTAACATTGGTAGTTTTGGGCTCCTAGCAACGAAGATAAAAACAACTGTTGTCAACTGAAGCTTAGAGAAAATTGCAATCATGTATTATAGTGTTTACGAATTATAAACATAATAAACCTATGATTTAATTGTAACTTGTTGCCTTCATTATACAACAGATATCTTAAGAAACTACCCAAAAATAAAACTAAATATTATTTCTATCCCTCACTATTCTCGATAATATTAAATCTTAATGTGATAGGCGACACACCTAGTCGTCATTTACCGAGCACACTTCAGACTGAGCGACCTAAAGTTAAATAACAAACAGTAACTTAATGAGTAGTTCGTTCTATGATATCGTAATCAGCTAAAGCAATAATAAACTGGCTCAGTAGACATACGAGCACCTATTAATCATATCGATGGGAACCAGCAAGTGTTGGCGCGATTTATGAGTTCCAACTTTTGTGCCGCGCGTGCAAATACAGCCAACTAATGACTTGGATCACGGATATAAATGATGTTGTCACGATAATAATATATTATGGCCACTTAGCCATTAATAAAAATCAATAAATTAATAGGTAAGTAAATATCGCCAGACATACCTACACGCGAACTGCACTCTAAGGTCCGTATTAATAAATGCGTCTCAAAGTTGAGATCGATCTTAAGATGCAGTTTTGACGTTTAATGTACGGAAAACCTGTCAAAAACAGCATCTCAACTTCGATCTCAATCTTGAGATCGATTTATTAATACGGGCCTAAGTTGCTTAGCCATTGCCATTGCATTAGGTCAGAATCAACCGACCAATCGGAAGGTCGATCACTATAGCAACTCAATGGCAAATGCAAATCAATGGCTAAGCGACTTTGGGCCCTGTATGGTCCCAAACTAAGCAACGCTTTATGCTATGACTATCATACAATGGATTAGGGGCGATCCCGGTGACACCCAGACCGGCCTGTTCATAATTTGCCCTGGTCTAGGTGGCAATGGGATCGCCCCCAGTACATTGTACGGTAGCCGTAGTACAAGCGTTGCATAGTTTGGAACCATACAGTTAATCATAGAGATTTAAGCCAGTTTACAATGGTTTTACAAAGAATTTCTAGGAAAAAAAGTTATTTGTATCGCTAATTTAAGTCGATCGTAACGTTCTTTATAATCTGGGGTTTAGTGTGTAAGACTGGCGATATTTATTTCTTGATATAACTTAATTGATAGCTAATATTTCTTCTACATAATTATGTACTTCTGAATTGACCATACATTCCAATGTACTCCAAAACCAGCTCATGATAATTCAGCAGCATGTTTGTTTGAAGTGGACAGTGAAATCCCGGCATAAATCGCGCGGCCCCGGGAGCGCCGGAGAATTACGGGAGTGCGCCCCGGGGACACCGCACACAAATCATGGCCGCTACTTGAGACAAACGGCCACGGTCCACAGGATAATCCTGGGCCCGGGCGTCGGTAAGTAGGAATCAAATCTTGACCACTTTCCGTTGTCTTATAAATAGTTGTTTTATAAATACACAGCAGTAACGTTGCTTAGTTTGGTCCCAAACTAAGCAACGCTTGTACTATGGCTACCGTAGAATGGACTAACGTGATCCCAGTGACACCCAGACTAGGGCAAATTACAAAAAAGTCGTTGCCGAAATTTGCCGAGTGGCCAACGTTCAAATTAATGCGCCAAGCGGACGATAAAGACAAATTCACAGTAGCCAAGAAGTTTGTAGGTACATTATGAGTACCTATTGGACTGCCACTAGAAGTGTTTTCAGGACAGTAAATTTGATGCGCAACGCACTTGCACTATTTTTCATTTGCACTGAGCAATCTAAAAAACAATACGCCAGCCTAATATGGAAGTTAGGCAATTAGACAAAAAGGTCGCCCTGGCGGGGAATTAAACAGTTTTCCGCGTGACAGGCGGGGATACTTACCACTTGCTCATATGAAGATCATAAAGAGAAAAAAAAATATGGTAGTACTTGCCCATACCAGAAAAAAATAATGTATTTGAGAGAAAGTTCCGTTTCCTCTATTCTAACTAAAGGTGTTAATTAATGAAGATAAGATTAACAACTGAGACTATCCAGAACTAATTCCTGGTCTTGGAAGGATAGTGCCATCCATCCCAGTCGGCCCCTGGTGTTGCGGCCCATGGCGACCATTACCCGGCCCCTGTCTTTGCCGCTTTGATTTGTTGCAAGGCAAGGGAGATCAATCGCTCGCGGCCTGTGTGACGATGTTTGTAAGTTTGTTTGGGAAATTGATTCGATTATTTAGTTTCTGTTTAATATGGTATTACTAGCGTTGGTTGGTACGATATTTATCATATTATCATCTGTCTATCACCTATACCTAAGTATTTCTAGATAAGTACTTGGATACTTCTTTTTTTTCGAAGATTAGGGTAAAAGACTCGTTGCTTACTCGTTACTTTTTACTCGTATATGATTGATACATATTTTAAAAGAAGTTTGCAAACTATATAAAAAAATTTAGATGGAAAACAACATTGAATTTTCAAGGTATTCTAGTCAATTTTTCAAGGGAAATTTGACTACACATGGGTTTGAAACGAGTTTAACTTTTTTTGTAATAACAACAACACCGTTTAAAGGAATTATCAATATGCAGATTTTTAGGTAAATGATTTGAATTAAATTCCAGTAAAAAAACGTTTACTGTCATTGTAATTTATAAATAACTTACCAACAGGCTGAAATTCATCTCACAATTTACAAACGCCAAAGCGATGACTGCCGTGAAACCTCCCGATTCATAATTAATAATAATTTCCGGCAGATGCGGATTTTTCATCCGACGGAAAAAACGCCGGCCGGCGGAAAAATAATCGCGAAAGTCCTTAGTCATTTATGACGGAGCCTCCGGTTGGGACATAGCGGTGGAAATGATTTTAATCTCTGTATTTCGTGTTTTTTAAATACTGGTATTAAATAAGTGATAGGTACTCGTAGGTATACAGGGTGGATTTTTGAGACGGGGCAGTAAGGGCAGCTACTTGAATCGTTATAGTTACACGAAAACGTTCTTAGGAGACCTTCCCTAACTTTTTGTGATATTCAGAACTGCATTCCCAGATTTTGGAAAAAATGGACAGTCAGCGAGAAAAATGCTAAAACACCAACATATTTTTTTTTTATTCCCGTCGATCCTATTTCATGTAGGGATCAAAAGACTATCGGACCATTCAAGGTTTGAGTACTAGAAATGACAGAAATCGCCAAAAACTTTTCCCATACATTTTGTACTGAAAAACGATTAGTTAACTCGAAATATTTTTTGTTGCCAAACGATCCTATTTCTAACTGTGATCAAAAGTCTCTTTGAGGCCAACTGAAGTTTGAGTACAGAAACTACGGTAAGTTATACGGTTAAGTTATGCCCCGCTGCATAAGGTGCCTGTGTGTAAACCCGGTCTTGTGACATGTTTCTGTGCTCAAATTTCAGTTGGCCTCAAAGAGTATTTTGATCACAGTAAGAAATAGGATCGTTAGGAAACAAAAAATATTTCGAGTTAACTAATCGTTTTTCAGTACAAAATGTATGGGAAAAGTTTTTGGCGATTTCTGTCATTTCTAGTACTCAAACCTTGAATGGTCCGATAGAGTCTTTTGATCCCTACATGAAATAGGATCGATGAGAATTAAAAAAAAAAATGGTATTTTAGCATTTTTCTGGCTTACTGTCCATTTTTTCCAAAATCTGTGAATGCAGTTCAGAATATCACAAAAAGTTAGGGAAGGTCTCCTAAGAACGTTTTCGGGTAACTATAACGTTTCAAGTAGCTGCCCTTACTGCCCCGTCTCAAAAATCCACCCTGTAGAATAGGTACATAAATATCCACTCATGTAACAGACATATTTTTTTAATCACAGCTACCTGGCTATTAGGCGGAAAGCGAAAAACATAAAAGTAAGTCGACATCATGGACTGAACTACGTTGGTAGGTTCCAAGGTTAGGTACTAGGTTATATTATATACCTAACTATACAGGATGGTGACGACATCATGACAATAATTGAAACACCATACTGGGTATCACATTAGTAGTTTGCACATAAAATATTATTAAATTATATTCAAAGTTATGGCCACGGGATTGCTTTTTTTAGTTTGACTATTTTAACTCTACGCCTACAAAGGTACCGCTAAAAACACCGACACCGAAGCGATGTTGCCCTGCTTGTACTTACAGGTCAGTCTATGAGGTCGGTAGACGTTTATAAAGACTGTTGTGTTTCGTTTAGACTATTTCCGCATATATATTTTTTAATTTGAAATTTTGGACTTTGATGTAAACCTAATTTTATAATTTTAATGTGTTGTGATTGACTAGCAGGGATCGTGTTTTAATTTATTGTCCTTATGTCGTCACCACCCTGTATATGAATATAATGGACCAATACTTATAAACATAAAACAACTTGGGTTGGCTGCATTTAAATTAATTTTAAATGTTGTTGTTATAAAAAGTCCAAAGTCTACCCTTTCGAATTAGCTTTTAAATAGTTTAATATTACAATAGTCGTACCATTTATGTCATGTTCAATGCCGCGTGACATAGGCTTCTGCGCCAGACCGGAAATACAACCTTAAAAAAAGAAGTTCTCGCAACCGGAAGCGACGGGCAGGAAGACGGCGACGACAGCGCCGCGTCGCACGCCGAACGAATTAAAAATTAAACGAGGATCCGTTTCCGGATACCGTGTCGTTTGCTGTTTGTTTTTTAATATTTTCAAAGAGTTATGAAATAAAAAGGGTATATGTATAAAATTATATATATGGCACAAATGAATCATGGTGTCACGTCGGCATGGCAGTACCTATGAAGTTGTAGCTTCATTTTTCACATAGGCAGGTCACCTAACTTAAATATCGTAGGCATCGTAGACCGGAAAATTCTACCCTAAGGGGGTAAAATAGGGGATAGGGGTTTGTATGTAAATTCCGTTCCGTGATCCAAGCGGAAGGAGTCGCGGGCAAAAACTAATGCCACTATAATACTAATAAAAAAATACAGTACAAAAATATATCAATGCTTCCTAGTACATAAATTATATACAATTTAACAGATACTCCTATCTACTACATGGTTATGCCTTTGTTGATTCTACTTATTGATCGTCCTCGTTATTTTATCTCTCTCCCACACTTATCTCTAATTTCCCTTCATGTAGTAAATAATGTATTCCCAGCAGAGTACTTTATATAGAACTGAACATTTACATAAAATACTTACTAATATAATTACAGCAGTTAATGTTAGTGTGTGTAGAGTTTTGCATGTGTACGTAGGTCTACAGCACACACGCGTAGAGTTCTATATACAAGGCGTGTACTCGCAGCCTCATTTATATTATACTGAAACTGAAGAAATGTCTCACTCTGGTCCTTTCAGGAGAGGATCTTTGTGGGCGTGTCGCGAGGTGGGCGGGGCTCCAGACGGACACTCCTTGAAATCCTCTTTTTTACGTAGCGTCGTATCTACGAGCTCGACGTCCACTCTACCGAGACCTATGACACTTCGGCTAATTTTGTTTTTCTAGCCTGAAATAAACCTTAAATCGGGACTCACGGTGGATCTTGGTTCACTGGCCATGTTTATGTAAGCACAGAAACAAAGCTCCCGAACAACTTTAGTCGTTATCGCGTTTATAAAGTTCTCGAGACAATTCAGTTTTATGGGGTGTTTTGCTTGAGATAAAATGTTATTTCTTTTGTCTAGATGCTTTTTGTTTTGAGTAGATAAATATTAAAGATGCGCTATCATTTTACCTTCTACAAAAATAAATAAATATCTTCAGACTTACACACCAACTGTTTGGTCCCAAACTAAGCAAAGCTTGTACCGTACAATAGACTGGGGGCGATCCCAGTGACACAAAAATCAAGTCAAATTACTAAAATGCCATTTTCGAATGTTGCGTCTGGCAGGAATCGAACCCGTAGCCACCCGAAGCAGTGAGCGGTCGCCAAAGTTAGGTATATGATGTTCTAATATACATTTATGTAGAGATCTTCTGAAACTGAAGTAGATGCGGTGTATCCAATTTGCGTTTCAATCCTGAAACTGCTGCATTTTTTTAACCAAAACTTTTTGTATCTTTTACTTCTAAAGAAGTGATAGCAAGCTACTAAAGTTAGTAAGTAGTTCTTTTTGTGCGATTTAGATCATAGCAACAAAAAAAGTAGGTATAAAGCAAAAGTTGGTTCCAGAACACAGAACCATAATAACGATAGAATATCGTTCCATAAAATCATCTACATCACATCTTTATCGCAAAATAAGGAAAACCGCGATAGTTTCATGGCGTCGTTTATAAATGATATCCTTTCATAAAAGTGGCGTCGGAAAGATTGATAGTGGAGCGTAATGCGGGGCTGGGCTTATCTAGTGTGGGGCTCGATAGAAATAATATCTACTGATGAAGAAGAGATGTAATGAACGAGTGATGGATCGCTAAATAGATACATACTAATATTACCACTACATTGATATTTCACTAAGCGAAAGGTACTTTACTAGTGGTAACAAACCAGACCTGCAGGTCGATTGCGTAACTCTGTTGAAATTCAGTATCAATCATTCACTGTTTGAAACTGAAATCCATCTCTATCGACAAATTGTGATTGCGTAACTTCACGGAAAACGAGTTACGTCATCGCTTTTTCATAGAAAATAAATGAATCGATAGATATTTTAAATATCAAACACGGTTTCAGTTGCAACTCACGTAATTATAAATTTTAGTTGTCAAAGGTTGCATAGGCAATCGCAAAATCGCCGAATTTTATGTGTCAGTCAAAAAATGATTGCAACTCAAATTAGACAATTACCCGTCAATTTGTTTTGTTCAGGCTTGTGTAAAAATTTCAGAATTCGAAGCCCGAACCAAACGGATTATTGCTTTCGTACAATTTAGAACTCAAGAAAATTAACGACTTTTCAGAAATACATCCGAAAATAAGGATATACGAGAGGTTTGGCTCGGCTCATCAGTTGCCATTATTAAAAACTACAGTAATCTTACTTACTTAAAAACAACCAACACTTAAATCATTGCATAAATCATTGAAAACACTAGATTCAGGAAGTCGTGTAAAAAGCATCCTTTTAATTTCTAATCGTTAGTAGAGACTTAATTTGGCTTTTTTAACATTTCAATAACATTTTCAGACCATCTTTAAAAATCATACATAACTACAGATAATGGGTCTTACTCACTGAAGCACAAGTTGTGTATAACCAACATAGTAGGTATGTTGTGTATGCGACTGGAAAACAGTGCTTACAGCCAATGGGCGTTATCAGCCGGTACTTCCTTTGCGACGCAATTGAGCGGACATTTGTTTGAACCCTTGTCTAATGAAGATGACATACGTATAGAACTACCTACTTTAGTTTACTATTATTAAAGTTGATGTAAGTGAAAATAAGTTATGAATTTTAGTGGTAAAGAAATAGTATTTTATTCAAAATTGTAGTAAGTAGTTAGTAAAATACTTACCTACTGGCGGCGTCTTCATGAGGCGCATGCCTCGCGCTAGCACTCAGTTTTGACGTCGAAACGTATAGACACAATGTCATAATATGAGTGCTCGGGTGAGGCATGCGCGGCATATGGACGCATCTACTCACTCGCACCTTTATACTAAGTAGTAAGTAGTTTCGCAAAATGAAATACCTATTGTTTCCTTTACTATCTTTTACATTTGTCTTTTGTGCATGCTTACACTCTATTATTTGCCATTGTCTACACCTCTTGCAAAAGTAATTATGGATATCTAAATGACTTTTAAGTCGCGTCACAACCAACCATTTCCTTGTATCTAAACACATTCAATTGGGCGCTTCAGCCCATTATAACAAATTATCGATGTCACCTACATTACATTGTGTGAACTCAACCCTACAAGAGCTATTTATGACAAGCGTGTGTGCGTGTGATGTCCGTGTACACACAGCTGGGTGGGTGTGTGTGCGTTATCAGAAGATTCCACTTCATTTCCCTCGACCCGCGCATGACGTCACATGTTATGTACCTACAGAACATTTTATAATTTATGCACAGTTCACGGGGAAATTCAATTTAATTCTGGACTGTACATCGTTACATCGTCGCAAATATTAAAGTCATTAAGCGTCAATAGCTGAGCGGTTAGACGCCTTTAGACGCGGTTAGACCAGTACCAGGTTTTTTACAGCCAAGGATGGCAAACTGGCAGACGGTCTACCTGATGGTAAGTGGAAGCCGCCGGCGTCGCCCAGGACAGCCCAGTAGTCCGATTCACGTAACCAAAATCGTAACGATGTCTCAGCGATATAGTCGTTGATAGCCTTTTTGTATTACGAAAAGGCTATCAACGACTATATCGCTGAGACATCGTTACGGTTTTGGTTACGTGAATCGGGCCACTGGACGACTTAAAAATCGTTTCGATCCCGCCTTTATTTATTGAATTGAGTCCACTCCTTAGCATTCAGCTTAGTTAGAGGGACTAACGAGCCTACTAAGTAAGTACATAGTTGTCTGATAACCTCACATTGCTTGTAGTCTTTATAAAAAAATAAGGAATTTATAACGAGCACTATAAATATCTACATAAGGTTCATACACTAAATAAAAACGTACCTAGGTAAATAAGCGTGATAGAAGTTTTACTCGTAATGTTAGGCAATAACAGTGAAAATTACAAGCGTTCATCACAGAACCGCTGTCGTTTGGGAAACGAGAGTCAGCTCTTTTATCTAAATGGCGGTGTGGGGACGTAAAAATGACGTAAAACTCCCGTTTAATACAATAAATAATGAAATAAAACGTTACCTTATATATTTATACGCAGCTACGAACATATAAACTGACGTAATAAATTTAAGTAGCAAAGAAACCAATCCTTTTCTTTGATTATAATATTGAAGGTCCTAATAGTTATGTTGGTAGTCACCAAAATTTTACTAAACTAAGTGACCTAGTACGGGTTAGCGGATTTCATATTGTCTTTAAAAAAATATTAGAATTTTGATTTTGATTTCCCTCACCGTAAGCAAGTTATAATCATATTAAAGTTATGATTTGCACATAGATTTTGAAAAAATCTGATTTGTGCGCCTTAGACCTTAAGCCCGAAAGATGCGTGCTTAACCAATCAGCGATCACTGCTAGCTCTGTCCCAAAATTATATTAAGTGTATTTTCAAACTGAAAACAGCAAAACAATCAATTAACAACACAAACATAAACAAGGAAAACAAGTGTACAAAAATCGGGGTACAATACAAACGGTACCAGGAACGATACAAATGGTACAATGGCGGTCTGAGGTACAGCCGGGTAATGAAGCCGTATCTATAATAGCGCGATAAGGGCGCTAAATGTTTGCGCGCACGCCAAATAATAACGATCATTTGCGAGGGGCGAGATGACGGGGAAAAGAATCCGAGCTTTTGATGGCGACGCTTATCGATACGGGATGAGAGTGTGGGAATTGAATTGCGGGTTACAATGTGGTTTATCATTGTGATTAGGTAGGTATGCAAACAG
The DNA here is from genome assembly GCA_947859195.1 of Drymonia ruficornis. NCBI lineage: Eukaryota > Metazoa > Arthropoda > Insecta > Lepidoptera > Notodontidae > Drymonia > Drymonia ruficornis. The sequence goes on along the minus strand of OX401910.1, from coordinate 9,133,765 downwards.
AAGATGCAGTTAGAAACGTACCTATTAAAGGTCAGTCATAGCCGAGGCGCTCATAGCCAGTTGCAACCACTGATCGGTAAACGATCGGAGGTTAAGCAACGCTTGGCAAGGTTAGGCAGAGATGGGTGACCATTTAGAGGCATTCGGGCGGCTTAAACTGGCCACTAACCAGACGATAAGAAGAAGGCTTGACATACGAGATACCTACTAATCTAGGTGTGCCATATTTTAAAAGACAGCAAAAAAATTTTGCTCGAGTACCTATTCGAACACTTTTCGTCGCTTTACTTCGCCCGCGATCGACTTAAATTCTTCGGAATACCCGCCGGGGTTGATTGGCAGTTAACCCCCGAGATAAACGCAGATGGGTAACATCCATGATATCGGCTATCGTTCGACAAACTTCGCACTTTACGATTATTTGCCTATAAAGGGAACTTTAAGTAAAAACAACTTTACAACCATCGTTTTATGTCATCGTTTTATGTAGCGCGGTTATTTTTACTGCTATTACGGATCATCATAACTAACGTAATTGTTTTATCTAACGTCGTTTAATTTATTATACCTACTTGGCGTTAAAGGTAAATGGCATGTTCCCTAATATTCAATTTAGATTTTTTTAATAAATTAATAGGGAATGTGAAATAATTTTCAAAAATATTGATTGAGTAATAACAAAATTATTCGTTACAAAAGTTTGCTAAAAGTACTAAGTTATGTCGTGAGAAGCTACTAACTATTTAGTACCATTTCCGCAACTTTAAAGTCAGAATTTTTGAAAATATTTAAGTTTATTTTAAAAATTATTTCTACGTTAGTAATCACAGACATACAATTTTGTTAAAATACAATTGTAACAAAATCTGAATTTCAAACAGCTCCTTTGTTTCCCTTGCACAATATAGATAGAAGGGAAACTAATTTGAAACGTGGAGCACTTGTTAATCCAACAGCCACCACTTATCGTCGGGGGCGTCATCAAAACTAAATTTCGGCAACGACTCACAATCCCACATCAAATAATGGGCGGAATGACGAACAGAACAAACTTCACACATCCCCATAGACACGGGGACACACAGATGACCTCTATGACGAACAATGAGGAATATTTTAAAAGTCGAATATAATGTCATTATGAAAAGATACTTACCTACGTGGATCATCTTACTTATAGATTTTATTCTTAGCAAAACAAATCCAGTTAAGTGTCTTTTAATTAGGTACTCTTCCATATTTACTTACTTACATGTATTTTTAAAATAAATATCGCCACACTGAAACACCAACCGTATGGTCCCAAACTAAATAACGCTTGTACACTGGACTGGGGACGATCCTAGTGACACCCAGACTAGGGAAAATTACTCGAACTTATGCTGGAACTACTGTGCCAAGCGGTCGTAATCGTAAATATGTATGTATTTTTTCTTCTTCTATAAACTCGCACGACATGTTAAGTAAGACAATGTGTTCGGCAGTGTGTCACCGAAGTAAATCGCCAGATGAATATTGTTTCAAACGGAATTAAGCACGCGCCGGAGGGACGGGATCACTTATAATTGTTATTTTATTCATAGAAACAACAGTCCTTCGGGACGCGGATAGGTGAACAAATATTTTAGCTCGCCGAGCACCTTTTAGCGCGAGTGATGTTGGATCACGCGGCTGAGTGAGTGTTGTGTGAGTGAGTACCTACCCTAATTGTATTGGGGCTAGGTACATGTCTATAGACAGGTGTCTGTATGGCACCTACCTAATAAAAGTTTACCAATTTCTGACTCTCATACTAAGGTAGAGCTATTCACAAACAGCTCCTGGAGCGAGCATTCGATTGCTTAATTTATAGTTTTCTCCCGAATCGTTAGTTGTAATCGAATTACAATAGCTTTACAAATCACTGATCCGAACCAAATTGTTTTGTAATGCCAATGTAAGTTCATTATAAAAACTAAGTTTATACAGAATACCGACACAATACGAATACTGATAGATAGAATAATAATGTGTGCTTAGAGCCGAAAAATATTTTCAAAAGTAAGTAATTAATGTTTTATTTCAACATCACATACTATTCTAATTACTAGATTTGTGAAATTCTAACTAGCACTATGAGTTTACTCAGTAAAGCAAGCAATTAAAATGCTATTTCAAATCTGATAAACAAACCAATCAGCTTACCATACTTGCAAGGTGAATGCAAAATAAAGCTGACAGTCTCGCTCCGTCACCTGTAACCCACAGATAACCGTAAGCCAGCCTGTCGGACTGTATACCGCGCAATCATCCCGCAAATCCGCCACCATTAAGTATCGCTAAGAAAGCGATTCGCGGACCATTACCATGTTAATAACTTGGGGGAACGGCGATTAATCAAGTTGACGTGCAGTCGGATCCCGGCAGCGGCATCACTAGCCTCACTACACTCACCGCCACTCGATGTTTATGCATAGTGTTGGGAACTACGGGATTGTGGGCTTGTAACCTCGAAGTTTGTCATACCAGATTAGAAGAATGATTTTAATATAATAAAAATGTCAAGTCAATATTTTTTATTCATGTAAGTAGAAGAATCCCTTATGAATCGTTAACGTCAACCAATCTTTAGCGATAGTATCGGTTGCGTCCATTGATAAGAGCCAGCAAGATGCTCAATGGTTACTCTTTTCAATATTAGCAACGCTATGTGAGCAGGCATGCAAATAACAAAATACTAACACTTCAACCATATAGTAAAGGCATCCACTGTTCCAAAAATATCTGTAACGTCATAATCCCTCGTTTCCAGTGACGCAAATTTTACACTGATTTATGTAATGCCCCCATTTTTCTTCTATAACAAACCAAAGCGTACCTATTTATGTAAAAAATGAAAAGCTGAATTTTTTTAATTAAAAATACATACCCTCTACACGCTCATTTGAATTATAAAACCTGTAATATTGTATTTATATTCTAATTCCAACATACCTAACATTATGTGGATTATCCGGGAACGCTCGTGGCGACGGTCAAACGCTGATATTTCTCCTTTTAATCCCTGTCAGATTATTTAAATTCCCACCTGCGAGGCCTGCTCAGAGCCGCCTTTTTTATTTAACAAAAATAAAATATAAAAATATTCTCGTATTTGTTTTGGACGGGCGGAATCCTTTAATTTTCGGCCCCGCTGCGTGACGCTCGCCCACTGTCCGCCTGCAGTTTTTGGGTCGCTTTGAGAAAAAAAATGTTTTCATATTTCATGCTTACACACAGATGTTCTCTGGATTTTAATATTTTATTTTATTGTTAAAACAATTTCCGAGGAGAGTTTGTTTGTAAAATGTTTACATAATATTTATAGGATGCAATCATTTTGTTCTAAAAGCTCAAAGGGAATTTTAAAATCAAATATTACATACTTAAAGAGACAATGAAACAATATATTAGTAGTAGACAGATCGAATAAAGCTGTTTTTGTGAGGATTGCTCTGGGGGCTACTGAACTCGTGTGACAAAAGAAAAACTAGAAGTTAGTTGTCCAAAGCTCTGCCAACAGGCTGTTCCACAATAGGTTAAGAATAAAATGATAGTTGTAAGGTTGTAATGGCGGATCTATATTCAATCATCCTCTTAAAGGACGACGGAGCTACAATATAAGTCAGGCCGAATCTCCTGTATAGTATTATTATCTAAATCTATACATTAACCCCAAAATTTATAGAAAGTTATGATGGACTGCCACTGCCACTACAAATTACTTTTTCATCACTGATACGCGGAAAGTAGGTCGAAAGGTGCCTGAAGAGCCGACAGAAGGTGATACTTTTCTGGTCGGGCAAAATCGTTGACAGAACGGGCTCAATCGTTTATCCAGAAAACGATTGGGCCCGTTCTGTCAAAGATTCTGTCAAATTATAAAAAAATACGAGTTTCTATTGAACTATGTTCCAACCAAAGAGAATTTAATAGTTACAGCCTTCTTACATCCACTCAATTACAGCGCGATGTAAAATTGAAATAACATTAAGTTAAGTATTAATTAAAGAATATATTTTTTTAAATGACTTTATTATAATTTACATTCAACTATTTCTTTAAAATAACATACATTTGGGCAAAATATTTACCATTTTTCCCTAAATCAATCACAAATCTATAATCACAGACTAAAACCTTTTATAATGTTTGAAAAAGTACTGGCCTCTAAAATAAAACAAAGTGACAGCGTCAAAATATCAAAAAGCAAAATACGCAATCTACGTCAGTATACATGTGTTTGTATGTGTAAATGTTCACTATTTTTTTCTTTAGCTACTAAATTATTTTATTATTACTTTCCTTGTATACGTGATGAAAAGCATAGTGTTAATCTCGGGTTGAAGTAACTTATTATTGGCCCCTCGAACTATTAGCGCCCTCGCTACGCTCGGGCGCTAAACCCCGTCTCGGGACCAATTAATAAGTTACTTTTCCCCTCGGATAACAATGTACTATTGTTCCTAGTAATGCTTTTTAAAACCATTGGAAACTGGCTAAAATCTCTATAAAGGTGTCTATCAGAACAGTTCTATAAGGATGTTGTACTGAACTGTATCAAACTCATTTGTTTTTATTTGCGGCCATTGTATCACAAACCGTTTGGCGGACAGAGCCGTCGCGAACCGTTTCGAGGCAGGAATGTAGCAATTGTTGCCACCGGCTTTATCCCACCACTGTCGCCGTTTATTTGCTCACTATACTTTACATTCTTTCCCGCACTCGCGATGCTTTGGTGCTTTATGCGATTTGTTCGCGCACTCTACCCGCCCCGCTGCGAGAGCGTAGCGTAATGAAAACTTTTTGAATTAACGTCGCAAACATTCGATGCAGCTTTTTTCAATTCAGCCTTCTATTGAAAGTAACTCATGTATGCATCAAGTTAAATTTAAAAACTCGTTTTGAAATCATTCCTCATGTTGCGTAGCTCGAGCAACTTTGCTTTGTTGTATGATGTTACAGAGTTTTTCATATCAATTTCATATTTCTCTGTAAAAATTGAAATATCGTTAGGTATATCTACAAAAACCGTTCGTACACAACCCTATCGATCTTTAAAATTGAAACAGTCGATCGGATTGCGGCGGACACACCTCCATTGAACGGGCCCGGTTCAAAAGCACCGCAACAAGGCAACCGATAAATCACACGCCAACTTCAAATAGAAATGTCATATTATTTCCACAAAAGATTTAACTCGAAAATAAATTATATTTTCCCCCTTTTCCGTGCCATTGTTCACCGACGTGTGGAAGCCGCCGTTCTCTGCGATATTTAAAAAACCATTAAGTGCACACTTTTGTATAGAAAAACATTGGGAACTGTAATGGGTTGATTCGCTTAGATTTGATTAAATGTTTGTATGTTGGGAAGCCAATCATTTCTGCTGACATTTTATGCGAAAATTGATTTTATACCTCAATTGGGGCTTATTACGAAAATTATTTGACGTCTTCGTCGTCGTCGTATCTAAACGTCAAACAATTTTCTTTCGTAAGAAATGACGGAGTCAATGAGAAACGTAGTAGGAAATACGCGAATTTCGTCCGTTATTTCGTTTTCGTTTGAACAGAGTAGGCCCTCAGGAGATGTGGAGGAGAGAAGAGGCCTTTGCCCAGCACATTTTACTGGGAATTTAAAAAAAAAGGGCTTATGTTCCATTTTTCGCGATACCTTCCCGGTGCGACAGCGCGTGCTTAGCGCCGAGCGGGAATCGCCATAAATCCACCGCTATGCTGATTTACAGCCGACTAAATGTTTGATTTGTGCTCGTAAATCGAGATGAGCGTTTGTCAGCCGCACCAGCTGATCCTTTTTTGTTTTCGGCGGATGATACAGGAGGAGGATAGGTGTATACATCCAATTATTTATACAAATTACCTACGTTTTAAAATTTTAAAGGCTTTCAGTTTACTTAATAAATATAAATAGGAGACATTCCAGTTAGCACACCAATTGCACCAAAGTTCACGGGAGCTAAAAACGCCGCATAGCAATTCTGCAAAAGCAAATTGTTTTCTATTTTTTTAGCAGAATCCTTAGCAATTCCGCTATATTTCCGTACAATGGTCACAAATGGCGTAAAATGTGTGACTTGCGTTTTTAGCCCCCCAGGTGAGCAAGTAGGAACCTAAACATGATAGAAAAAGTGATTCTATAAGGGTTCCGTTTTGTCCTTTTGAGATACGGAATTGTTGAAACAAAATGCTCTTAGTACAGTGTACTACTTATACTGCCCGTTGTAGTACTATTTCCTGTTCTATAGCCTGCGTTATTACGTACTAACGTCAGTTTAATCAACAAAACGTAGATCGAATAATTAAAAATGTATCTGCGTAATATTAAATACGAATTCAAAATATAACACGAGTTGGTAATGTGCAGTCGTGTCTAGTCTGGTGTAACACAATTACGCGCGAGTAGGAAGTTTAATCAGCAGCTTAATTCAGCACAAAACAGCGCCCGACTTACTCGGCGACGGCCGCGGCCCGCGCCATTCAAAACTACTAATGCGTAAGCGCGATAGCGTAAAGCTTGCATTCCAACTGACGATTTATATTCATTGCATTCTTCACATAACTTTAGGTTACATACATAGGACTTGTGTAACTTATTTGAATAATCATACATTTTATTTCGTAGTATCTGACCGCAGCTGCCCAGTGCGTCCATCCATATTTGGGACATAAAAGGGATAATAGTTCATTATTATATTTTTTGGAGTTATGATATTTTCAGGTACTGTAGCTATCCGCTGAACTTATTGGCAATCGGAACTTTTATCGGATGAATTAGCAATTGTTTATATAGGATTTGTGTATCCTACGTCTCAACGTCAACAAGTGCGTTTACATGAGCCAAGCGGCGCGCGACGCAGTCGAGCAATCAATTTTGACATTTATCTAATTGCTCGGTCACGGCTGCTCATGCTTGTGGACGCGGCTTAGCACAAAATAAAAATGTAACTACTTTACCTCATAAAATTAAAAAAATCTGATACACCTTGTGAAAAGGGTATCTAGTGGGGATGCACGATTCGAATAAATCCAGCGAATAGCCGACCGTGTCGCACTGCAATGTCGTTAATTCGCCGATTTAAATCGGAAACATGCGATAAATTGACCGTTTAGCGCTTTTGAATTCAAATTTGGAACACCAAATGCAAGCGCCGTTTGTTGTGCAGCAAACTTTACTGTTTGAACATAAAAGCGCAGTATGACAAAAGTTTCATGGCTAAACTATTTTCACGCGTTTTGTAAAGATTATAGTCACAGAAATCCAATACTTACTATGTATTTAAACCCACACAGCTACTTGAGTAAAGTAAATAGATAACTTATAGTTCCCATTCATCTGACACCAACTTCATTTCGCCACTTCAAGCGGAGACAACAATACAAATCTAATATTATATTGATAGGATTGATTTGGATGCCGGCGCCCCTCGGGCTTCGGCTTTTTGTTCCTTATTTATGGCGCACCAGATACAGATAGAGCTTGCGGCGATATCATGAAATATTAAACGCATTACAAGTGGCATATAGGCCGGAAGATGAGGTAAGAAAAAACGTTCAGTTTCATTCTGATTCAATAGGGTTAGGATTGGGTGGATTTGACTTCGTATTTTATCCTCCGTCGGCATTTTTGGTATTGCTGCAAGGATTGGTAAAACAACAAGGATGAGAGTATACTTAATCTATATTTTTGTTAGGTAATCTTATTTGTGGAAGGTTCACTGGATGAAGTACTTACTGTAGTCGTTTTCACGTGTTTGCTTTATTCATTCATTCAAAGGATTTAATCATTTATAGAGGAATAAATATTTAATTTACTAACCAACAGTTAGTTAATTAAATATTTATTCCTCTATAAATGATTAAATCCTTTATATTTTTTTGAAGAGCGCAAACAATTTCCAGTTTTTTTTTGAATGTTAGGTACGTATGGGGTGCCTTCTTAAAGGTTTGCAAAAAGTAAACAGTGCATACTTTAAAATAAACAGTTATTTAAGGAATTTAATCATAAGGCATAGCTCTATTGGCATTTTTTTTTCACCGGCTTTTCTTGTGTGGTCTTCGCGAATAATCAAATGCCTAATTTGGTACCTATATTATTTCAATCAAATTTCATTCAAATAAACATAATTGACTGCTGTTTCGTGCTCAGTCAGACTTACAAACATACATTCTGATAATATTAATTTATAAAGAAGTAAGGATAACGATAGTGTCTATCACATCCACATTATTCTTTCTGTAGAGAGTTTGGCAAAGTTCTCCCGCCGTAGTATCGCGTTTACGAATCACACAAGTTTATTCGCTCACTTTTATCGCGCACACTGGAGGCACGTTAGCGAAAATGATTTATACGATTTATCATAAATAACTTATTCCGACTCCATTTGGCGAACTATTGTTGCACTGCGGTATGCTTTGTTGCAAAGGAAATTAGATTTTTAACTTAGTGCTTATATCAAAGTTATCAAACTTATCTCGTAGCAGTCCGTCCCTCCCTAAAGTCCGTACATCTCTAAAGAAAATAACAGAAGTGAGTGTTGCTTGGCCGAAAACTCATGTGAAATCTAGTATCAAATTGTTGATAAATCGTAAGCAAGCAAAATTACATTCTGCTTTCTTGACAGCTCCCTCGTCTGAAAAAAAGGTGTGTATAAAGCCCGCCACATACATGCGGAATTTTCCGTACGGAATTCTGTTTCGAAATATCGAATCGGGGATTCCGAACGCAGTAAATCCATCCAAATGTATGGACGTATCACGTTCGGAAACCCCGATTCAATTTTCGAAACTGAATTCCGTACGGAAAATTCCGTATTTATGTGGCGGGCCTAAAGTGGAAAATATATTATGTTTTCTAACAGAAATGTCAATGATAAATCACAATTGTAAAATAAATGAAAACCAACAGAAAGTAATAAATAATCCTTTATGTATATAACACCCGAACACACAAAACATGAAAAGAGTTAGATATTCGGGTCCGTAATAAAGTATCGAGAGCGCTCACAATATTTCTAATATCATTGTAATCTACATATTATTCCAATAAGTGAGTTTTCCTCGGGCCGATATTGCGGTGGGAGTGAGTGGCCGACCCTCGGTGAGTTTTTACCTTTTATTGTTTTATTTATAACTTTGTGATTGATGAGGGCTGCGAACTTGGCTTCATAAATATTGAGGCGAGAACTCACGCTGCGATATAGTTTTGCGAGAATCTCTTGCGGGAGTTAGGTAACGTAGTTTCGGTTCAAGTATTTTTCTACTAAGTATAATTTATAGGGAATAAAGTCAGTTTTCATCAAGTTACAAAACCACTTTCAGTGTAGGTAATAAATAAGAAGTAAATATTGACATCAGGCGGGCCGGGCCGTACGCTTGTTTGTCAACTTAGTAACATAAAAAAATTGCAAAAAAATGCCTTTTCGCCAACCCTACACTTGCCTCTTTAACTCTGTTATGTGTCCATTTTTAACAGCAAAAGCTTTTTATAAGAGAAGGATAGCATAACACAAATGTTTGTCATGCCGGCTCGTGCTCGATGGCCACAAACATCGCACTATCATTCCGATCAACAGCAAATCCATGCAACAATGCCAACGCGTGGACTATTCAATTTGCATAAGCGTTTCTCGTTATTTTTGATTGCCGAAAGCTGCGTTTTTTATCAGTGACCTATTGTAAAATAGCGTAAAAATTTAGAGTTACGATTATATATTTTTTCTAAAGCAAAATTCATAGAATCGAATTTCGCAACATTTTAAGTATTGCAATTTGAATTTCACTTAATGACCTGCCACTTTTCTTTTCCTCATTTCAATTACCTACCTATGTGTTTGAGCTCAAATACTACGAAAAATAGGTAAAAACAGAATTTAATAGAATTATCGTAAATTCAGTGAGCGTGTGTTTAAAATGACTAGACAGTAGCGTGCACGCAACGTTGATTTCCATTTTTAAAATCCAACCGACCGCAATAACTGCGGCCGCGCGCCGGACGGATGTCGCCTTCCAAATGGTTCCGCGATTAAACCCACGTTTATCTCTGCTTTTGTGTAAAGGTCATATTTGTGTAACGTTTGTAAATAATCATTTTAGCTCAGAGAAGGGTTTTCTGTTTTATACATTACTGTTTTGCTTGTACGTCATTTAGGGCCACAGCAGACATGCTACTTTTAGCATCGGCGATCGGCGATGTTGCGACTGTTGAGAGAGAGGGAGACTGCGGAGACTCGCCAAAACGCGACGCAGCATCGATACAGTCGCAAAATCGCCGATCGCCGATGCTAAAAGTAGCATGTCTGCTGTGGCCCTTAGGTGGCACCGACTTTCTCAGTCTTCAATTGCTTTAATACCTTTAACCATAGGTAGGTTATATATATTCAATTGAATTTAATATGTCTGGTACTCTAAAAAGCACAACATTGGACTGATATAAAGCAGGTATCTTTATACTACTCTTCTGATAACAGCACCTACTTTTATTCAAGTAGGCTATCACCATAAAGGTGGCATGACAATAGGGTTTCAGAGCCCGTCGGGGTGGCGGCGTATCTCGAATAGCGACCGCCATAAAGTGGCATTCACAAAGAGACGTCCGTGCGGCCCGACGGCCGATATCACAATGCGGCAAACGACGTCGGCGCTTCCTGTTCCGGCCGCGGCGCCACAGTCGCGCAGATTTATGCGCGTCGCTTCCTCCCGCCATATGCGTGTCTACCCTCGCGCTCATTTACACAAAACTCGAGTTTTTCAAGCACCTGTGTCGTACATGAATGACGTAGCGGATGTCGGCTTTTTGCTGTTTCGCGGTTGCCTGAATACTTTAATTTCAACTCTCATTAAATTTTTAACAGTTTTAAATTAAATAAAAAGGCATAAATATGTTTAATATCTGACTAAAATTATGTTTATAGGACTGAGTTGGCAAACAAGGGTACGGCCCGCCTGATGTTAACAGTTACCGTAGCCTATAGACCCTTGCAATACCAAAGGCATTGCTCGCACTTTGCCGACCTGAAGAGGAGTGGGAAGGAGAGAGGGGAAGGGGACGGGATGTTTGACTTCCGGCTCTCTCACTCATCGTACGAAACGCAGGTGTAATAGCTGCTTTACGCCGATCTTTTGTGAGAGGGTGGTTCTATCCCGGTCGAGCCAGCCCGTATATGAGTTGCAGTCAATTGGCTACACTTGGCTCTACCACCTTCGAATAATAAAATTGAAATAAACTTGCTTATAAATATTCTATAGGTATGTTCTTCTATTTGAACTTGTGATACATCTCTACTAAAGACACATTTTTATGACTTGCAGCCCTCAAAATAAGTTAACAACGCGTCGTAAGGATTAAAAATGATTTCCTAAATGTCGGCTAAAATTCAGCGGGCCACGTCATAATTAAAATTGGATGTTGGTAAAAAGGGCGCTACGGCAAGTCTCGAGCGAGGTAACGAAGTTAATCTAACGCGTTTACGTTAATAAAATATTCGTGAGTCGGGCGGAATGCCTCAAAAGTTAACCGCCGTAGAGTTAAACCAGTCTCGTGTTATGAGCTCAGATTAGGAAACATTCGACGGATTTTAATGTTTCACTGTAGGGTTAGAAACTAATTTTTCCTCGATTTTGTAGGTCATGATTATTCTGAAACTTTTAGACGCAGTAGGATTTTCTCCTATACATCGTTTTCTTCCTATCGTATGGTTAGTGGCCAACCTATTGACAGAGTTGTTCAAACCGCACGAAGGCCTCTGACAAGGCTTAACGACTGCTACCTAGATGACAACAACCGGAACCGACTTTTTATGTGCCCTCCGAAGCACGGAGATGCTCAGTTCAGATTTCACTAAATGGTCACCCATCTCTGACTGCGTTGCTTAACCTCCGATCGTATACCGATCAGTGATTACAGCTAGCTATGAGCGCCTCCTCCAACTATTTCTCTATTTAGTAGATTTTCGAGTCAAATCTTTCACTTCCCACTTATTGTGTTAAGTATTAATAATGTTGTAAGATAATTACTTGTGTAACACGTGGAGGGTGTTAGAAAAGGCGGTGGCATCAAAAAGGGGGCTCGTACATAATAGAGCGGCGGCCGCGAGCGCTGCGTCTCGGAATATCTTAGCAGTCCTGGTAGCTCGCCTCAAGAACCAGTTGCTGGCTGTGTCAGGCGAACTTAATAACCGAATGTGACTCTATAAATTCAACTATCGAACTTTAGACAACCGCTTGGCGCAGTGGTGGTGGTGGTTTGAGGCCATACAGGTGGTGTGTAAGACTGCAGTTTAAAAGAAGTTTAAAAGAAAAAGTAATTACTGGGCTGCAGGGCTAGCAGGGCTAGCTTTCTTTTTTGATCAGGCGTTTCATCATGATGAAGACGTTTAGAGTCATGACATAAAGCTGATTAATAACATCTTAACGAATTCCCAAACTACATCAAGTTAGATACCCACGCATACATTGGATCAGTAAAATAATAAATAAATAAAATCCATCACAAAATTCGTCAGTGATAGACCGCACCGCTTCGCAGTTTGGAAGCAAAGTTTCATATAAATTTTGTACAACAAACCTTAGCTGACGTTAACTTGGTATCTTTGTCTGATCCTCACGTGGGGGCAGGAGGGTGGGGGTGAAGGGCACGGGGTGGTAGTGAAATTCCAACTAGCTTTGTGAATCAATCAGGAATTAATTGCGACCCCTTCGAGTCTAGTGGAGTTGATTCGTACTTGCGAACTCGATGCCTCATATCGTATCACTTTCAAGGCAACGAAACTATGCTTTGTAGGCCTGTGTTTTGCTATGTGATAGTCAATTTCAATCTCTTTTAATTATTATTTTTTATTTGCGTATAAATTGTGCTTAAGCTACAAATTACAGCTAATCTAAATTTGACATATTATTTAAAAGTATTTCTTTCTATATCGCTCATACGTTAATGTATGATACATACATAGATATATTATAATTGTTAAGAGTGAAGTTAGTCTCGCTTAGGCTATGCCAACCGAATGACCGATGTACCAGCCACCTATGGAAATATAAACTAATTTAACTTAAAACAGTGTTTTAATGGTGAACATAATGATCCGGCTCGAAGGACCATTATGTTCACCATTAAAACACTGTTTTAAGTTAAATTCGTTTATATTTCTATAGGTGGCTGGTACATCGGTCATTCGGTTGGCATAGCCTAAGCGAGACTAACTTCACTCTTAAGAGGAGGGTTCGAAATTTGGTTGATTTTCTATTCTACTGTTTCTTTAAGTAAGTATGTGGACTAGGAATCTTATATTTAGATGTATGATTTTTGACTATATTATCTTGAGTATCTTTAAATCCAAATCACGATTTGATGAAATTTTCTCGATAAAAAAAAATTATGAAATGAGGTCTAATTATTTACAATTTTCCTTGCTACCACGATGTTTTTACGATTTAGATCACGAAATTATTTCTGAAACATAGCAAATAATGATATCTAAACTACCCTTCAACCATATTTTAATTCATGAAGTAGTTTTTTTTTAATTCAAGAATATGTGGTTTGGCGCTTACGTTGTTTATTTCCGAGCGCGCGCACAATATCGCCATCTCACATTTTAAGTACTTGAACTAACCATGTCTCTCTCTAACTTTGTATTGTCAGTGTCCAGTCGGACTTGTTCGACGCCGGACCTGTGAAGGATTTTTTAAAAAATATTACGAAAAAATATTACGGTCGTGCCACATTACAGGTACAGTACAGTATTTACAGTCCGCCGACGCCTATGATAAATAAATAAATATCCTTGGAAATTCTTTTACACATGACTACCTGATCCCAAACTAAGCAGAGCTTGTACTATGGAAACCAGATAACTGATATTACTACATATACTACTTTTTGTTTGTAAATACAAACTAAATATACACTTAATTACACCTAGACTCGGGACATGCGGACATGTTCATGCACACAAATGCATGTCCTGGGCAGGAATCGAACCTACGACCTGCACTGCAGCGTGATTTTCGTTTGCTTTTCCTTGTCTTGTGTAATTTCTTTTCATCTCTTGTCATTTTGTGTCATCTCTTGTCATTTTGTGTCATCTCTTGTCATTTTGTGTCATCTCTTGTCATTTCATAGTTATTCGTGTCATTTCTGTAAAAACTCCCTATTTCGCTTACTGTTATATACTTGCAGCATGGTCTTGGGCCGACAGTGGGAATACATTGCTTGTCAAAACAATGGAGTCGCTTTATTGCGTTTGTTGTAGGTATGGATGGGCAAGTAATAAATATATCATACATCAATAAATTATCGTAAAAAAATAACATTACAGATATGGATAGGAAAATGTTTGTCCGTCCTATTCAATCTATTATATTATAAACGAAAGTAACTCTGTCTGTTACCTTTTCACGGCTAAACCGTTGAACCAATGTTGATGAATTTTGGTATGGAGATAGACTGGGTCTTGGCGGAGAACATAGGCTACTTTTTAGGGTTCCAAAGGGTGCTAACGGAACCCTATTACTAGGCCTACGCTGTCCGTCTGTCTGTCTGTCCGTCTGTCAGCGCGGGCTGTATCTCACGAATCGTAACAGGTAGAGAGTTGAAATTTTCACTGAATGTGTATTTCTGTTGCCGGTGCAGAACAAATACTAAAAATATAATAACATTTAAAAATAAATATCAAGTCTCAAACTTGATATTTTTGATGTGTTTATTCTACGGTGGTACGGAACCCTTTATGTGCGAGTCCGACGCCTTCAGATCTTATGAATGTTTTCTTGAAATAAATATAGTGTATTTTAAGTAATTAACTGGCCAACCCTCAGGTCCTACCTACCATGTTAGGATCTTTTTCGTTCTAGGGGTGTAAACCGTGATTTAACGAGTTAATGTGATAATTTTTGTATTTAAATTATTCAATTCAATGTATTTGTTTCAGACATAGTCCAATATTGATTATTAAAATTATTATAATTTCACAATAAATATAAAACAATAAATAAAAGTAAAAGTAATTAAAAAAAAAAAAAAAAAAATTTTTCATGTTTTATCATTAAAATACAATATAATATAACATAAATTAAAATAAAATACAATAAAATAAAAACCTACCCCTAATTAAACAAATACCGTCCGCGTGGGATACTGGCTGCATGTCCTCCCTGTATTCAAGCTGTTCCTGTTGTCAAGCGAATTTTTTGAGCAAGGAAAGAGCCAGCCCTCTTGTCACCTGTGGCGGTAACCAGTCTAAGGGTGATTTTGATAGATAAAAAAATAAAGATAAAAAGATAAACAAAAAATAAATGCATGGTTAAATCAATAAAATTAATAAAAACTGAAAATACATTAAAAAATAAATTAAATATGGTAAAAAAAAATATTATGACACCGCTGATGACTTCATGATCGGCATCGAAGTTAAGTACCAAAGTATTCCTTTGCCTACGAAACATGAAAAAGATACTCATATCCGGCAGTCAGTCACTGACACAGAGTATGTAAATTTTTACCCGACTACGGTGGGCGGAGGGTTATGATTTTGACCGATATGTATGTATGTTCATCTGCTCCCGTATAACGTCCAAACTATTTTTATATCATAATAATTTGACTAATGAGATATCGTTGGACGCGTCTGGATCGTCCGCTGGTTATAGGCTATTATACGATCGAAATATTGTTATACGTATCTATCAGCATATTGTAGGTATCGTTTGTCTTCTTTTGACTTACTTTGTCTTCAGCAATAAAAACAACATAGAAATTAAATTATTTTTTTCAAATACACTCGACATAAAAATCCCATATAAAACGAAAAAAATATATTTGAATATTTTCATCCATTTCATCTATTTTAAAAGGTGCACTGGGACATATTATTTTAATTGTACGAATTAAACAATATTGTTCCTTCAAAAAATAACTATACTATAGTCTACTCCATAGCTGTTCTGTCCTAGCTAAGCGAGAGGGATATATCCTTCGGCAGCTCACGCGACGCTAGCCACACCCCGAAACTAAAATTCATTTTTTTCTTGTATCGTCTTAACAATTATAATATATCTATGTATGTATCATACAGTTACAATCATGAGAAGGGTGGCAATACAGTAAGTTTAGTTGTATACCAACACAATCAGCACCAATAACTATGTACAATCTGACTTGATGCACAATTGGATGCTGCTATAAATTCTTTTGGTACCTACTGTAAAAATAAGTTTAAATAATTAGGCACTTACCTATTATTCTATTATTTTGTAGTTTAAAATAATCAGTTACAGTAATAAAAATAAACTGGCGCTAATAATGAATCAAATAAACTCTATTATAGTATTTTGATTTTAACCTATACTTATTATATTACGCTAAGCCAGCCGTAAAAGTCTAACCGAGAGTATATTTATCGTGTAAGTGAAGCTGAACAAGCGCTCAACGCGAAGTTAGGCAACTGTAACTTCACTGTGATTGTTTGGATTCCAACTTCGAAGGTACGACGTCAAAGGAAAAGTTCAGAGCGGTTCGCAATAGAACCGTTTATAGCAGAAATTAATGCGGTTATTGCGAAATGATATTTGTTATTTTTATTTATTAACCGATTTCAAGAAGGGGGAGCTTCTCAATTCGACTGTATGTTTTTTTTATTAAATTCTTTTGTGACAGCAAGCCTGCTCTTTTTTAAGGAGTATCAAATAAAAAAAAAACATAAGTTTATTTGTAAGACAGAAATGATGGTTAGATTTTTTAATTTCTATAAGATTCACTATAATAATAATAATATAGTATATATAAATAATATTGATTCAGGTAGAGGGGGGTCATTAGATAATTACCTTGTCTGAAAATGGTGAACACTATTTTATGCCCATCGTCTTCAACAAACACTATCAAAAGATACTCTACACTTTCCTCCCCACACCCTACTGAATACAGGTAAAGACACCGTCTCTACCTGTATGCCGGTTGCCAAAGTAACCAACATTCCTTGCGTGGAGTGGCTCTCAGCTGTCTAACCGTCGGCAATTCGGACGGTATAGCCGACACAAAGGCGTACCTGCCGTCTGGTTAGCGGACGAAGCGAGCATACCGAAGACTAAGTTGTCCTACTGAACTATGACGCTGTTTGGAGATTGAGATTTCTTATAGATACCTACTTACTTGTGGTAGAAATTTTTTGTAGTTTGGTAAGAAAAAAGGAAAATAAAACAGCGTAAATTACTGCTCACAAATTCTCCTTCATACATAGTCTATGTAGTATTTTGTTTATTTTATTTAATACCTAAAAGAACATCATTAATAAGTAATTACGTAGAGATTGCTATCCATCTGACAGTAGGTGAGGACAATTCGGAAAACTCCGAGAAAATATACATAAAATTATGAATTTTGAAGTAAGTGCAGGTTCAGGTTCATCAACACACTAACGGACCTTACAGCAGTAAACGGACTGTCACCAGTACATGAAACAATCGGTTACTGCTATAACGGTCCATAAGTGTGTTGGTGAACATGGGCCCTTTGTCGCGTTAGCCTTATCACTATACCTATTGCTACCAGTGGAGACATTATTCTAAAAACCTTGAAGATAATTCCGCCATTTCGGTAATATAGTTATCGGATAACAGTACATCACTACGACGTCTCAACCCGGATAATTGCTTAAGTGGGATCTGAAGCTCTCGGCTACAAGCCGCGTTGCCCTTTCGTCCTCCTTGTGTTTCAGATAAGGGTAGTTCGTTGTCGAACGCCAAATCTTCTTTAGCTTAAGATAACAGATAGCAATTAGCATGTTCGCTCGTTGGGACTACGCTTGAGGGCATTGTGTACGTAAATGCGGGGTAAGAAATTTGTTGTAGTTTCTACGAACTTAGGTATCTAAATTAGGATTAAACTTTACCTATAGAACTCAGTCAGTTAAGAAGAATAATATAGTTAGGTACTTTTTTGTAATTTGTTAGCATAATGTAACTGTCCCAGCTGGCCCCGTATTTCTGAAACCTTATCGCGGCCGGTAAGGTAACTTTGACAACATTTTATCTTGTTTTGCACGCAACCTTTGAAGCCTTGACAACAGAACTATAATAGTGCTTCTATGTAGTTTTACGGACTAGACTGCTAAGCCTTGGGCTTTCGTTTAACAACATTGTTTATTGTAAAACTACGAAGATAATATCAGTGGTTTCGCAATGGACATTTTTCTCGACATGGTGTAAAGTAGGTAGCTTCGAAATAATTTAAAAAATCTACTATCTATGACTAAAACATTCTAAATAAACTAAGACCTACGCTATCAATTTTAAATAACACTTCGTCTCGGATTAGAAATGTAATGTTATAAATATTAAATAAGTTAATTAGTACGGTGATGAAGGTAAACGTACGAGTAAGAAACGCTGAAGAGTCTTGGCGTGTAAGTAATGACGTCACATTATTAATTCAGCGATAAACTTTCTGATGTGAGAACCTTTCAGTAGCTTAATGTGTCTAACACATTATGATACAGACGAATTGTATGTAACGTAGCGGGGAAATTGGTTTTTATTATGAGCTTTTGCTCAACGAATATTTAAAAAAACAACAGATTTTTAGATAAATTATAGGTATTGCTCGTAGTTCGACTAAAATACGCTGAAGTCTGTTAGCAGTTTTTCGTAGAACTATACGTGAAACATGTTTTTGTAGGTAGGTTTGGAACTAAATAGCGTCATAATAATTTAAACAGGTATTTTTGAGACAAAATGTTTGACCAAAAATAGTTGCACTAACTGTCTTTACTCACGATACGAATTTATTACAACTCATGGACCAGGTAGCTATTGAGTATCTTACCTACACATTAATATCTTAAATTACGCACCGCCACACCAACCAATAATAATTCAAAGCACGGAACATCCAACAGGGTTCCGAGAAAGCCAATCCGCAATAATTTTCACTCAAATCTGACGCAAACATGACCGATATTCTAGCAATTTGCATGTCCGTAGCCTCTCTGAATAAATTAAAGCCACCTGCCCCAAGGTACTTCAGTCCTCTATGAATATGTAAGACAATGGCTTTCAAATCTTAGGCTCCAATTAGGAGGGGGTCATTAAACCCTTAGTTAATTACATCTGTCCGTTACAGAGACGGATTGCAAATATATGTATGCGCCCATGGATTATGCATAGATCCGTGCCTTCATCTACCACCTGGGTATTTGAAACTACTCTGGATTGATGTCCAATTAACCAGCTTTAGATTTTATGCAATTAAATAAAGTGAATAATAATTCATTTCACGAACTAAACTCAATAAGTATTCATTCACAAAATCGTGCTATGGTGGGAGATATCACACACGGGTAACTTTGAATGCTTATAATCCTTTAACATTATAAATGAGGTTGATTGTTTGTAAGTTTGACTGAGCATCGTGCAAAACGGCTGAACGGATTTCAATGCAATTTGGTGCATAGCTAAGTTATACTCGGAGTAACATAAATTTAGGCTACTTTTTACCCGCAAATTACAACCGGGTGAGGCAAATAAAAGTTCCTAAAATATTTTACAGGTATGTAGGTAGCATATCTGATGGTAATATGTATGTAGGTGGCAGATACCGAGGTGGCGGTTAGTGCCAGGACGGCCGGCACTTAGCCGCCGGTCACCGTAATCCAGTTATATCGTTTAATCGAATCGCCCCGCCATCAAGTCGATACCGACCACTTCGCTAACCGACATCACGTTATGACATCACTTTATAATGAAATGTCGTCGAAAATCTAGTCAAATTAGACATGATTTTTTACTAAGTATGATATTTTTATATGTAAACAGAAAAGCTTTAAAACTACTAATCGGCTCTACTGTGTTGTCACATGAGTTTGGTTTTTTGGAGTTATTAGTTTCGTCTAGATGTGCCGAGTGGCGGGCCCGAGAAAACACTTCTGACGTCCGACTACCTAAACATAACTTCGTAGATAACGAATTGCTCGGGCACAGTTGCTCGGGCCTTGAGTACTTTGGTTTATCTCGGGGCTTGTGGACGCATCTATTTAGGTACCTAATTATTATTATTATTATTTAGAGATACTTTCGCTAATCTGCTAAAAGTGTCAACAGTACAGTCACGTCCAGAAATGCGTGACACACAAAATAACTTAGCGTCATGCGTTATAAAACGAGCTAATTATTCCGGCGTGTGAGCACGTCGAGTATTCGGCAGTACCATAAATATCAAAAGCAAACACGGTATTAGCACCGGTCATGCTGCACCTTGTTTGTCTACGGCCTAAAACAACATGCGTTTGCGACCACCGACTAAATTTGTTACCGCCGGTCATTCGCTGACTCAGTGCTCGCGATTGTACTTGCGACGAGAAAAGCTTTTATTTTTAAGATAATTTGTATGATGACTCGTGTTAAATTGTTTAAATTATGATGCTCAAAACATAAAAAGCTATTGCTGAATATAACATTAATTTCCAAAACGTTTAATTTATTTAGAAATGAAAGGGTTTTAAAATATCAAGATAAGTTTATTCTACGTTTATCTTATATTATTTATTTTTTAATTTTATTGAGTTCCATATTGTTAAAAAGAGTTTAAATTTCAGCCAACACTTTTGCCATCAACTGTACGCATACGTGACTGAGCTTAAACAGAACGGAAAGCTGAAATATTTTTTATTTAAAATAATATTTTATTTGACAATTAAAAGCAACGATATAATTTTATTCGTATAAAGATATTATTTTAGGAGATGTTAATCAGTATGTTTGCATTGCACACTTTTTATTTATTATCTTTGCGTAGGTAATCCGCATAGAAAAATAATAGATGATTTAATTTTACAGAATGAATAATTTAAATGGGGTTGTTTTATTTACAAGTTTATTTATTTTATACGAAATGGGTAGGTAGGTAGTTAATTTAAATATTAAGTAGTAACGATTTTATTTGTAGTTATACTGAGAAATCTCAACGTACATCGCATTCGCATTGAGTGTATTAGCGATGTTAAAATTACAGAGGTTTCGTCGGTCAGGTCCAATCGTTCCATATTTAAAGTTTCTTCAGATCAGCAATCGTGCGTGCCTTTGATATTGCAAGCATCTGTAAGCTACGGTAACTGCTTAATCTCAGGGTGTGCCGTAAGCTTGTTAATGTTGCCCTGTTAGTCACATAAAAAAATGATTATCCACATATTTCCATGTGCTTTTTATGTTATTAAGCTGGCAATCAAGCTAGCAATCTATGAGCTGCAGTCATTTGGCTACAGCTTGGCTCTACCACCACAATGTGTGTATTCTCTTTTCAAAACAAAACCGCATTATCTAACATTCAAACGGCAAAACACGGCACACTTGTAATTCAAATCAGCCCATCGTCGTCGATTCCGGCTAATGTGTCCGCGTCACCGTGCTGTTTGCCGGCCCGCCACCGGACACGGCCTAAACAAACACCGATTATTCCGTACGTGATCGCTCCGGCGCCGTATCGTGCTATCGGACCGATCCGTGTCGCGATGTCATTAATCATCATTTGTAATAACTCGGTTTCGTGTGTAGATGTGGAAAATGAATAGGATGATTTGGGGATCGAATTTCTGTTTATATTTGACGAAATTAGGGCTGATTTTTCATAGCAGCAGATTTAGAATCGTTAGGTGTGTGGAACTACTTTTGATCGCGTGTCACTTGCACCTACGCAGGTGTAAAAAAACAAAAGACCTATTGATTTTATTCATAACTTTAAACGGTCGTCGTAGTAAATATTTGTTCGGCAAACTACCACTTTTAAGATTACATTCACATGGCAAAGACGAAACGTATTATCGATAGGTAAGTACTTACAAAATTTTCTGTCTTTAGGTCCGAATACCTACGGTGAAATCTTTGACGCGTGTGACGGTTCTCTAGGCACTATCTACAGAGGCTTAGATACCAACATATACAGTCAGCAACATAGGTCGCTAAACATTCTAAATATTTCAAATCGGTAATACTCTTTACTTTACAAACGTTGGTGAACATTATCAAAACCAAACATTAGCAACATGTCTACATTTTCGTTACCTAAACGAAGAAAAATAATGTTCAGCGACTGATCTATCAGCGAATGTTGCTGACTGTATCTATGGCTTTTATAAAAAACCTAAGAACAAGTCCCTATAGAAAACCGTCTTCATCAAATTTGAAATCACGAAACATCAGAAAACAATGAGTTAGTAAAGGTTCATTTTGAATGCAGCGGCAGCGTCGCGTCGTCGGCGAGTGCCGCCGCCGCAGTCCGCTGCGACGTGCGGTGCGCGCCGCATGACTGATGGCGAGCACGTGCCTGCTGAAATGCAACGCTGTTTACAATATACAACTGAAATTCCTTCATAATGTTAGGGCAGGATTTTTATACTTGAACGACGGACACATAATATGTATCCCTACACTCTCTCTAACTACCTTCTTTGGCATATGGACTAGTGCTGTCACGTTCACGGAAAAATTGGAATTTTTTATATGACAGGTACAATAGTATTGGGAATGTTCACGATATTCCCTGGAAGAGCACATACACACTAGTCACTAGTCATGACATGGAAAGGTAGGTGACTAAAAGAGGAACTAAAATTGTCAATAGAGAAAATATGCCATATTTTGACAGCTATAACTTTTCGACAGCTCTATTTAATTGACGCCAGCGACGCGCTCAGTGGGACATCAAGTCCCATATGCTTAGCTAGGCACTAGCTAGCTCTTGGTGGCATTAGCCGCTCTAGCGTCGATAGAAGATAGCAAGACTGTCAAAATATGACAATTCTCTATTTAAAAAAAAAATTGGTGACCCGCCCACATAAGCTTGTGGCGCTGGTTTTGAATTTGCAACAACTCAACAAAGTCATCCAAATATTATCTACAAAACTAATACACATTGTAACTTTTTTTCTTGCCAGAACACTAGCTCATTAGTAGGCATATGTGGAACTATTATTCAATAACTTTTATTAAGTAAATGTACAGTAAAACTCCTGTCACAAACAAGCCCCGGCCTCCCCGGAGAGCTGCGTAACTTACTCGAACTGACCCTCGAACTACCGTACCATACCAGTACCGTACCAGTAAATACCGAAGCCGCTCAAACTATCAAAAACTTAAGCACTATTCCCACTTGTGGCCGACCCCTGCTTAATGCGAGAACAACTGACGAGCTGTGGGCCCTCGCTTGTTTACGTTATATCCTATAATTAATGGATCCATCGTGAAAGTTGATAGGCTAATAATGCTGTAATTAAAAAAATCACACAAAAAAAATAATTATATCTAGTGCTGTGTATTCAAGCGATTTTAACCAATTTACCAAATACTTCAGCAGTACATCAATCAAGTAAAACAAACGTCTGAACACGGCTATTCCGACTGCAATCCCAGTCTAACTAAACTACAGGGTGAGCTTACAATCGTTAGAAATATTTTAAGCTATGAATCTACACATAAGTAAATAATTAAATAGGCATCGCCAGACAAACACACCAACTGATGAACAGGATTTAGATCATTATGAGAGCTCGGGCAAAGCATGCGCGGCTTATTGGACAAGCCAATTGGTTACTCCTTTCAACGATCTAAGTCACCCTGTATATCCTAACCTGTCAAGGTTTGAAACTGTATGAAGTCCAACAGATTTGGAAGTTCCGCCCGGGCGGGTGTATCGCCACGGCTGAGGTAACAGATTTGAGGCAGGCACTGCTCCAGCCACTTCTAAATTCAATTAATCATAGTTCGGATTAGTTCCCCTTTGACGATCTGCGGTCCAGACGTGACTGTCTTGTGTAATTTCCTTTCGATTTTCGATTATTATTAATGTCAAACTTTATCGAAATTTAATTAAAGGTAAATGTGATCTACATATACATAATGTACCTTTGCCAGCTTCATAATAACTTCAGAAATGTACCTATAGTGAAATTTCTAAGGTTTTAATCGTTTTAAATTAGGTAGGTTAAGTAGGTAAGATACACTTTGAGAGTTTTAACTCATCCTGCGTAATTTATAATTCTTCCTATATATTTTTTCCAATACCTATTAGATATTTGCAAGTAAGTATACTTATTCATAGAGGTGTATGCATGTGGTGTTTTTGGATCGATGAAAACTAAATATACTTACCTACATTATAAAGTACCACCAACTACCATAGTTACCTACTCATTTGTAAGTAAGTACATTCTTGCTCAAAATTCCATAACTAACAAACTATATTACCCAAAATATGAGGGTATTCTCAAGATATCACTAGTAAATTCCTGCCAATTACGAAGTTAGTGTAACATCCGTTGGTCAGTGCTCGAAAGGCCAACTAGTTAATTCGAGCGCGCCGGGCCCCGCCGGGAATCGAACTCCGGGCAGCTAAGTAGCAGATTTATTAAGAGGCTATTCCTAAATGCCGGCGGGGAGAACCCCGCTTTAAAATTAAATCACGCTTTAGTTTCCAACTAAGCCTTCAGAATTCGAGCTTTGTCTGTTGCAGATACGGGCTCTCCATTTAACTGGTATTTACATTTCAATTGTAGTTCTCTATATTAGAGCTTTAGAGATTATAATTATTATAGTATATGAAATATTTTCATATAAGGTAAAATACCTACTGTTCTATAAAAATCTTACGAAGAAGTAATTTATGTAGAGTTTCCACACTTATACTATAAGTTGGTTACTACTTATTTTTTCTTTCATTTTCAGTAGGCGTCATCTAATTCTCTACATACGTCTGTCTACTGAATTCACATTTAGCAATTGCGAAATAAGAAATATTAATAGCGGTTTCCCGGAAAATATTTTTCGTAATCACAACCCCTTCGCTTGTTACCGCAAAGCTAGAACAAACCAAAAGGCTAATAAAGAAAGCGGGAAAGTTCGGAAAGTATTTCTTTCATCGGACTTGGAGTTGGTAGCCGGGAATTTCCTGCGGGTGGGGGGAGGGAGGGGGAGGGAAACGGAACCGCCAACGACTTCCTTTAGTCCATGTAACTGCATTCAGACAAACTGGTTTGGAGAACACTCTTAGGTACACTTGGAATTATTTGTCTACTGAAAACGGTACCTAACTAGGTACATTAAAGATACTATAAAGGTTGCTATGAAAATGCTATGTGATGAGCTTCCGGCTCTCTCACTCATCGTACGAAACGCAGCTGTAATAGCTACTTAATGCCGATCTTCTGTTAAAATGTGATACTACCCTGGCTGAGCTAGACCGTATTTGAGCTGCTGTCCCATGGTTGTAGTGGGGTGCAGTGCAGTGTTGTGCAGTCAATTGACTTCAGCTTGGCTCTGCCACCAAATCTTGGTGAGTATAATTTTCTCTTGGTTTCCCTCAAAGTTCGTCGGTTTTACTGAAGCAGCCATTGCTAACAGCTAGTTTACCTATACCTAATTAATAGTATGTACTGTATGTTGCAAAATAAACCCAACTTTACAAATCGAGGTGGTTAGCTTTGGCCAACCCATCAATTAGACTGCGGTGAGCCAAACTAAAACACAACAAGTTATAACAAGCGAACAACACTGCATAAACAAACCCTGTTCAATATTGGTTTCAGTTTAACTAACAATATAATCAACCCTAATTCGTCTGGGGTTCGGCGAAGCCGCTAGGAATTCTACTATTATAACTCGTGGTCATATAAGAGATCAAAATTATTTATTACCTAATACCGCTTTTTCGGATTTCAAAGTTTAGTGTTTATCTATGCAACATTGCATAGATAAACACTAAACTTTGAAATCTACATAGACTGCAAAATTGCTGTTTCGGTGCAGTTGATATAACTGCATCAAACCACCAACCGACTGCAAGCGGACTGGTAGTCCGCCTGAAATCGGCATGCAACTGCATCAACTGCAATATTGGAGTTGGCTTGCAGTACGGACCATTACTATGGCCTATCTATACCTATGTCTAAATTTCATTAAAATCTCCCCTGTACTTGCGTGACGCTCAGTCAAACTTACAAACATACTCATATTTTCATGTTTATTATTAGTAGAGGGGAATACATCTTAGCTTTCCACTGTTTTACGGGCGAAACCACAATCTGCAACTAGTTCTATTAAAACAATAGGGTTCTGTTGAACATTATGAATCAGTAAGACAGTGGGAGAAACAGTGACTTGTTATCGCAACGTTAATTTCCTGCGAGTGAGTTTCAATGAGCGAGCGCGTCACTACTGACGTGACGGATATGAGGCCTAACAAACTGTACACCATAATATTTCGATAGTTATATTATATTAACCTTTAACAAGAGATGTATGTATGTATGTATGTATGTTTATTATTACCAAATTTATCTTACCTACCTTTTCTGTACACTGGCTTGTAGGTTGAGCTACAAAACTCAATCCATACACAGGCCAGTCTGCAAGCAAGAACCATTTCTAATGGATACAGTAGGATGTCGCGGATCGTTTCAGTTATAAACCAACAATGATGCATTATTGGAAATTGAGTAACACCACGTAAGGCATAGGCAAGAATATGTTTTTGCTCTCCCTTAAAGTAGATATTTTTGACTTACGCAATGTTAGAACTACATCGACAATAAGTCATTTTAAAATTAAGCAATACACCTTATAGGTAACATTAGTACCTATTATTAGATACCTTCGTAAAAAATAGTACCTCTAAATAGTTTATGTAGATGTAGAATGTAGATTTCAGATTATAGCTATTACCTACACCCGGCAGCCTGAAAATAATTCCTCCAGGGCTGCATAAATGATGGGTTAGGATTACCATTTATGACATTCCATCATTCCACGATTAGGCACCGTACGTCGGCGATAAATTGACGTGAGCGGTGGCACGTGATTTGGCCTAATGAAAATCAAACCCGAGACGCCACGGACATGCATACATTTAGATACCGGCTCCTGCCTTGATTGATTATACCTACACACATATTGCATATAGTAGGTATGTAGGTATTCGTATAATAATATATATCGAAGGCTAATTAGCTCGCTATGGAATTGTGGAAACGTTAAAACAAGGCCTTTACCAGTGGGACATTATATAATGATATATAAAAAAAAAGAATAATGTACGACGTCAGATCACCACTTCAAGAAATAAACGCGTAGGTACCTTATACCATATTTTATTTTTTATTAATATCAATAACCGATATTTACTTAAAAAAATATTTTCTCTCTCGATTTTCAGCATCGATTTGTGTAGGAATAAAATTTACTACAAAATTAATTTTCAATAGCACAGTTAAGTACATCGTTTTACAACCAGCCAGTAGAGTTTAATTCCAAAGTTAATATTTCAATATAGCATGTAGATCGAATCGTAAAATTCCCCAATATCGTTCACTTTATAACACTGTAAAAGGGAATACACACTCGACGTATAATCAAATACGCCAACGTCAGAGAGTCGAGTTGAAATATAATTTTTTCGCTCTTAAAAATTGCGATCACGTTTCTAATATAGTGAAAACAATATTCTAGTGACCGGGTGATTTCTGCTCACAGATGCTTGCCCTACCGATATTATGTAGGTAGGGCAAACTTTTTCATAGCTTTGATATACGAGTGCCTTATAAAATATGGGAAAATAATTTGCGGTGCGTGCAAACTAAACGCAATTAATTCCTTGTACTATACCTTGTGTTGCAAAAGACTCGAGTTCTTTAGCCTCATTTTTAGGGCTCGAGCCTTTTTAAGAAACCTCGAAGGCTAAAGAACTAATTCAGCCCCGAGTCTTCGAGGCGCAGAGGAGGCTCTCGGAAATAAAGCCATTATTTTGAAGCTCTTTCTATAAAGGCTTGGAGCCCTTTTTTATTTTAGCCCTTTGTAACCATTCTTAACTTTAGTTGAATAAGCACGACTATTCTCAACTATTGTTGACCACTATTGACCATTCTTGACTATTTTGACTATTATTGACTATCTTTTTCTATTTTTGACCGTTGCTGACTATTTCGACTATTTTTGACTATTTTATACTATTTTTGACTACATTTGAATATATTTGTCTATTTTTGATTATTTTTGACTTTTTTGACTATATTTGAATATATTTGTCTATTTTTGATTATTTTTGACTATTTTTGACCATTGTTGACTATTTTTTTTTTTTTTTTTTTTTTTTTTTTATGGGACTGCGGTGGCAAAAAAGCGTACGGCCCGCCTGATGTTAAGCAGTTACCGTAGCCTATAGATGCTTACAATACCAAAGGTATTGCTCGCACATTGCCGACCTGAAGGGGAGTGGGATGGAGGGAGGGGGAGGGGGGGTGGGCTTACGGCTCTCTCACTCATCGTACGAAACGCAGCTGTAATAGCTGCTTTACGCCGATCTTCTGTGAGAGGGTGGTACTACCCCGGTCGAGCCAGCCCGTTTATGAGCTGCAGTCAATTGGCTACAGCTTGGCTCTACCACCTTCAATACACCTATTTCGACTATTTTTGACTATTTTATACTACATTTGAATATATTTGTCTATTTTTGATTATTTTTGACTTTTTTTGACTATATTTGAATATATTTGTCTATTTTTGATTATTTTTGACTATTTTTGGCCATTGTTGACTAATTTTGACGTATTTTGACTATTTTTGACTTTTTTTGACCATTTTTGACTATTTTTGACAATTTTGACTATTTTTGACTATTTTTGAATTTTTTTTGGCGATTTTTGATTATTTCGACTATTCTTGACTATTGTTGACCATTGTTGATCATTGTTAACTATTTTTGACAATTTTTGACTTTCTTTGAAATTTTTTGAAATTTTTTGACAATTTTGACAATTTTTGACTATTTTTGAATATTTTTGACTATTTTTGACCATTGTTGAATATTTTTGACTATTTTTGACCATTGTTGACTATTCTTGACGTATTTTGACCATTTTTGACAATTCTTGACGTATTTTGACAATTTTCGACTAAGTTTGCCTATTTTTGACTTTTTTACTATTCTTGACTATTTCGACTATTTTTGATTTTTTTTACTATTGTTGACTTTTATTGACGAGTTTTGACCATTGTTGACGAATTTTGAAAATTTTTGGCGATTTCTGACTATTTTTGACCATTCTCGACTATTCTTGACTATTCTTGACCATCGTTGACTATTGTTGACTGTTTTTGACTATTGTTGACTATTGTTGACTGTTTCTGAATATTATTGCCGATTTTTGACAATTTTTGACCATTGTGGACTATTTTTGGCCATTGTTGACGTATTTTTGACTTATTTTGACCATTTTTGACGATTTTTGACTATTGTTGACCATTGTTTACTATTGTTGACCATTGTTGACTATTTTGTCAATTTTTGACTATTTTAGACCATTGTTGACTATTTTTAGCTATTGTTGACTATTTTTGACCATTGTTGACTATTTTGGACCATTGTTGACTATATTTGATTATTTTTTATTATTGTTGACTATTTTTGACTCTTTTTTGACTATTTTTGCCAATTGTTGTCTATTGTTGACTATTTCGACTATTCTTGACCATTGTTGACTAATGTTGACTGTTTTTGAATATTTATGTTGAATTTTGACGAATTTTGGTCAAAAATAGTCCAAAATCTTCAAAAATCGTCAAAATTCGGTAAAAATAGGTATTCAAACACAGTCAAAAATAGTTAAAGATGGTCAAGAATAGTCAACAATGGTCAAAAATAGTCAACAATAGCTAAAAATAGTCAACAATGGTCAAAAATAGTCAACAATGGTCAACAATAGTCAACAATGGTCAACAATAGTCAACAATGGTCAACAATAGTCAACAATGGTCAAGAATAGTCGAAATAGTCAAAAAATTGTCAAAAATAGTCAAAATACGTCAGAAATAGTCAACAAATGTAAAAATAGTCAACAATAGTAAAAAATAGTCAACAATAGACAAAATAGTCAGAAATCGCCAAAAATAGTCAAAATTCGTCAAAAATGGTCAAAACACGTCAAAAATAGTCAACAATAGTAAAAAATAGTCAACAATGGTCAAAAATAGACAAAATAGTCAAAAATAGTCAAAAAAGTAAAAAATAGGCAAACTTAGTCGAAAATTGTCAAAATACGTCAAGAATTGTCAAAAATGGTCAAAATTCGTCAAGAATAGTCAACAATGGTCAAAAATAGTCAAAAATAGTCAAAAATGGTCAACAATGATCAACAATAGTCAAAATAGTCAAAAATCGCCAAAAAAATGTCTAAAATAGTCAAAAATTGTCAAAATAAGTCAAAAATAGTCAAAATACGTCAAAATTAGTCAACAATGGCCAAAAATAGTCCACAATGGTCATAAATTGTCAAAAATCGGTAAAAATATTCAAAAACAGTCAAGAATAGTCGAAATAGTCAAAAATTGTCAGAGATCGCCAAAAATAGTCAAAATTCGTCAAAAATGGTCAAAACACGTCAAAAATAGTCAACATTAGTAAAAAATAGTCAACAATGGTCCAAAATAATCAAAAATTGTCAAAAATTGTCAAGAATAGTCAAAAAAGTGAAAAATAGGCAAACTTAGTCGAAAATTGTCAAAAACGTCAAGAATTGTCAAAAATGGTCAAAATACGTCAAGAATAGTCAACAATGGTCAAAATAGTCAAAAATAGTCAACAATGGTCAACAATGGTCAACAATAGTCAAGAATAGTCGAAATAGTCAAAAATCGCCAAAAAAATGTCTAAAATTCTCAAAATTTTTCAAAAATAGTCAAAAATGGTCAAAATAAGTCAAAAATACGTCAACAATGGCCAAAAATAGTCCACAATGGTCAAAAATCGGCAAAAATCGGCAAAAATATTCAAAAACAGTCAACAATAGTCAAGAATAATCGAAATAATCAACAATGGTAAAAAACGGTCAACAATAGTCAACGATGGTCAAGAATAGTCGAAATAGTCAACAATAGTCAAAAATTGTCAGAGATCGCCAAAAATAGTCAAAATTCGTCAAAAATGGTCAAAACACGTCAAAAATAGTCAACATTAGTAAAAAATAGTCAACAATGGTCCAAAATAATCAAAAATTGTCAAGAATAGTCAAAAAAGTGAAAAATAGGCAAACTTAGTCGAAAATTGTCAAAAACGTCAAGAATTGTCAAAAATGGTCAAAATACGTCAAGAATAGTCAACAATGGTCAAAATAGTCAAAAATAGTCAAAAATAGTCAACAATGGTCAACAATGGTCAACAATAGTCAAGAATAGTCGAAATAGTCAAAAATCGCCAAAAAAATGTCTAAAATTCTCAAAATTTTTCAAAAATAGTCAAAAATGGTCAAAATAAGTCAAAAATTCTTCAACAATGGCCAAAAATGGTCCACAATGGTCAAAAATCGGCAAAAATCGGCAAAAATATTCAAAAACAGTCAACAATAGTCAACAATGGTCAAGAATAGTCGAAATAGTCAACAATGGTCAAAAACAGTCAACAATAGTCAACGATGGTCAAGAATAGTCGAGAATGGTCAAAAATAGTCAGAATTCGCCATAAATAGTCAAAATTCGTCAAAAATGGTCAAAACACGTAAAAAATAGTCAACAATAGTAAAAAATAGTCAACAATAGTAAAAAATAGTCAACAATGGTCAATAATAGTCGAAATAGTCAAAAATAGTCAAGAATAGTCAAAAAAGTCAAAAAAAGGCAAACTTAGTCGAAAATTGTCAAAATACGTCGAGAATTGTCAAAAATGGTCAAAATACGTCAAGAATAGTCAACAATGGTCAAAAATAGTCAAAAATATTCAAAAATAGTCAAAAATAGTCAAAAATGATCAACAATGGTCAACAATAGTCAAAAATGGTCAAGAATAGTCGAAATAGTTAAAAATCGCCAAAAAAATGTCTAAAATAGTCAAAAATGGTCAAAATAAGTCAAAATTAGTCAACAATGGCCAAAAATAGTCCACAATGGTCAAAAATTGACAAAAATCGGCAAAAATATTAAAAAACAGTCAACAATAGTCAACAATGGTCAAGAATAGTCGAAATAGTAAACAATGGTCAAGAATAGACAACAATGGTCAAAAATAGTCAAGAATAGTCGAGAATAGTCGAGAATAGTCGAGACTAGTCAGGATAGTCAAGAATAGTCAACATTAGTCAAGAATAGTCAAAAATAGTCAAGAATAGTCAGGATAGTCAAAAAAGTCAAGAATAGTCAGGAATACAATAGACTAGCCAGGAATAGTCAGCTATAACTGCTATAAGGCGACTCCTTCTTATACTTGCGAAGACTTAGAAAGCTCACAACACCGGAGCTCTAAAAGAACTCCGAGCCCAAAAAGGGCTCGAGGTTTATTTAAAACTCGAGTCCGTTTTTAGCCTTGAAATATTCGGAGTCGTTTTTCTTCGACGAGCCCCATAGAAAAGCTCGAGCCTCTTTGAGAGGGCTAAAAGAACTCGAGTCTTTTGCAACACTATATACCATACCGTAAAATGTTTAAAATAAAATATGAATACTTCGTTGGTAGTGTTTTTTTATAGGATTAAGGTGGCAAACAAGCGTACGGCCCACCTGATGTTAAGTAGTTACCGTAGCCTATAGATGCCTATAGATGTTATAAATAAAATTTTAATATAAACGTATAAAGCGATAAGTATAAAATTAGGAAGTGTGTGTGATGCCTAAGCCATTTATTTTTTTAATATTTCTAACAACTATAAATTTGTATACCCATTAGAATTTTCGATATTTTTTCGCGCGATAACACTGCGATATCATAATTTGAAATCGCATACATCGGCCGCGTTCGCGGTTTTAATGCGCGCAGGGGTCGTTTGAAAAGCGGCACGTCGATGGTGCGATATAAAAAACCACATTAATCTGCACTTATCTCGGCGATATTATTTAATGACGCGTCGTTGTACGCTATTTGTACCGTTTATGGAGGGAATATATCGAGTTCGGAGATGCATTTTTAGATACGACTCTTTATGTCAAACCTCGTGTTACGCTTAAGTGAAATTTTATTGCATTTCGTTGGAATATTTACGTACTTTATTTAAAATATAAATAGACTACAAAAGCAAATATTCTCCAGTCCACAAACTAAGCAACAAATATCGTTTATCACGCAATACGATTATTCCACAACAAACAGTTGCTGGTGGTCGATTTGCATGAAATATAAAGGTGACCGCGCACATAATTTCCTGTTGTTTATAGCGGTCAGCGCGCGGTCGTTTTGTCCGCTCGCCCCTTGCATTCCTGTCTTCGTACCTTTATTGTCTTACTTTCCGCTCATGACATCCGAATAATAATATTTGTGAAATATAAACAAAGGGAGGACAATAGCGAATTTGCAAATTAATATTTCTGAAAGTAGGGGCGGCGTTTCTGCTAAACTTAACTGGAATATTTATCTATCGTCAACTCTAACATTTTGGTTAATAGTACTTATTAAACTCTATGCTTAAGAAATTGAAAAATATCTTTAATTATAATTATTTTGTTTACGTAAATGGAACGAGAAACTGCCGCCATGTATTTGACTATAAAGACATACCATTGAATATTCTATCTCTAGTCTTCGTTTTGCATTTCACACCTCAACTGACACCTTTTGTCTGCACCGTCTCGCTTTCATTATTCGATTATCATCGAGAACTGTCAATTGGCTGTCATATTCCGGACAATCGGCACTCGATCACACTCTTGCGCTTAATGAGGGACGACGCATTCAAGTCCGAAGTGGAATTATTAAAAAACCATTAGATGTGGGGCAAACACCGTGATGGATGGACTCTTCAATCCGATCCATTTCAATTTCAACGTTCCGATGTCTCTTTATAAAGGGTGAGCGTCCCCAGAGTATGGTAATGTTCTAAGTCAACCGTGGTCGTTCTCATTCGGGTAACTCGCCGGAAAATTCACTAGGAAACGTTACACAAAATGTAATATATAGAGATACATAGTGACGTTTATAATGTTGCAATAACCGTTGGCACGTTACTCACACCTAACCAGGAGTGATGAGCTGATAAATCATATCTAGTCGCCGATTTATATCGCAATAAACAAGGAGGGATTGCGGCAGTAAATAAAAGATACCAGCAACTCTTTATGATGTTTCATGCTCATAGACGATTTAATATTCATGTTTAAATAAGTATTTCAGTTTTTAGCAATAGTTACATTTGCAAAGGGTGAGATCGTAAGGCCGTAGCCTTACCGCGCGTCTGCCGCGTAGCGCCGCTACGGCTGCGCTACGAGCGCTAAAAACCCAGGCCGTTAACTCGACTCTACTGTATAAAATAACCATCTGGGGAAACCGCCGCTTATCCCCTAGAAAAACTCTCTTTGTGAGGATAACTCGCTCTACATCCCCTTATGATATGTTTATGTACTTTGAGATTTTATGTGGACGTTCCGACGCCGAGCACGAATTTTATTGGGTTTATAGAATTTTATGGCGCCATATTCCATGCAGTGGCCGCTGTTTTTCATTGTCTATTGATTTTGATGCGAACGGCTCGGCGCTCGCGTTAAACTGTCGCCTATCGGGACCAACAAAGAGAATGAATGGTCTCTATGTATAGATAATAAATCAGAATAGGGCGAGATCGAGCTTCATATCCGCGATCTTACTTTTAAGATGAGGGTTCGAAATTTGGTTGATTTTCTATTCTACTTTTTCTTTAAGTAAGTATGTGGACTAGGAATCTTATATTTAGATGTATGATTTTTGACTATATTATCATGAGTATCTTTAAATCCAAATCACGATTTGATGAAATTTTCTCGATAAAAAAAAAATATGAAATGAGCTCTAATTATTTACAATTTTCCTTGCTACCACGATGTTTTTACGATTTAGATCACGAAATTATTTCTAAAACATAGCAAATAATGATATCTAAACTACCCTTCAACCATATTTTAATTCATGAAGTAGTTTTTTTTTAATTCAAGAAAATGTGGTTTGGCGCTTACGTTGTTTATTTCCGAGCGCGCGCACAATATCGCCATCTCACATTTTAAGTACTTGAACTAACCATGTCTCTCTCTAACTTTGTATTGTCAGTGTCCAGTCGGACTTGTTCGACGTCGGACCTGTGAAGGATTTTTTAAAAAATATTACGAAAAAATATTACGGTCGTGCCACATTACAGGTACAGTACAGTATTTACAGTCCGCCGACGCCTATGATAAATAAATAAATATCCTTGGAAATTCTTTTACACATGACTACCTGATCCCAAACTAAGCAGAGCTTGTACTATGGAAACCAGATAACTGATATTACTACATATACTACTTTTTGTTTGTAAATACAAACTAAATATACACTTAATTACACCTAGACTCGGGACATGCGGACATGTTCATGCACACAAATGCATGTCCTGGGCAGGAATCGAACCTACGACCTGCACTGCAGCGTGATTTTCGTTTGCTTTTCCTTGTCTTGTGTAATTTCTTTTCATCTCTTGTCATTTTGTGTCATCTCTTGTCATTTTGTGTCATCTCTTGTCATTTCATAGTTATTCGTGTCATTTCTGTAAAAACTCCCTATTTCGCTTACTGTTATATACTTGCAGCATGGTCTTGGGCCGACAGTGGGAATACATTGCTTGTCAAAACAATGGAGTCGCTTTATTGCGTTTGTTGTAGGTATGGATGGGCAAGTAATAAATATATCATACATCAATAAATTATCGTAAAAAATAACATTACAGATATGGATAGGAAAATGTTTGTCCGTCCTATTCAATCTATTATATTATAAACGAAAGTAACTCTGTCTGTTACCTTTTCACGGCTAAACCGCTGAACCAATGTTGATGAATTTTGGTATGGAGATAGACTGGGTCTTGGCGGAGAACATAGGCTACTTTTTAGGGTTCCAAAGGGTGCTAACGGGACCCTATTACTAGGCCTACGCTGTCCGTCTGTCTGTCTGTCCGTCTGTCAGCGCGGGCTGTATCTCACGAACCGTAACAGGTAGAGAGTTGAAATTTTCACTGAATGTGTATTTCTGTTGCCGGTGCAGAACAAATACTAAAAATATAATAACATTTAAAAATAAATATCAAGTCTCAAACTTGATATTTTTGATGTGTTTATTCTACGGTGGTACGGAACCCTTTATGTGCGAGTCCGACGCCTTCAGATCTTATGAATGTTTTCTTGAAATAAGTATAGTGTATTTTAAGTAATTAACTGGCCAACCCTCAGGTCCTACCTACCATGTTAGGATCTTTTTCGTTCTAGCGGGTGTAAACCGTGATTTAACGAGTTAATGTGATAATTTTTGTATTTAAATTATTCAATTCAATGTATTTGTTTCAGACATAGTCCAATATTGATTATTAAAATTATTATAATTTCACAATAAATATAAAACAATAAATAAAAGTAAAATTAAATTAAAAAAATATATATATTTATTTTTATTTTTCATGTTTTATCATTAAAATACAATATAATATAACATAAATTAAAATAAAATACAATAAAATAAAAACCTACCCCTAATTAAACAAATACCGTCCGCGTGGGATACTGGCTGCATGTCCTCCCTGTATTCAAGCTGTTCCTGTTGTCAAGCTAATTTTTTGAGCAAGGAAAGAGCCAGCCCTCTTGTCACCTGTGGCGGTAACCAGTCTAAGGGTGATTTTGATAGATAAAAAAATAAAGATAAAAAGATAAACAAAAAATAAATGCATGGTTAAATCAATAAAATTAATAAAAACTGAAAATTAAATTTAAAAAAATATTAAATATGGTAAAAAAAAATATTATGACACCGCTGATGACTTCATGATCGGCATCGAAGTTAAGTACCAAAGTATTCCTTTGCCTACGAAACATGAAAAAGATACTCATATCCGGCAGTCAGTCACTGACACAGAGTATGTACATTTTTACCCGACTACGGTGGGCGGAGGGTTATGATTTTGACCGATATGTATGTATGTTCATCTGCTCCCGTATAACGTCCAAACTATTTTTATCATAATAATTTGACTAATGAGATATCGTTGGACGCGTCTGGATCGTCCGCTGATTATAGGCTATTATACGATCGAAATATTGTTATACGTATCTATCAGCATATTGTAGGTATCGTTTGTCTTCTTTTGACTTACTTTGTCTTCAGCAATAAAAACAACTTAGAAATTAAATTATTTTTTTCAAATACACTCGACATAAAAATCCCATATAAAACGAAAAAAATATATTTGAATATTTTCATCCATTTCATCTATTTTAAAAGGTGCACTGGGACATATTATTTTAATTGTACGAATTAAACAATATTATTCCTTCAAAAAATAACTATACTATAGTCTACTCCATAGCTGTTCTGTCCTAGCTAAGCGAGAGGGATATATCCTTCGGCAGCTCACGCGACGCTAGCCACACCCCGAAACTAAAATTCATTTTTTTCTTGTATCGTCTTAACCATCTTCAATTATTAATATGTCGCCACAGACCAATAAACTATAGCCGACGCATAGCCAAGCACCGCTAAACATATATTCTTTTCCTCCATCGTTACACTCTTGGCAGAGTGGTCGTGGTCATCACCACGCTTGATAATTCGTCGCCACTCCTCACGCACTGATGCTCTTCTGCCCTGCCCTAGACAATTGGCATGAACGCTAATCGAATAGAATACAACAGACTTCACAATGTATGGAAATGTCAAACGTCGCTATGTAGATCAACAACAAGTTGCTATGTAGATCACACGACTTATGTCATTTCCATATATGAAGCGTAGCGATTTGAAGGAACGCTTGTAGACGTCAGCCATGTGCCTAGCCCTTCTGGTACACTCATAGAAGGGGCCGCCAATTGCAGTCCTAACTTGGTCAGCCCATCGCATAGGAGATCTGCTGCGTGGTATTTCGCCTGTCCACGTATGCATTACCACTGCATTTATGTGACCGCACCTTTCATCTTGATAGTCCCGCCAATTTTTATGGATTTCATTCTCATACAAATAAGGCTGTAAATGACGTCTGTCTTATTGGTCTGCGTATTTTGCTAAACAAACAAGCCTCTACGTCCAGAGCTGGGTAATCTCTACTCAAAACTACGTTTGAGCGAGCGAGCTTTAACAGTTTGACGGCGCATTTAATGTATTTATACCGGGCACCGGGCAGCGGCATCTGTGGCTAATGATATCGCCGGACCTGCCACCCGACACCCCGCCTGCCCCGCACCCCGCACCCCCGCCGACTCCCAATAGACCCCCATACTCGGTCATTAGTTAAACACGCACAGTCGCCCGCATGTCGCAAGTTTATCTTTGGCTAAACTGTAGGTATGTGGACTCGATTAGCCCTTTGATCAAATAATCCGGCGATAAAATAGGGTTCGAGGAAATTAAATTACATTATACGTCATTGTTCGGGAGCTGCGGCTGTGAAATTGTTTCTGTGTGATTTTGAAGAGCAGTGAACAGCAGACTCTAACTACGATTAGGTCTAAAAAATATTATTTATTAATTTACAATTACATTCGATATGACATTTTGGGATCATAAACATAACATAAACAGAATCAATACGTGTTTTTTATTAGAATGTATTTTATATTTGCTATTATTCACAGTATACTGCGAGTTTATTTAATATGGTTTATTATTTACTTACTGTTATTTACTATGGTGCGGACAGCGTATGTACTATGCAGTTAACTGTAGGAAGACACGGTCGTTGGCCACACGCGGCGCAAGATAAACCACCAGTTAGTTTAAGACGATACAAGAAAAAAATGAATTTTAGTTTCGGGGTGTGGCTAGCGTCGCGTGAGCTGCCGAAGGATATATCCCTCTCGCTTAGCTAGGACAGAACAGCTATGGAGTAGACTATAGTATAGTTATTTTTTGAAGGAACAATATTGTTTAATTCGTACAATTAAAATAATATGTCCCAGTGCACCTTTTAAAATAGATGAAATGGATGAAAATATTCAAATATATTTTTTTCGTTTTATATGGGATTTTTATGTCGAGTGTATTTGAAAAAAATAATTTAATTTCTATGTTGTTTTTATTGCTGAAGACAAAGTAAGTCAAAAGAAGACAAACGATACCTACAATATGCTGATAGATACGTATAACAATATTTCGATCGTATAATAGCCTATAACCAGCGGACGATCCAGACGCGTCCAACGATATCTCATGAGTCAAATTATTATGATAAAAATAGTTTGGACGTTATACGGGAGCAGATGAACATACATACATATCGGTCAAAATCATAACCCTCCG